>JAJPUD010001568.1:77963-181511 GCA_023553655.1 Myrmecobius fasciatus
ACAGGCAGCCACGCCCGGGACGGGCCGGCGGGGTGGCCCGGGCCGGCGGGAGGGGCCCGGAAAGGGGCGGACATCGCCCCCCCCCCTCCGAGGTGGCAGGTTCCCTTTCCCTCCCCGCCTCGCACCTGGCCTGCCCGGGTCCCTAGTGCCGTCGACCCCTGGGGTGGTGGCTGGGGGATGGCTCCCTCGAGCACAGCACACCTTTCTTGCCCTCCCCCCAAGAAAGAGGAGGCGCCCCGGGGGTCCCACTCCCCTCAGAAGTGCCACCTCTCCCCTGCCTGGGAAGCTGGTAGCTAGAGGCATCCCTGTCTAAGGCTACTCTTCATCATTTTCTGCCCCCCATTAACCTCTCTTTTGAGCGGTACCCCTTTTCCCTTTAAACTCCTTGGGTATCTAGTTAGAAAAGAAGGTGCAATGAGATTCTTATCTCGCCGCAACACTAAGGAGAGTATGATGGTCGAATACTATTAGCTTCTTTTAGACAGTACCTTCAAAAAAAAAAAAACCTCCTTGGGTATATAGAGGAGATGCAATGGGATTTTTGTCTTGTCTCAAAACTGTCAGTGTTAGCCTCTTTTTAGGCACATTTTTATTTTATTATCATTATTTTAGCTCCTTGGGTAAATTAGCTAAGAAAGTAAGTGCAATGGGATACCTTCTTGTCTCTAAACTGAGGAGGATATAAGTGTCAAATACTATTGGCCTCTTTTTCGGCACTACTTTTCTTTTTTCTTTTTTTCCTCCTGAGATATATAATTGGAAAAGTGGGTGCAATAGGATTTATATCTCGCTCAAGAAATTTGTGGTTGAGGACACTAGCCTTGAAGTTTTATAATGTAGTGTTGTTGGAAAGAATACTTTTTCCATTGGGGTCTGCACACTTGTGGGGAACTAGATTTCAGAATGTTTTGTCCTCCTATGGCAAAGTTATCCAATTGGAACCCCGTTTGGGGATTGGAGTGGAAAGAAGGGGACCTTTTCAGGGCTTATCTCTGGATATTAAAAAGTAAATTCACTTCTTGGGAGGGAGAGGAGAATAATAAGGGTGTCGGAATACAGCTTAACAGAAGAGAGGGTTATTACCACCCCTCATAGGTGGTATGTGATAATATAATTTTTTCTTTTATTTATTCGGATACCCTAAACATGTAATGCCAGCCTTTACTTCTAAATGTAGGGCTTGTACTTTGAGAAGAGCTGCTTGAAACAGGATTTGGAAACTTTCCTTGGGTTTCCTGTTCAGAAGTTGTAAGAGTGGGTGTATGTATGTCATTTTTCTTTTTTTTTTATGTAATGGCTACGTGAGTTATCTTTATTATAATTGTTTTTAGGCCTCAAGCTCCTTTTTATCCATATAATGTTTTTGTTTTTATATAACTTAATGTCTCTATTTTAACTTGATTATTATGGAAGTTTTTGTGAGTTCCAACTTGTTGATTCAGAATTTTGACCCATGTTCTACTTTAAAATATAGTTAGAATCATATTACTTTGGAGATGAAAGTGACTTTAACAGTGATCTAGTTTAGCCTCCTTATTTTATGGATAATGAAATTGAGGTTCAGAGAGGTTGTTAGTGTCACACAGCTTATAAACATTAGAGTCAGGACTAGAACATGTTTCTGACTCCAGATACTACACTGTTTAGAGGATTTTAGTGGGAAGCAGTGATGTCTTTTGGGGCATTCTACTTCAAATGATTGATATAATTTATTAGCATTGATATCCTGTACTTAAGGGTCTGACTATGTGACAGCTCAGGAAGCCAAAGAAGTCCCTTAAAGGAGCAAAACTTTTTAATGCTGGATTCGACCTATCTTCCAGACTGATTTCATATCTTATTTCCTACCCCTTTCCTTCCAGCCAAATTGGCCTAATTATTACCCCTTGGATAAGAATTCACCATTCAGTTTCCTTTGCACAGGCTGTTCCCTCATCCTTGAAGAATGATCTCCTTTTTCACTGCTGCCTTTTGTAATGTCTACCTCTTTGTGAACTTAAATTCAAATGCTACCTCCTTCAACATATTCTATTCCTGATTTTTCTCTCTCCCCGAAGTATATTTTTTAAAAATTTGTATGGGACTTGTCCTGTGATTGCACAGTAACCGTAGGTGTGATGTGAATCTGGGACTTTCTGACTTCCTCGTCCAGCATTGTATTTTGCCAAAAGCACTTTGACATAGGTTGTCATTTGCTCTTTAAACTAGCCTTTGAAATAATGCAGTTATCATCATGATCCAATCCTGAGAGAAGTTACATGACTTGTTCTTGATCACATATCTACTAAAAGTTATGACTCGGTAATTTTTTTTTTCCTCTTTAAATCCAAGTTCAGAATTCTTTTGCCTTCACAAAAGGGTGAATACAGAGCTTTAAGGACAAAGAAGAGAAGGTCCATTGCCATTTGGGGAGCTTTGTGAAGACCTACTGAGAGCTGAGTTAGGCTTTAAAGGATGTATAGGAATTCTATCTGCAGAAAACAGTGAGTTGGACATTCCAGGCATAAGGAGCAGTTAAGCAAAATCTTGACAGTACAGGCCATATAGGAGCAATAACTAGTCTAAATAGATAGGACATAGAGTAGGTAAAAGGGGCTAGTATAAAAAAAAAGTTGGAAAGAGGTGGTTCCCAGGTGGTAAACAGCCTTGAGTGCTAAAGGGAATTGAACTTGAACTGAATTCAATAGTTAATAGAGAGTTATTGCAACCTAATTGCCACTCTGTTGTGGACAAAAAATGGGCAATAATGACTAATTGGAAACTTAAAATTCTAAACTCCCTATTTTAAATAAGAAAATTATATACAAAATTACATACTTAGTTTATTTTCTCTGAATAGGAAAATTTGAATGTAATTTGTAATTTATATAATTTCTGTATCTTTAGAATCTTATGATTGCGGCAGTTCTTTATTTTTCTTTTTGAAGATCAATTATACTACTATTATGGAACCTCACAGTTGAATTGTAAATTTTTGCAGTTCTTTGTAGTTACTCAAACACCAAGAGGCACCCTGGTGTAGTTAATTGGGCCAGCCTTGAAATCCCGAAGATCTAGTTTAAAGGTCTGCCTCTGACACATACTAGCTGCTATGGCCTTGGCTAAGTCATTTAACCTCTCACTGCCCTAGACAGTTCTAAAGATTAAAGGCACCAGTTTCTTGCCTAGTCTGTATTTAGTGGAGAGAGTTTTCCCATAAGACATTTTCTCTAAATGAGTGGTGTTAAACTTAAATAGAAGTTGGAGAGAGGACACTAGACTTATACCACCGAAGGATCGCTATAGGCCATAGATTGACTTGGTTTTAAAATGTAATATCACCAGTGTTTTATTGTAATTTTATTTACTTTGTTAAATATCTCCAAATTATTTTTAATTTATTTAGTCTGATTCAGCAGTGTCATGGGCAACATGCAACTGTATGTGACATCCCTGCTTTATACCAGTGAAATCTCAGGTTGGATGGGGGAAAAAAATCAATTATTGTTGATAGTGTCAAATATAAATTGCTTCTTTGAAATTTTAGTTTATAGAAGTAGTTCAAGATTTATCTTTCTATTTTAAAAAAAATCATACCCTTGTGGAACTTTTGTAGTTCTGAAATCATGAGTTAAAAATCATAGAATCATCAATTTTAAAAGTTCTAAGGGACCTTAGTCATGTAGTCTATCATCTGAAGCACCTTCTCTAACATTCCCTAGAAGCAGCCCTCAAAATTCCCAGCCAGCAAGAGAAACATAATCATCAGAAATGTATTTAAGTGTTGTAGTACATTTTAAATCGACAATTAACACGCCCTGTTTTAAATAATCACTTTAAAAACCAATTCTTTTAAAATAGACTTCATCTTTTTTTTTTTAAAGTAAATGTGATAGTTCTAAGAACTGAATACTTATATAGTATTATGTCATCATCTTGCTGTATGGATATTGAAATGCCAAATTACACATCTTGTTATTTTTAAAAAGATATGTTACAAACTTTCTCTATATATACACACATGTTAAATCCATAAGCATATGTGCATGTAGGTATTTGTGTATATACTTGAAATACCCTTCCTTTCTCAGTGTGTGAGACTTTTTGTTAGGAAACAGGCATCAATTTTGTAATGTATTTTTAGCCTTATCTTAATATGCTTTATTTGTTAATTTCTTACAAAGATACTATCGCTCTCTTATAGTAGGACGTGAATTTGAAATTTTTCACAATACTGGTGATAGTTTTGCACCAAACCATCTTCAGGTTCTCATCTTGGAATACATTTTTTAGATATCAGACCAGGGGTCAGAATTCACTTTGTGTCTGGAGGATATTTTTTTCTTTTTTTTTTTTTTACCCAGGTCTAAACTGGCCTAAATATTGAGCTTGAGTTCATTGAATAACATTTACTAAACAGCCCAAACTAATGGCTATTATCCTGATCATTTCCACTTGAAAACAGAGGTAGGAATTGAGAAAATCAAAAGGAAAGTGTGTGTTGTTATTAAGGTGGAGTTAAAACAGGAAATATTGAGCTTTTTATAAACATTCTAAAAATAGTCCATTTCATATAATTTTTAGAGGTAGGCACCCAGGATTGCAGGATTGGAGATTTTTTTAAATGAGATTAAGATTTCACATCAGTAAATTAGTTAATGATTTGGAGTGTTTTTCTGTTTATCATTTCCATTATATATTCAGGAAACCTAAAAAGTTAAAATTATTCCAACTTTCAACATTTGTCACCAATAAAGCTACTTAGTAGCATAAACTTCACATGAAGGGGTTGGTAATGTATAATGTAAATTAAACATGTAATTTTATATTTTCTTTTACTCTAGTGGTTTTTAAAGTAGAGCTAAAACAGGAAATATTATGCTGCATGTGCTGTAAAAATAAGCTTTTATCGTAGAACTTAACTTTAACTTAAGTAGGTAAGATTTTTATAAAATGAATAGGTTAAAAAAACTGGAAACAACTATTTCAGCAAAACCCAAAACAGTTGTTAAAAATCATAGCTTACTAGTAACAACCACTAATTTCATGATAGTGTTATTTCAGATCTGTTGAGAATATAATCTAGAGAGTAACTCCATCATTCACTGTAATTTTAGTAATATTTAGAATTCATGTAGAGATAGGACGATCTTCAGACACGTTTCATTGATGCAAAACATTGAACAAGCAAACACTATTTTTAAACAAGCACATACTTTTTAACAGGTAAAATTTAAAAATACAGATTATTTCAATTCTTATTGTTCCACTTGAATCTTCTGCCATGAAAAATACCTTTTAAAGTTCTAAAATGTACTTATTAGAAGCAGTCTAAAATATTATAGATAAAGTGATGCCACGTACACCAAGATATGTTTTTAACATATTATTCATTTTCCAACTGAAAATAATCAACTTGATGTTAACTTTTGAATTTCTCTAGAACTTAACTATTTATAGAGTATTTATTTATTCACTGTTTTAGTGATGAAATATGGTCATATAGCTAGTAAGTATGTCTCAGGTCATATTCTGTTACAAATTTTCCCCCCCTATTCTCCACCCCTCCCCTAGATGGCAGGAAATCCACTACATGTTAATTATGTTAAAATACTTGACAAATTGAATATATGTATACATATTTCCACACTTATCAATGTTGTGCAAGAAAAATCCTATCTATAAGAAAAAAAATCAGAGAAAGGAAATACAATTTATTAAAGTGCAAAGGCACTGTTTTAAGTAATCCTGGAGATATAAGGAAAGGCTAAAATGAGATCACATTATATTGGCAGAGACAGTACAAACAACTATTTACACATAAAATATGCAGTGTGAATATAAAGCAGTTAAGAGTAGGGTGGCCTAGTAAAGGAGTCTTTTGGAAGGTCAGATTTGAGGCTGAAGTTTCTAGAAAGGATTTCAGACGTTGGGGACCACAAGTATACAGACTAGGAATAAAAAAATGGAATATTATGGGGGAGAAATGGCAATGAGGCAAATGTGGCTGAATGGGAGGGCAGACAGAGGGGTTGAAGGATGAGAGGATTGGAAAGGTAGGAACGCCTTGAGTTTGAAAGAAATTAAAGGCTACAGGATTTCATATTTGATCCTAAAGGTGATAGGGAAACATTGGGAATTTATTGAATAGAGAGCTATTATAATCAGATCTATACTTCCCGCTAGTAGTATGGAGGATAATAGAATAGAGGATAGACTTCAGTGTGAAGATGCGAGAGTCAGGAAGTTTTACCAGTGGTTTTTGCAAAAGTCCTGGTGTAAGGTGATAAGGGCCTGGACCAGGGGGTGGCTGAGGGAGTAAAATGGCTGTATAACAAGAGAGATTGTGGAGGTAGAAATGACAAGACAAGGCAAAAGAGTCAGTATGTGGGGTGAGCACAAGTGAAGGATTAATATGGTTTCGATGCTGTGAGTATAAAGACAATGATGACCTTGACAATAATTGAGAAGCTGGAAAAAGGGAAGAGCTTTAGAGTTAATGAATAATGAGTTGTTTTACATATAATGAATTTTAGATTTCTTCATGTCATCCAGTTTGAGATGTTCAAGAGACTTGATTTTGTGAGACTAGAGGTCAGGAAAGAGGTAAGGACTGGATAGATCTGCATAGAGTGATAATTGAGCCCATGGGGATTGATGAGATCACCAAGAGAGGTAGTGTAGAATGAAAAAAGAAGCTGACCCATGACAAAGCTTTAAGGGACACCCACACTGTTCTTCAACGTTTATTGCTGTGGACTCATGTTCTAATCTTAGAACAAACTTTTTCTAATTGTTTGGAAAGTGATATTGTAAAAATAAAACAAAACAATTTTGCCATAATAATGATCTTAATCTAAGCCTAAGCTTTCCTATATATACCATATTATGAAAAAGGGATTTTTCTCTATTTGGTTTGTCATTGTAATTCTGTTTAATGTGAGTAAATTTTGGTGTAGAATTGCTCATCTCTAATCTTTTCCCCACTCTGATTCAAATTCTTCCTATGTCACTATTCTTTAATAAGAAAAAAGTGTGTATGAGGGCAAAAATGTATTGATAGCTTGCCAGCACTGCTTTCATAATTGTTTTTTTTTTTTTTTTCCCCTCTAGACCTGATTATGTTGTACCTCTAAGGTAAGAGTAGAAAGTTTACAAAATAGAGCTGGCTTCTGTCCACATTTTATAGTACTCAATTCTAGACTATGAAGAAATCCACTTGTAATTTTAGTGAATGCTTCTGATTTTAGAACATAGCAGGTTTTTTTGTTTTTTTTTTTAAAACAACTTGAAGATAAATAACCATATCAGGCATTGGAATCCAGGGCCTGACTTTGCTTTCTTTACTTTAGAGAGGATAGTTTCTCACCTTGTAAGCAGAGGTAGTATGGTGTGGAAAGAGAAAATTGATTTGGAGTCAAAAACCAGGTCTTCAGCACTTAACTATTTTTGTATCATTTTGTACTAGTCACTTCACCTCTCTGATCTGTTGTGGGGAACATTTGTACATATATATATATATATGTACATGCACACACCTTAAAGTGCTATATGAGTATGAGTTGTCAGTGTAGCTGCAGTCAAAATTCAGAACTGACTGTTCATATTTTTTTAGTAAATTATCACTAAATCTGCTTTATTAAAAATCTGTAAAAATATAATGGTCAGGAATATGTTGGTGTCTTTTTAAAAAACAGCCTTAATTGAAATGAATTTTTTGGAAAGTGTTTTTAGTAAATATCTACTTATGATTCTTTGTGACCCCATTTGGGATTTTCTTGGTGGATATATTGGATTGGGTTGCCATTTCCTTCTCTAGCTCATTTTACAGATAAGGAGTTGAGACAAGCAGAGTTAAGTGACTTCTCCAGGGTCACATAGCTCGGAAGTGTCAGAGACTAGATGTGAACTCAGGAAAGATGAGTCTTCCTGACTCCAGGCTCAGTGTTTTACATTGTACAAACTAGTGCCCCCGGGGCGGCACAGGAGAGGAGGTAATGTATTTATTAAAGCCTTAGACTTTTGATTATAAATTATTGAATTTTTTTGTGACTGAAGATGATTGGGAATTTATTGTGTTGACTTATAATGTAGTAAATATACTACAGTTGATATTTTAGTAAGTAAAAAGATTAACATTAGTCAGGATGTAAAATCTTTAAAAAATATGTGAAAAGTTCCTTTCAGGCTCAGTTTTGATACCATTTCCTATTTTTTGCTGATCCCCTGATTATATATATATATATATATTTATATACACACATATAATATATATGGATATCGCTCCTATATAAGTTTTTTGAGAATAGATATTTGTTAGTTTTGTCTTTGTATCCTCTATTCTTAATATATAGTAGGTGCTTCATAAATGTTGTTAGATTAAATTGGGAATATTATAAACAAGGCATTTATGGATTTCTTCAAGATAATTGACAGTTTGCCATAAAATTTTGTATAATACTCAAATGATCCTATGATTTTTTTGGTTAGGATGTTCCCTTATGCAGTACAGATTACAAACTACCTATGCTGCTCATCCTGTGTAGTTCTTGACCATATGTTCCTATAAGCCTATTGCAGGAAGTTCCCTGATATGCCGTAGGATTTCACCAATTGCATATTTGGCTTGCCCATTATTCCGTATCATGTGATCAAACCATCTTCTTTTTTGATCATCTTTTTCTGATGGCATCATTTTCTTTTATTCTTTGAAATTCCTTTTTTTGGGGGAGGGGTTAAATAGTGCAATATTCTCATCTAATATGAACTTCTCTCTGAGAGAACAGCTTATTTTCTGTTTGTGGAACTTTCATGATCATATTAAGAAACAACAGCAATAGAAAATTAGCATTAAAAAGTTTTGCCTTTGTGAAATGTTTATGGTCATTAAAGGAGCTTTACAGTTTTCTAATTGTCTATTGTGCTATGTGTCTGGTGTGTGCATGTGCACACATGCACACACACGACCTGTGATTTCATTGGTGTATGAGTTCACCAGTGTAGGTCAGCATCTTCTCTGCAACTCCATGTTATAATCTGGACAATAGATACACTTCATCCATCAGTTTTTCCTGGATGGATCGTTAGGCCAAAACTCTTGCATGGACATAGATCTTTTCCAGGAAGCCCTGAGTGTTCCAAGGCTTGCTGCAATTAGCATGATATCATAAGCAAGTAGGAACATTTGGGAGGATCTCACTATCCATAGAGAAGAAGCCTCTTTTAACTAGGAATCTGTCTTGGATTCCCCCATCACGATGGTGAGTATTTTTGACAAGAATATCTCTTCTTGTCTCATGCCTTACTCTTCTGTTAAATCCTTCAAGGAATAAGGAATGAGTTTGATGTGTAAATGGAAGAGATGTTGTTAGAAAACAATCTTCAAGACTATATATATATATGTATATATATTATAAAATTATAAAATCACAGACTTTTAGAAAATAATCAACTGACAAGCCCATTGGAAGTTTTATGCTTTCTATATTTTTTAATCATGTGTGATGTCTATAGCATCTGCTGTGTTATACCATTTTTGAGGGCCTGCTTGTTCCCTACTAATATCCTTATCAAGGAGATGTAAAAGTTTTATGTTGATGGGAAAGAAAGCATATATATTTATAGTTAATGTTTTCATGGTCTTTTTTTCCCCTGTCTCTTTCATATTAATAAAGTGCAAGAATTCTTCTGTGTCTTTGGCATCTTCTTTCATTCAGATATCTTCTGAATCGATCCCTCTATGCCTTCACAATTATATTGCTTTCAGCACAGCTCTCCATAAAGTGTCTTTGATCTAGTCTTGTTGCTTTCTCCTCCTTTATTCTCTTTATTACCATTTCTTTCTTTTTAAATGTGTGTTTTTGTTTGTTTGTGTGAGGCAATTGGAGTTGTGATTTGTCAGGATCAGACAGCTAGGAATTATTAAGTGTTTCAGGTTGGATTTGAACTCAAGTCCTTTTGACTTCAGGACGGGTGCTTTAAACCCTTGTACCATTTAGCTGCCCTCTTACTGCCATTTCTACCTATTGCCAGGGCTATGATGTTAGAGTTTTGTTGTGGTAGCTCCACTGACCTTTGTTATAAAAATCTTTGCAAATCTTTTCCATTTTCTTCTGTTTGTCATCCTTTCAATTCCATATATAAATGCCCTTGCAGTGACTTTTGCTTATTTGGATTCTCGCAGTGTTTTCTTTTTCTTACTTTTTTTTCTTTTCTTTTTCTTTTTCTTTTTTTTTTTTTTTTTTGCTGAGGCAGTTGGGGTTAAGTGACTTGCCCAGGGTCACACAGCTAGGAAAAGTGTTTTCTTTAAACAGTTTTTTCCCCTTTTCCCCTTTTCTTTGATGCAACATCGCCCACAACCTCCTCCACACAATGGGTTATAAATTTCTTGAGGTGAAGCAGTGTTTGGTTTTTGATTTTCTACCTTGATTTTGTCTTTATCCATATTATAGTAATTTACAAAATGCCTGTTGAATTGAATTTAACTCCAACACCTTTTCTGTAAGATTTTTACAAATATAATGTGGTGGTTTTGCCATCTCTTTTTCTCCAAATGTCAAGAAATTCAGTAATTTGTTGACTAAAGTGCTTTTAGATCCTTTTGATCTCTTTGTTAATGACAGTTTATTTAGATCACAATCCTATATGTATTATGATGGGGTCAATATCCTTTCTTCTTCCATTAGTCTTTTTTAAATTAGGGTTGAATTAAAATTGCATTTTAATTACATGCATATCTTTTTCTTATTTTTATTCTATTTTTATGCTAATATTTATCTTCTAATAAGTCAGTGGTCAGACTGTAATTGGATAACTGATTCAGAAATGACTCCTACATTAGTAACATTTTTTGTGCGTTAAAATACAATATTTGGTATTTTATCATATTCAATGCCTACCAGTCTTTTCTTTTTATTTATATATATATACATATATATATTTTTAAATTAAAAGTTTTTATTTGTAAAATATATGCATGGGTAATTCTTCAACATTAACCCTTACAAAGCTTTCTGTTACAAATTTTTTCCCCCTATTCTCCACCCCTCCCCTAGATGGCAGGAAATCCACTACATGTTAATTATGTTAAAATACTTGACAAATTGAATATGTATACATATTTCCACACTTATCAATGTTGTGCAAGAAAAATCCTATCTATAAGAAAAAAATCAGAGAAAGGAAATACAATGCAAGCAAACATCAATAAAGAGCATGAAAATGTTATGTTGTGTCCACATTTCATATTCCTCTCTCTGGGTGTATATGGCTTTCTTCACTGAACAATTGGAACTCTACCAGTCTTTTCTTTTTTTTTTTCTTTTTTTGCTTTTTTGCTGAGCCCAGGTTAAGTGACTTGCCCAGGGTCACACAGCTAGGGAATGTTAAGTGTCTGAGACCAGATTTGAACTCAGGTCCTCCTGACTTCAGGGCTGGTGCTGTATCCACTGCTCCACCTAGCTGCCCTTCTACCAGTCTTTTCTTAAGGAAAGTGTTTCCAGTATGAAGTTTATAAAACATTGTCTTCTTTCTCTGTTCTGAACCATATTTTCCAATATATTCCTAGGTATTTCTACTTGAGCATTGATTTCAAAATATATGCTGTATTAATTTTGAGGGTCTTATCATGGTATCTATAGAATTTGTCAATCTGTTTCCTGTAAGAGATATTGGTGGTCTTTGTGCAAATACCATGAGAATTGCAGCACAAGATGCCAAAGTGCCCATGAAATGATGTTTCTCTTTTCCCTTAGACCTACAATAAAGCTATCGATGCCATTTCCTTTTTCTGCCTTGTCAGGTAGTACCTGTGATCCATCCTGTCAATTACATATAACTTCCTTCTACTGGTTACATACCATAGGGATGCCAGAATATGTATGTCAGCATATAGGTCTACTTGTTGATCACTTGATCAAATTTAGAGTACAAATATCAAGTTTAACTTTTTAGATGGCTTTAAAACTGTGATTATTAATTAATACTCTATACTTCATTTCTACCACCCTGCCACCTGCAGGTAGGGTCCTACACAGTACTTCTTTCATAAGTTGCAGTGACCAAAGAATTCTTCACTAAGTGGCCACACCATAGGTAATGAAACCTTTGTACTTAACTAGAGTCATCCTCAAAAACTGGAATTTTGCAGAAGCCTTTCTAGTATGTTAAAGCCGCCCAATCTTATGGTCCATTGACATAATCTTTGAAAACCCAGAGTCATCCCCACACCCTAATGAAGCATCACAGGGATGATGCCAACAAAGACTTTTGGGACAAGATAGAGAAATATAGGCTGGTTTAATAGGGATTAAGTGACTTTAGAAATGATAAGAATGGAAGTCTTAAGGGAAATCCTTAGTGGTATAAAACAAGGTTTTCTTTTAGCTCTTTTAATATACAAGATTTTCTTTTTAGCTCCTTTATATATCTTACTTTTATTTGGTGCTGTATAGTTAACCATTTGGGCAGCTAGATGCAGTGCAATAGAGCACTGGGCTTGGAATCAGGAAGATTCATCTTCCTTTGTTCTAGTCTGGACTCAGATCCTTACTAGCTATGTGACCCTGGAAAAGTCACTTGACCTGTTTGCTTCAGTTCCTCATGTGTAAAATGAGCTGGAGAAGGAAATGGTGAACCATTCCAGTATCTCTGCCAAACAAACCCCAAAGTCAGTTGGATATAACTGGAAAAAGATTGAACTACAACAGTTAACAAGATGCTTTATTTTTGTTGTCTTTAATTCTTATAACAAAAATTAGATTTTTATTTTATAGATCAGCTAACAGGAATAGAGAAGTTATAAAATTTTAGACTTAAAGTGGATAGAGAACTTTAGTGACTTTTGAGTCCAACCTTCATTTTACAATTGAGGAAATTGGTGGGAATGAAGAAATTAAGGGATTTGTCTGGAGTTAATGTGCCTACTACATAATCGAAGCAGGACTAGAATCTAGGTTTTCTTGAGCGTGAACCCAGTCTTTTTATCCCTGCTCTATTCTTTGGATTAGAAATCCAAAGATTTCTAAAAGAGGATAGTTAAGTGACTGGCAGTATGATGTCATGAGAAAAATATTTTTTCATCTGCAGAGTGAGGTCTCTGAGGCTCTTAACTTTCAATCTGTCATATCAATTACTTATGGATAGAAAGTAACAGCTGATCAGATATTGATTAGATATATCTGACCAAAGGGATACTTACTGTTCTTCTGACGTAGAGTCTAGTACTGTTTTTAAATACTATATGATGTTTTGTTTTTGTTTTTTAATATCTTTATTCAGTAACTTAGATCTCTTTGGAATGCTTAGAAATCTGTGGATAATATGAAGCTGGAAAAAAATTTGTTCTTTAGTTGGCAAGATTAAGAAATATAAGCTCAAATGAAGGGTCAGCTATAAAAGCAATAAAATCTAATAGTGATAAATGTATAATCTGCACTTAGGATTTAAAAAATCGGCCACATAACTTTAGTTGGGAGAAATATGGATTGACAGATGTTCCTGTGAAAATGACTTGACTTGGGAATTTGTTGAACTGACCTTGAGCTCTAAGAGTCAACAGTGTATTCTGTTTTTGGTTTTAGTTTTTGTAAATTGTGTTTTCAAGCTGTGTTAATTGAAGCATACTATTGAGAAGAAGGAAGATAATAGTTTCATTCTTGGTGTAATCATCACATCTGTGAGTATTGCTTTGAGTGACACATTTTAGGAGGATATTGCCAATGAACTAGAGCTGGTCCAGGGGCAAAAACATGAGGAGACTTGAAATATGAGGAACATATAAGAGAGAAAAAACAAAGAGGGAGCATATTAACTGTTTTCAACAATTTGAATATCTTGTCATATGGAAATACCTATTATTCTGTGTGGCCCTATGTAGAATTGAGAACTAATATGTAGAAATAACAGTGAAGACAATTTTTAGAAAGGTTTCATTGATGTCTGAAACTTTTACAACATTCTGATCCCCTTTTTAACAAAAGTAACAAAATCTAAACAAAACCAATTGACACAGTGAAACAGGTCTTATAGAGCTGTGGTTCCACACTGAAGTAGAGAAAAGGGCCTTTAAACCATACATAAGGATCCTTAAGGGCCACATATCTCTGGTTTTAAAGAGTAATGTTATCTATATCTTAATTCTCTTTTTATTCATTCACTATTTCTCAAGTTTATTTTAACTTGAGAGTGCTGTAGGCCACATGCAGGTGGCCTTGGGTTTGATCCCTTTGTTACAGAATATACAACATCCTGTCCCTTTAATCTTGTACTTTTGTTCTGAGAAGAGTGATCTGTTCTGTTTGACTTCTAGAGTTGAGGCTGGAGAGGTTTGAGGGGATGAACAGGCATGAAGTACTTAAAAGGTTACTTGATAGAAGTAGAATTAGACTTGTTTTGATGGTCCCCAGAAGTCAGAGCTAGGAAGAGTGGGTGGAAATTGCAAAGAGGCATTGAGACTTGATGTCAGGAAAAACTTAATTAGAATTCTCCAGAGTGGAAGGGTACATCCCTCTTGGTAATGGATCCTCCCACAAATCCATCGGGGATTGCACAGCCCTATGGGTGTGTTCTGGAAGGGATTCTTTTTGTGTACTGGATAGGACTAGATGGCTGCTGAGAACCCTTCTAACTCAGATATTCTGTGACCTTCTATGATGATGATAGGTTATTACAATTAATTCAAATTAAGTTGCCTGTTGGTGTTATTTTCATTTATGGAATTATAGCCCTTCTGTATATAGTTCTCTTGATTCTGCTTCACTCTGTATCAATTTATATGTCTTCCTTTGCTTCCCATAATAGTCTTCTCTTCTCTTGAAACCTCATATCTGCAATTTCTTACGATGGAGTAGCTTTCTGTTCATACACCACAAATTTGTTTAGCTTTTTCTTTGTTCCCTGGCAGTTACTTTGTTTCTAGTTTTTTATTATCACAAAAAATTGCTATAAATATTTTCATATACAAAACCCTTTCTGTCTTAGACTGACTAACAGTGGGACTACTAAGCCAAAAGATGTAAACAATTAAGTGACTGCTAACAAACTCCTAAATATGGAGAGACTTAATATAAGAAGAAACTTTTTTTTTTAAATAAAGCTTTTTATTTTCAAAACATATGCACGGATAATTTGGCAACATTGACCCTTGCATAGCCTTCTATTTCAGATTTTGTCCTGCTTTCCCCCATCCCCTCCCCTAGATGACAATTAATTCAATATGTTAAACATCTTAAAATATATGTTAAATCCAATATGTATAAACATATTTATACAATTCTCTTGCTGTATAAATCAAAAAAAGAAAGTAAACGAGTAAGAAAACAAAATGCAAGCGAACAACAACAAAAAGAATGAGAATGTTATGTTGTGATCCACATTCAGTTCCTACAGTCCTCTCTGGTAGATGGCTCTCTTCATCACAAGATCATTGGAACTGGCATCAATCATCTCATTGTTGGAAAGAGTCACATTCATCAGAATTGATCGTTGTATAATTGATGTTGTCATGTATAATGATCTGGTTCTCCTCATTTCACTTAGCAGCAGTTCATGTAAGTCTGGGAAAACATTTTAATAACTATTTCTAACTTGGTGGAGGAACATGGAATTTGGAATCAGAAGATCTATGTTCAGAACTGTTACTTAACACCTAGGTGAACATTGGATAAATTGCATCTTCTCTTTAAAATCAGTTTCTCATCTGTAAAATAAGGAGCTTGGATTAGATGGCCTTTAAAGTTCCTTCTATATTCTAACTCTAGTATCTTATTAATGAAGTGGGCTACCCTCTGAGCTACAGAATTCTCTGTTATGAGAAAGTTTAAAATAGAGTGTTTTACTACTGTCAGAGGTGGAAAGGATTGATTCATTTGGTAGAGGATTGAACTAGAAAGAGATCCTTTGAGATTCCTGTTTTCTTGAGATTCTATGATTCATAAATTTTCTTTTCCTCATAGATTTCTAATACATTAAGAATATTGTGGTTAGTGAAGTTGATACTTTTAATTTGACTTTTTAAAGATTAATGATTCAACTTGAATGAAATCAACCATTTCATTTTATCAGTAATTTCAGAGTATAAATCAAGTGGTTGGTATGTATCTACTTTGTTTCTAATATGGGATACAAGGGAAATATTCCATGCTTTCAAGAAGTTTGCTTATTCACCAAGCATTCACTAAGTGCTTACTGTTACATAGCCTTTTCTCCAAACACAGCTGTCATCCTGATACCTCATCACCTCAACCCTAGACTATTGCAACAATATTCTAATTAGACTTTCTGCCTGAAGTCTCTCCTGAAGTTTAGGTGCCAATTTTTTTCTTATGTTTGAATTAGAAAGATAATTTTATCTGCACAATAAAAGCTTTTCTTTCTGTCAATTTCTGCATCAAAATCGCTACTTCCTTGTATATTCATTAAACATACCCCCATCATTGTGTCTTTAAAATGTATATCCTAATTTACAAACATGACATTTAGTTGTTCATATTTTATTTGTTCTTAATGTTATATATTTCCAATGCAAAACATTTGAAATCCAGACCTGGTTAATTGAATGGTGTAGGTTTTTTCTGCTCTCTTTGAAAGAACTTCAGTTATTAAAAAATATGTTAAGATTTAATGTCAGAAATTGTGAGGGCACAAGCAGATTTCATTTCTTTATTGGTATATTTTTTAGTTTACCTATAGAGGTCCAGACAAAAGTCGGTTCAGATTTTTAAAATATTCAGTAAGATTATTAACATTGGCATAAATAGCAAACATTTCGTGGTGTTTAGCAAATATACTAGATTTTGGGGTTGTGAAGATCAAAAGAAGAGTCCCTGTTCTCAAAGAACCTACTTCCTATTTTGCATAAGCAGTTACATAAAAGGTTGTAAAACTGAACAGACTTTCAACCCATTTTACCCTTTAAGATTAAAGTAAAAAGAAACTGAAACCTGTTTGATTGGACAAATTTTGCACATGTAAGACATTTACTTTAAACTGTCTTTTTCCTTTGAGTAAATGTATCTTCTGTGTGAGTTTTTTAAATAAAGTTCTTAAGAGTGGAAAGGGGGTCTTCAAGTCACCTTTCCAACTATTCTCTGGACTTGAGTTCATGCCACAATCTTCCAAACAAATCCAAGCCCATTCCACTAATTGTGAAGTTTTCTTCAAATTAAACTGAAATCTGCCCCTGAACTTTCTGCTTGTTGCTTTCCTTTCAGTCAGCTGCTGCAGGGGACAGCTTGGGTCTGGAGTCAGGAAGACCCGAGTTCAGATCCAGGCTCAGACATTTACTCTCTGGGTGACTTTGGACAAATTTCTTATCCTCCATAAGATATATCCTTCATTTGTAAAGTAGGAATAATAATAGTACCTCCTTTCTACCTCTTAAGTGAGGATCTGATGAGATCCTATGTGTAAAACTCTTAGTGCAATGCCTGGATGTAGCAGATGCTTATAATTGTTCTCTTCCACTGCCCTCTCTTGATCTCAAACACAATCTAATTGGTCTGTGTCTGCCACCTTCCTTCACCCTCAATTGTTAAGTTTTTTCTTCATGCTAAACATGTCTGTATCTTTTCATCTTATCCTTGTTTGATATGGTTCTTGCATCCCTATGTGCGAGACATTCCATGTCTTTTCTCAGAACTTTTGAGTATAGCTCTGCTTCTGTGTCTGAAATGCATTCTTTTCCTTATCACCATCTCATAGAATCCCTAATTTCCTTTGGAATTTGGCACAGTGCTACCTCCTCCTCAAGATTCTAGTCTTTTTCCTCTCTGCCTTTCATTTCTCATTGCCTTTCTCTCCAGGAAATTACTTTGTATGTATTTTGTATTTATATATGAATGTATTGTTTCCCTCAATAGATTGTAAGCTTCTGGCAGTCTGGTTTCTTATCTTTAGAGCCTTTGCATATGTCTGCCACATTTCATAAATACTTCTCTGGTTAGGCAAAGTATAATAAGACTGTCATCTCTTATAAATTTGGCATTATGACTTTCTTAATGTAGCCTATTATTTCATTAGCTTTTTAAATTTCACCTCACACTTCTGGTTCATATTCAAAATCATAGATATTTTTCAGGTGAAATTTTGTATCTGTATCCTCTTGATCTATTCTGTACTTATGAAGCTAATTATTTTTAACCAGAATTTATCTATATATCTATTATTGATAAGAATGTTAAACAGTACAATGCCAAGAAAAAATAACTGTGACACTACATATAGGTTGACATCAAGGTATTAATGGCAGTTCTTTGTATCCAGTCAGTCAACCACTTCCAAATTCCTTTAATTGTACTACAACCTAGCCATTATCTCTCCATCTTGTCTACAAAAACAGTATGAGACTTTGGCAAAGGTTTCATTTAAATCTTTTAAATGTATTTTGATAGCTGTCCTTTAATCATAGGCTTGTAGATTTGGAACTAGAAGGGATCTTTTAGGACATCTTGTCCACCTCCTTTATGAAATTGAGGCCCAGAGAGATTAATTGATAGGGATACAGCGATGATAATAAGGAACAGACTCAGAATTTAAACTCAGGTTCTCTGCCTATAGAATTGGCTTCTACTGTACCACTTTTTTTTTTTACTCTGGCAAAAGAGAAAATTATATTAATCTGAAGATAGTGAAGTAAGCAGTAAATCACTCTCCTGAATTCACCTCACAACAACCATAAAATAGCACCCCCAAACAAATCTTGGAACAGCAGAAACAGCAAAAAACATGGAATGAAGCAATCTTTGAATCCAAGACACTTGGAAGATAGGCAGGACAGGTCTGTTTCATTTGGGTAAAAGGGGAATGCAGTCCAGGAAGCCAGCAGCAAGCCCTACCATTGTAGACCAGCAGTAAATCCTGAACCCCATTGCAGTAGAGCAGTCAAGTATCAATACCAGGGCCTTCCCATATGCCTCAGCAAAGCTAAAGAACTTGGCCGACTCCAGTTCTGAGAATCACACAGTTCAGTGTAGCCCCTGACAAACACGTAGCCTTTAGCAGCCAAGGTCAGCCAGATTTCCACATGCTTCAGTGTATCATGGAGAAATGCAGAAACACCCCACTTGCCTCAACTCTTCTTCCTTACTCTGTAAGAAATATCATTCCATTACATACCTATGCTAAAGTTTGTTTAGTTATGTTTCAGTTGATGGATAACCAGTTTTATTTCCATATTTTTACTATCAGAAATTGGTGATATTAATATTTTAAGGCCTTTCTATCTTTGCCCTCATTGTGATATATGCCAGTAAAGGTTATGTATGCTTAAGCCTATCAACAGGGTTTGCTACTTTAAAAAACAAAACAAAACTGTTCAATAGTATTTTATTTTTCAGATACATGTAAAGATAGTTTTCAACATTTGTTTTTGTAAGACTTTTGGGTTCCCAACTTTTCTCCTTCCCTCCCTCACCTCCCCTCTTCCCAAGATAGCAAGTAATCTAATATAGATTAAATATGTCCATTTCTTTTGTTTTGGTTTGGTTTTTTTGGCTGAGGCAGTTGGGGTTAAGTGACTTGCCCAAGGTCACACAGCTAGGAGGTGTTAAGTGTCTGAGGCCAAATTTGAACTCTGGTCCTCCTGACTTCAGGGCTGGTGCTCTATCCACTATACCATCTAGCTGCCCCAGTATGTCCAATTCTTTTAAACATATTTCCATATTTGTCATGTTATTCTTTGCTACTTTGAATGTCAGGTAAAGCTTTAGCATTACTTAGTGCGTTATTTTTCATATGCTTGCTTTATATACAAGTTTAAGATTCTTTTGCCATCATTAGTTTTTAATTACCAGTTCACTCCAAACAGTGATCCCATTTCTCCTTTGATCTTTATCTCCTTACCAATTTTGTTTTTGATATTCATTTCCAGTTTTAGTTTGGCGGGTCTAGGTAGGTCTTGCATCCTCAAGAGTCTTTCAAGGGGTCCTCTACTTTAAAAAATTATCATAATATTAATACATTTAAATTCCTAAAATGGTAAATATAACTAGATTTAATCCATAGAAATAAAAGGTCTTTGAGGTTCTCAATTTTTAAGAAAACTTAAGAGATTCTGAGACCCCAAATCTTGAGAATTGCTGCCTTGGTTTATTTGAGGCTTGAACACTTGGGACATCCTTTAGGACGTTGTTGTTCTTTTGTATTCTTAGTTATCTGCTTTTTCTACCATGCCCTACATTCTTTCTGAATATTTCTGTTTGTCTTTGTAATTCAGTATATGTCCTCTGTTTTTGAAGATTATATTTCTAGTGTTATTATTCCCCGTGTTTTTAAAACTAGCTGAAAAAATAACTGGATAACCAACAGTTTGTCTAAGGTGTGATAAAAATTTAAATTTGGTATGTGCCACCATCCCACTGAGCATATTCAGTTGTAGAACTTGAAAAGTCAATATGGCAAACATGGCCTAAGAGCCATGGTGGATTGTTGTGTCATTAGTTTTTAATGATTTGAATTTGACTAGTCATAAATGAGATTGATCAAGAGCTGATTGTTGCGTAACATTTAATTTAACATGTATGGTAGGAGAATCTAACTAGTTTAGCTAATACCCAACACAGGAACAGAGAGATAGTATTGAGATTGTACCATGGGTACATTCTCAGGGGCTTTTTATTTAAGTATATAGGTAAATGTTTTAATTCTTAAGTTTGGGATTTTGTTAAGTGAATTTCTGTTAAGCAAAGCTGTTTACTTCAATAGATAAGTTATCTCATCAAGGCCTGTACTTTTATATATCATGTAGATCACAATCTCTCTCCTTTATGCCTTTTCTCTCC
The DNA here is from genome assembly GCA_023553655.1 of Myrmecobius fasciatus. Lineage (NCBI taxonomy): Eukaryota > Metazoa > Chordata > Mammalia > Dasyuromorphia > Myrmecobiidae > Myrmecobius > Myrmecobius fasciatus. The sequence continues at coordinate 98,720 of JAJPUD010001568.1, forward strand.
TGTGTGATTTTTGTTTTTCTCAAATCCTCCAGAAGAAATCCATTCAGCATTCTTGACCTTCTGGATGTCTTAGTATTGCTTGCATGTGCTTTTACAAGACCAGGCCACCTCTTTTTCCTGTGGTATTTATCTCTAATGATATTCCTTATGGGACTTCTCTTTTGTAGTTCTTCATTGACAGTATATTGCAGCTTATTCCTGCCTACTCTATATTACTCCATCACCCTAGGGACTAACACGTTAATTTGGACATAGTAGGATACTATGACTTGTACATTAATTTTTTTTTAAATGGGACTTTTAAGAAAGGTCTTAAGGGTTATTAAAAGCATTGAGTGATTATAATCTCTGTTCATCTTTCTTTACATTTTTGAAATTTCTGTTTCATTTTGAATTTGCGGTGCCTGCCCAGTTCTTTGGGAAATTTATCCAATTCTCTACTGTGGTCTGAAAAATAGAGATTCTTTATCAATTTACTTTTCCCCATATGGATAGTTAGGCCAAATTATTTTGAAATAAAAATATATATATATATATATATATATATGTATACACACACACACACATAGGTAAGTATACTCATGGTCCTATAATATCATTGATAGAAGTATTATTTCCAGTCCTAGAGATTATAACTCAGTATGCTTGTCTACCTTGTTTTATTCCTGTCTATTCCCTTAGATAAATTTGCCTTTGAAGAGAGTGAGGTGAAGGGGTGTGTGTGTGTGTGTGTGTAGTTATACATTTCCCAATTATGTATGATTTTTTAATATTAATTTTTAAAATTTTCAGTTCTAAATGCTCTCTCCTATCCTTCCCATTTTTTTTTAATGTTAGGCAAGTTTCAAAAGAAAACACACTTTAAAAAATGAAGAAATAATACATATATGCTTCAATATGCACTCAGAGTTATCAGTTCTTTCTTTGCGGGTGGAAAGCATTTTTATCATGGGTTCTTTGGAATTGTCTTGGATAATTGTCCTGATCAGAGTAGCTATGTCTTTTACAGTTGATCATTATTACAATATTGCTGTGTTACTATGTACATTGTTCTTTTGGAGATTCCTTAGGATATCTTCCTTGTTTTCTTGGAATTTTGAAGATGCCATTGGAATCATGTAATGTTATCTTTTGCTCAGCAACTGATCAACTCAGTTTCTTTTTCAGTTGTAAATTATTTTGACATCTTTTATACTTCTTTGCTTTTATAATTCCTTGTTTGAAATGTATTGTGTTCTGCTGGCATCCCCTATATTCTTCTCAATATTTGTCAGAAGCAGGACTTGATTCCAAGGTTGGCTTTCTCTCTACTATATCAGACTGCTTCTCTGCCAGTAGAATACTGGTCTTTTAAAAATAAGCCTTTACTTGAGGGCAAAACTTTTCAGGTTATCAAAAAAAAGATTTGCAATTTCCTAAAGACAGTCTGGTTCACTTTTCCTCTCCTATTTAGATCTGGACTCAGTTCATTGTCCATCATCTGACTGAAACAGAATGTGTTAGAATGTCTTGGAATACTTCCTGCTAGGGACCAAGCCTTACCTTTACTTTTCTAGATCCCACCAGAATCTTCCTTTGAGACCCCTGTCTGTGGAACACATCTGGCCACTTACATTCCTTTGACCAGAGAGTCACCAACTGTAATTCTTCTGGTAATATGGGAAAGTGGCCTGCCTTGCTACTGAGTTTTGGGACTCATTTATCTAAACATTATTTATCTACCTTGTTTATGCTGTTCCCTAAGAATCCCAGGCCTTTATTTCTTCCTTGCACATAAACCATTCCAATTGTATTATTTTCCTTTTCCTCCATTTGAATGTGAGTTCTTTGTGGACTGGGATTGTTTTTTGTTTGTTTTTGATATCCTCAGTAATTAGTTTATAATAACTCTTAAGAAATGCTTTTTTATTCCATTTGCAGTACCTGACCTAGACATACTTACGTCAGTAGACAAATTCTATAGGTTGTATAATTATCTAGCTGCTTATTGCAATTTGGAAAATACATTCTTCATCCCTTTGGTTTTTCTTTTGTAGAAGGTCAGAACCGATCTTTGAGTGGTCAAAGCTCTTTTTATGGTTGCTCTGCAGGATTGTAGGGACTGATGCAAATAGCACAATGTCATCTACCAACAGGAGCATCTAGAAGATTGTATTAACTCTAAGGAATCCTCTTCAACTTAGACCTTGACATAGAGCTCTTTCCTGACAATGGCAAAGAACTTAGTGAACATAATGTGTAGTTTTCTGTTTTATGCTTCTAGGGTCAATTGTAAAAGATAGGACTATTTCTTTGATATACTCAAGGGAACTTATATAAAAAGCTTTGATGTAAACACAGTAGATACTTGTAGAGGAAAAAGCATTTTCTGCTATCAATTTAAATTCCTTTCTTTCATTCTTCCCTTTTTTTCAACTCATGTTTATTTCCTTTTTGATTCTTCTACTCCTCTACCAGCATGACATAGTAACTAAAGAATACACCCTGATGTGTGGAAAACATGTCACTTAGAAATTCCTGACTAACAATACTAGCTAATGGTTGTGTGACTCTGGCAAATCACTTTACAACTTAGTGCTGCAGTCAAATCTCTGACATGTTGAGTGTATAATGGATGCATTGATAAGAGATTTTCTCGATGAAAATTCTATACTGGTTAAGTCATGGGTTCCACCTTTGTACTTTTTATACTACTATTTAATTTTCTAAATATCTGCTCTTCCCTTCCCCCCCCTTTTCTTATAAAAAAAGCAATAAGTTTTTTTTTTTTTTTAAATTCATTATAGCAATCCCACACTAACATTCTACCTTTACTTTTCGCCAGAGGTCTGCTAAACTAAGAGGGTTTATGACTTCTCATATTCTTTTCATGTTATTTTTATTTATATTATTGTAGTCACATGTATAAATTTAGATTCTGCTTTCTTTTTTCTGTATCAATTCATGACAAGTTTTTATGTAGTTCTCTGAATTTTTTGTATTTTGTCTTTTGAATTTATATCATATTCACTTATAAATATATTCTTTTCCTTCTAACAAAGATTAAAAAAGCTGAAGAAAAAAATGGTTCAGTAAAACTATTGAGTACATCAACGTCTAGCAGTATTTGAAGTGTTCTTCTATAATGCCCTTACAATTATGTTACAGTAAAGATGTGATCTATTATGAATTACTGTTTGTAAACATCCTTCTTCCCTGCTATTTTCTTGAAAGATGCCCTAAATGCATGTAAATTTTTGTATAGATGTGAAAATAAATTATTTGTTATCCTTTTCCCTTCCTTCAGATATTTTGAGAACTAAGCCCTTAGTGCCCTTACTATTGTCATTTATCTTCTTTATAAAGTTTGTAATGTTGAGTCCAGCATGGTGGCTCCACTATCCTTGGTATTTTGCTTATCTTTTTAGTCTTTTCCAGTTTCAAATGAGATAAAATCTGTAAATCACTTTACAAATCTTAAAGTGCTAAAGTGCTATATAAATGTTAGCTATTATTATAATACTTTTTTTTTCCCTGAGGCAATTGGGGTTAAGTACCTTGCCTAGGATCACATAGCTAGGAACTATTAAGTGTCTGAGTAGATTTGAACTCAGGTCTTCTCTACTTCAGGGCTGGTGCTTGTATCCTAGATGCCTCACAATTGTTATACTTAATGCTCTTGGGATGACTTTGCTTAGTTGGGTCTCTTACCAAGGTTTCTAGAAACTTGCTTTAGCCTCTACTGATTGTCTTAGCTCTATGTACTTCTCATAATATTCTACTATCTGTTTTGTTTTTTAAGATTTTATAATTATTTTTTATTCTAAACTGAAATTGCCTTGTCATTTGTCTGTTTGACAAATAGGTCAAGGATGCTTTAAGGTGCTTTTTAATCTCTTTTGTCTTGTGGCAATTGATTAGCTAAACTGTGTAGAATTAAATGTAATCAGTGCCTATGTCTTTTCACATCCCATTTGTTGGTACTATTAAAATAAGATTAGAGTTAATACTTAGTATAGATTTGGTTGTCATCTGCATAGAAATAATTGAACCCATGAGACCTAAAGAGAAATCATAGAGAAAATAAGTCCCAAGACAGAGGCTTGGGAAATTCCCAGAGTTAGGAGTCATATCATGTCTAGCATCCAGTCTCTGAAGATTTTGAGTGATGACTACCTCAGGGAAGCACATTGCCCTTTTGGATAAGCCTTGCTAACAATTATATTAGGAATTTTTCTTTATTCAGTCAATACCTGCCTTTCTAAGCTCTATCCATTGCCCCCTGTTTTGCCCACAAGGGTCAAATAAAACAAATTGAATCCCTTTTCCATGTTATACTTCAAATACTTGACTACAGCTAGTCTGATCATTTTTCCTTTGATACTTTTATGGAATGATACTGAGTACCCTGACTATTCTGGTGCCTTTCTCTGTGCCTGCCTGTCAGTAGCCTTTCAAAATAAGGTGTCCAGAATTCATTATTATTGTTATTATTATGTAGCACTTAAATACCATTTAAATTTTGCAAATCATTTTATTATTTCATTTAATCCTCGCAAAAACCATGGAAGGTGGATACTATTACCCCCATTTTACATATGAAAAACCAGACAAACTGAGGTTGAGTGACTTGTCCAGATCACCTACCTAGTACAGATCTGAGACAGGATTTGAACTCATGTCATTCCGACAACAGCCCTATAAGATAGATGCTGTTATTATCCATATTTTACGAAAGAAATTGAAGTAAAGAGAAGTTAAGTGACTTGCTCAAAGGTAGTCACACATAGTAAATATCTGAAGCTGCATATCAGTTCAGGAAGACAAATTGTTTAAAAGTTGCACATTTTCAAATATGTTATTTTTCTGATATTTGTCAAATATATGATGGCTGTATAAAATAAAGCACAGTTGTAGATTAGGTTTTGTTTTGGATATTTTGATTCTGTGTAATCTTCAAATGTCTCCTGCCAGGTTTACATTTGAAACTACTTTCTAAATGCTCTACCATTATTACATCCTGGTAGCTTCCATTCTGATTTCTCTGTCAATTGAATAACTACCTGTGTGACTGATTGTGAAGTTGTTATGCTTCAAGACGCATGTGCAGGTTTCATTTTACCCAATAGATGATACCAAATAGATGAGAAATTTTGTAAATTGAATCATCTAAATCTTTTGGGAGAGCTGATCCTCGAGAGAATTTTTTCCTGATGCAGATAATCAGTCCCTAATTAGTTGATGAATTTTTGGCCATTTGTGGTTTGTGCAACTTTTGCTATTAGTCTTATAATTGCCACTCCCCACTCTATTCCTCTCATCCCTATGGCTGTGCCATTAAATTCTAGTCTTTAAATGTCCTTTTTCAATCCTGGAGTTATTGGGTTGACAGTTGTGAATGAACTGTGGTTTTATTTGGTTATTTTATTTGGTTTATTTATTTGGTTATTTATTTTATATGGTTTAAATTTGCATACATAATGATTTCTCTATTTTGTGGTTTTCCTTATGCTCAATTTTAATATGAATTAAAGCCTGAAGTTGAAACTGTGGGAGGGAGTTCAGGTAAATAATATGATCATTACTCCTTCCTGTTATTTTTCCTTGTCTTTTTTATCTGTGGACTGTTGCTTTTATAGGTCAAGCTTAAGATTGTGTCACCACTCTATACCAGTTGATTGAATGTATAAGCAACAGTAAGCCCTTGATATTGAATATGGAGAAGCATCAGTTTGTGATGTTCTCAGCTGTCTCGGCTTAGATTCAGGTACTTACTTCTAGACTCATTGTATATTAGATTTGTCACAGTTTTGTCCTTTTAAAACTAGAGTGCTTCCAGAACCATGTTTGCAAAATTTTCTGGGGTTTGACCTATTAAAGGGAAACTTTTAGATTCATGACACTTGGGTATTTTAATATGAAAAACAATGGAATTTACTCTTAATATTTAAGAAGAGTCTTCTGAATGTTTCAAACTACTTCCAATTGTTTAGTGAAGAAAACCATATACACCCAGAGAGAGAGATATGAAATGTGGACCACAACATAACATTTTCATGCTTTCTATTGATGTTTGCTCTCATTGTGTTTCCTTTCTCAGATTTTTTTTCCTTGTAGATATGATTTTTCTTGCTCAACAAGATAAGTGTGGAAATATGTATACATATATTCTATTTGTCAAGTATTTTAACATAATTAACATGTAGTGGATTTTCTGCCATTTAGGGGAGGGGTGAGGACTAAGGGGGAAAAAATTTGTAACGGAAGCTTTTTAAGGGTCAATGTTGGAGAATTACCCATACATATGTTTTGCAAATAAAAAGCTTTAATAAAGAAAAAAAAAGAAAAATATATATTTAAGAAGAGTCTTGTAAACTCATTTAAGATAAAAAGTTCTTACCCCACCCTTTTGCTTATTATAAACTAAAAGCTATACACTATACATAGACATTCAAAAAAAAAAAGGTCAGTTAGAAATATTACTCTTCTGCTTTGGGTCTTAAATAAGAGCTCTAAGTTCCATTTACAATAGTAAAACTTTTCACTGTTTTAAAAAAATAAGTGATAAGACTTACTGTATTTTGTTTTGAATTGCAATCTGTGGCTTTTTCTGGTTTAGCAAATTTTAATATTCTCATAAACTCATTGATGTCATACCTGGAGCCTTTTTTTTTTAGTCAGGTCAATAACTATTTATTAAGTGTTTATTATTTGATAAGTACTGTTCTAAGAGCTAGAGATATAGTGATAGGCAAAAAAATAGTCCTTTGTCTTAAAGTTTACATTCTAAAATATAATAAAATAAATATAAATAAAATAAAATGACAATAATATGTCATCCGCCAGGTAGATGCAAAATATATACAGAGATGAAAGTCATTCTGAGAGGCAAGAGCATTAATAACTGAGAGGACTGGGAAAGATTGGTGGTGGAGTAGGTGGGATATGAGTTGTTTTATAAGATGTTAGGAAAACCGAGGAGAAGGATCATTCTAAGGATGGGGGACAGATAGTATAAAGGCACAGAGGCTAGAGATGGAGCATCATGTTCAAGGAATTGCAAATAGGCAGCATTGTTGGAATGAGGAGTGTGCCCAAGCAGGAGGTATGAGAATCTAAACTAGGGTTGTGATTATATGAGTAGAGAGAAAAGGACATAGGAGAGATGTTAAGACAAGTGACAAGAACTGACAACTGATTGGATGTGTAGACTGAATGCGAGTAAGGAATTCAGGGTGATGCTGAACTTGCCTGCCTGGTGACTGAGAAAATGATAGTATTACAAGCTGTGGCTGCTAAAGGAAGTACAAGGCAAAAGTTCTAGCCCTCATGGAACTTAAGATCTAACTGCTTACTACATTTGATATGGTATTTTAAAGACAAAATAAACATCAGGAAACATGGTTTGGTAAAAAATACAGTATTGCTTTTGCAAAATCTCATTGAAACCTTAATTTATCTTCAGGAAGACCTTCCTTAGGTGTTTGCCTGTTGACAACTCACTTTACTTCTTTGAGTTCTGTTTTCTTGACTTGTATAATGGGAATAATATCTGTATTTCACAAGATTTCCCTGAAACTCAAATAAAATAAACTTCAAACTTCAAAATTTATATTAACAAAAGTTAGTTATTAACATCCCAACTTATTCAGGAAACCATCCCAAATCCTTCTTAATTCCAGTACCTTGCCCCTGTTAATTATCTCCTTATCTTATATATAGCTTGTTTTCTATATATGTTTGCATTTTGCTTCCCAGATTCCATTGTAAGTTCCTTTAGGTACAGGGACTGTCTTTTGTCTCTTTTTGTATCCCCTGATTTAGCACAATGCTTGGCACCCATTAGATGTTTAGTAAATATTAGTTGATTGAAATTTAGATTAGAATATTACAACAGAAATGCAATGTGCTCTAAAAGTTCTATGGAGTGGGAGATCATTTATAATTGATCATTTGAATTGGAATTGGTAAAATTTCAAGGTGAGGAGGGTCATTCTAAAGATAGCCTGAACAAAGGCTAAATGGGAATGGGAATCTAGGAATAGTTCAGTTTGGCTGGAACATAATAGATGAAGAAAGGGAGGTGAGGAGGCAGGAGGAATGTGAGAAAAAGTTGAGGCATTCAGAGAAGTGAGACCCAGATTATGAAAACCCTTAACTGTAGTGCTAAGAATTATGGATTTTAGGAGCCATTGAAAACTTTTAAGTAGGGGAAGGAGGTATGTAGAACTGTGCTTTGACAATATAGGTCTGAGAACTATAAATAGAATGGAGTAGGACAAGTATACACGACTTATTAAGTATATAATAATAAACCTTTGTGTATATATTAAAATAGTAAATACAATTTGAATAGAAACTTTACTTCTAAGAATCTTTTCTTAGATAATGTTCTGGTATATTTTAATTGTATTTTTTGCCAGTATCATAATTAGATTGGAAAGAGCTTTCATTATCTTTTTTGAAGAATTCTCCTGGCTTTTGAAGGTATATACTGTCCCTGAAACATACTTTCTGTCTCCCTATCATCTTGCCAAAAATATTTTCCCTAATTCTATATCTATGTATGTCACACCTCAAGTCTCACCTCCTTTATGATTCCTTATCCAGGCAGTTCAACCTATAGTGATCTTGTCCTCCTTTGAGAAAATAGCATGTCTGTATTATTCATTTTGGCAGCATATTCTGCTTTATAACATCTGAAATTTGCCTCAATATCATTTAACTTAAGGATTAATATTTCAATTTGTATTTGTTTCCACAACCAGATTGTAAGCTTTTAAAAGCACTTTTTTGTTCTTCCTTTTTGTAGTACACTCCTTTGTATTCCTCCTTGCACTTAGTAACCATTCAGGAAATATTGTGTGTTTGAGAGTTTGGAATGTACAAATTTCTGGAAATCTTCAAATGGTTGTTTATGATTAAAAATAAAAAGCAATACCTATTATGTTTGAATACAGTCATCAAAATTCTTTTGTTAAGAGGCCCATGCATTAAGGGAGAGTTGACAATTCAAATCCTAGTCAGTTCTCTTTTTTAGTATTGTTTTTAATCAAAAGTAAAAATTTAATGCATTTTATTAAATTTCATAAATAAAACACACTGAATGCAGAGCACAGTATAGTATTTCATTTATGGAATAAGCATAGGTCTTTTCAATATTAAGCATTTACTGAGTTCTATACTATGAAGAATACAAAAAAAAAAATACAGTGTTCTCTATTGTTAGTGATTCAAATACACATTATTTACATAATGTCCAGTGTTTCAAATCACAATGACCTTTTCTCAATCTTCATTCTATTTAACTTCCCTGCAGCTTTTGACACCATTAATTACCCATCCCAATATTTGTATACATATCTATACAGTTATCTTACTGCACAAGAAACATCAGATCTAAAAAGAGAGAAAAAAAACAACCTAAGAAGGAAAACAAAATGCAGGGTAATATTCACAGAAAGCATTAGAATGCTATGTTGTGGTTCACACTCAGTTCCCTCAGGCCTCTCTCTGGATGTATATGATTATCTTCATCACTGAACAATAGAAACTGATTTGAATCACATCATTGTTGAAGAAAACCATGTCCATCAGACTAGAAATAGTTTCAATTTCTTCATCTGAAAATTGTCTGTTCATATCTTTTGACCATTTATCAATTGGAGAATGGCTTGAATTCTTATATATTTGAGTCAATTCTCTATGTATTTTAGAAATGAGGCCTTTATCAGAACCTTTGAATGTAAAAATATTTTCCCAGTTTATTGCTTCCCTTCTAATCTTGTCTGCATTCATTTTGTTTGTACAAAACCTTTTAACTTGATATAGTCAAAATTATCTATTTTGTGATTAATGATGATCTCTAGTTCTTCTTTGGTCACATTGTATTAATAAAAGATGTTTACTTGCTCCAAAATAAAAGTAGTCCTAAGTCTTTTGTGTCCTTACTCTCTGAGAGAAGGGCAGCTACATCATTCTTTCAAGTTACTAAGAGTATCTGAGAGGTTGGGTGTTTTTTTTCTGTTAAACTTGGTTCAAGCCCAACTTTGTCCCCCTACTATTAAGCCCAGTGCTCCATTTATGTTTCACTAATTAACATCAATTAACTTTTAATTAAAAAGGACAATTCAGTAATTTAGCAAGAACAGAAATACAAACATTCCCCCTTCCCAACACCCTAGAGATGCACTTTTCCCCATTCCCCCTTTCCTCAGTCTCTGGGGAGACAGTAGGTTCAGACTTAACACAGTTTCTAATGTTAGTCTTAACAAGTACATGTCCAAATGTGACATGTTTGCTGAATAAATCTATTCTCACCTGCTGATGGACTAATCTCAAACTTCAAACACTGTCATAGATTCTACTCTCAGACTTTCTGGTATCTCATTTTCTTTACCTTTTGAAGCCTACAAGGTGTAGCTTCCAATCTTCTTTATCTAAAACTGAAAATAACAAATACTGAGATCAGGATGAGACCCATGTTCAGAAGTAGTCTGTCAGTCTTGGATGGAGAGAGAACCCAAGACCTCTTCCTTTACATTTGTCTCTCTTCCTTAACCAGAATACTACAAGGCCAAAAGGAATCACACCAAGAGAAGGGTGAAGTTCTGCTTATCTAGTGCTTTTCAGATGTACTCTTGCCGCCAAAGAAGTTCCTCTTCATCACTTGTAACAAGACTTCATAATTTGTAACTAGTTACAGAACATCTAAGCAATAGTCCACAGTCTATATGGGGACTGTATCAGTGAAAGTATTCTATACATGCTTATAAGGGCTGGGTTTATTGTATCTAATCCTCATATGAATATCTCTTTATCTCTTTCTCATCTCCTAGTTGCCTAAATCACTTCTTAATATAGCACTTTATTTTTATACCATGTATAAAAATGTATATATCTAATGTATTTATCATGGTGTTTTTTTTGATTGTTTAGTAGTTATTTGGGCATCTGACATATTCCTTAGATTAAATTGTATATCTCCCTGAGAACCTATGTGCATTTATCATTCGTTTTTTGTAGTGCATCTACCATATTCCTTTGTAAACTAAACTTTTGTTTTTCAAAGCCTAGATGTATGCTCTGTACATAATAGTCACCTCATAAAGGACTTTGTAAATTTAGGCCCTAAAGATAATGTCATATATACAACAATCCCAACATTAATCTGTGGCAGTTTCCTCACCTGTAAAATGGGCATAATGCAACAAGGTCGTATTAAGGATCAAATGAGATAATGTTTATAAAGTGCTTAGCATAGTGTCTGATATATAGGCAATTAATATGTTTCCTTTATCCATTTTAATTTGTCCAAGATTATGCAGATAAGTAGACCAAGGAGGAAGAGTTGAATCTTTTCACTCCAAATGTAGCATTCTTTCCACTGAACCACATTGTTTATAGTCATCTTTCAGCAATTTTCTCATTTTTGGACTTAATTTTTATATAGAAGCGTAAAGTAATTTTTCTGTTGGTTTTTAAGAAAGCAGGAACTTTAAAAGACTACTAACCAATATAACATTTGGTTATGGTTTCTAAATGTAAGATACTGTTTTGGTAGGAGTTTTTCTTACTGAGTTTTCCTGTCAACTTCTTGAAACAATTTTGTGGCACAGTGTATAAAGTGCTAGGCTAGGAGTTAGAAAGACTCTTCCAGAGTTCAGATTTTGCCTCAAACACTGTGTGACTCTGGACAAGTCCCTTAACCTTGTTTGTCCCAATTTCCTCATCTGTAAAATGAGCAGGAGAAGGAAATGTCAAACCACTCCTATATCTTTGCCAGGAAAATCCTAAGTGGGATCATGGCATGACAGAAGTGACTCAACAGCAGTAAAGTGTCATATATGATATCAAATAGAAACAGTTTGACAGTGTAGCTAAGAGGGGTTTTTATTTACAAGCCTTTAATAAATCTCTTAAATTATTAGATATTAGATAATCCTGCTAGATTTAAAAAATCCTTTTTGGGTCAAAATATACAATATTCCATCTTTTTTTCAAAATGCTGAATTTATCCTCTAAAGATTTCCTTTTTTTTTAAATAGTATTTTGTTTTTTTAAACACAGTAGTTTTTGACATTTCTGTAAGACTTAGTATTCCAAATTTTTCTCCCTTCCTCCTTTACCTCCCTTCTCCCCAAGACAGCAAGCAATTTGATATAGGTTAAACAGATGCAATTCTTTTAAACGTATTTCTCTATTTGTCATGTTATACAGGAAAAATCAGATCAAAAGTGAAAAAAGCCTTGAGAATGAACAAACAAAAAAAGGTGAAAATACTATGCTTTGATCCATATTTCAGTTTCCAATGGATGTCTTTATGGATGTTATTGGCATTTTCCATCCCAAAATTCATTGAAATTGCCTTGAATTATACATTGTTGTAAAGAGTCAAGTCCATCACAGTTGATCATCACATTAATCTTCTTGTATACAATCTTCTCTTGGTTCTGCTCACTTCATTTAACATCAATTCATATAAGTCTAGATTTTTCTGAAATCAGTCTGTTATCATTTCTTATAGAACAATAGTATTCCATTACATTCATATATCATAACTTATTCAGCCATTCCCTAATTGATGGGCATTCATTCAATTTCCAGTTCCTTACCAGTAGAAAAAGGGCTGCTAAAAACATTTTTGCACATATAGGTCATTTTCTCTCTTATGATCTCTTTGAGATATTTCCTTTAATGATTTTCATTATTAAATCCAATGAACCATCAGAAAATAGTAGTAATGGAGATGCAGTTGATAATCTTTGGAGTTGTTAATATAGAAAAATGAAGATTTTCTTTGAGATTTGGCAACAGCAATGGTAAAACTATTGTTTTTGAAAAATAGGAATGAAAAAGTAAAAAAAAAATAGTTACTGAAGAGAGTCTATGTGATATTTCAGGTCTTAACTTCCCTTTTCCTTTTGTTTTCTTAGCCACCACCCCCATTTCTTTTTGTTCCTTCTTAGCAAAAAGATTGCAACTTCACTTGATAAAGCTTCACTTTTCACATATTTTCAAACTGTCTAATCTTTGATACAGAGTTGCCATCTTTTGTCCCACAGATTAAAACCTTTACTATGTAAATCTTAACACCCAGCTAAAAAAACATTATTGGACCAAATTTTCATGAAAAACATGAACGTGTGTGTGCGCATATTTTACAGTCTAAAACTATACAATTTCAAATTGTAGTTTTATGTTTTGATTCCATTTTCAAACCTGGACTTAGTTCCCCAGGACTTCAGAGAAAGCTATTATTAAAAACTATAAGGGAGACAAACTTAATGTTTAACTGTCCAGTTCTTCTAGTAAAATTTTTAATATATTAGTGCTCCAATTTTGTTATATCTCTGACAAAAAAAAACTATAAGTAGAGTTGTATGCTGCTTATTTTTCATTATCTGGCATATAGTAGTCACTTAAATACTTGTTGCATTAAATTGAACAAGTTTGAAGTAGTATTGTCTTCCCCCCCTCCCCTCTTGAAAGTTGTTAATTTGTCTGGCATCTAAATTTTTGGACTGGCTCCTAGATTCAAAGCAAATATATCTAGTCATGGACTAGAACATACTTTGAAGTATTAATAGGCTTGTCACCTAATTACCACATTACCAGATACTTTCAATTTATTGTATTCCAGAAGGCATTTCTGAATCTTCAGAACATTACAAAGGATTAAGACATCTTTAAAGGGTGAGCAACATCTTACATGTGTTAAAACAAGTTTTTTGGTAGCATCTTTATAGTAATATTCTTATAAGCACTGATTCATTGTTACAAAGTGTTATCCCGGGGAAAAAATATACTGTTTCCAAAGTTCTCAGAAATTTTGTAATTGTTAACCTGAACCCATGATCCAGAGAAATTTCAATGTACTCTTTGTCCCCTTGGCATCCTAGATAGATAGATATATGATAGAGCATTTGTTAAGCATTTACTACTACCAAGCACTGTGCTTAGTGCTAAGGATATAGATACTAGCAAGATAGAGGGGACCTGTACTCACTTGTTTACTTACGTTCTATTGATAGTTCCTGGAGTTCCTGGAGGGACTAGTCTCTGAATGGCAGAGAGGTCTGGTTCTGGGCAAGATCAGACAGAAGTTTACATATAGTCCAGTATCCAAGGGATAGTGTCCAAGGCTCTGGTAGTAAATGGGGAAGTGAGTGTAGGTAGTATGGCTTGAAGATAGCTAGGAAATGATTTTTCCATAGGGTCACAGATCTAGAGCTAGGATTTTTGTGGTATAGTCCCCTCTGGATGGGGTCTGCTGAAACCAGTGGACCACTTCTCAGAATCTTGATTTTATATGCATAGAATAAAATATGTAGGATTTCCAAACAAGTCAGTTATGTTAAAATATAGCTATCAAAATATGTTTTAAACTTCACGTACTTTCCCGAATCTATTCAGGGTAGTCTGTGGATCTTAGATTAAGAACACTGATCTAGAACTAAGAGGGAATTTGGGCCATCAAGTACTTTACTTCATAGGTGATGAAACTAAGATTTAGTATTTGTATTTGGGCTGGTATCTTAATCCACAGCCAGTATTCTTTCATTGTACTTCTCTCCCCCATTCCTAGCATTTTAAAATTTGCTTACATTAGTACATGCAGTCTCTTATTGTCTACCTAATATTCCTAAGTGATCTAACCATAAAATCATTAGACTAAATTTATGGCTTATTGGGAAGTCTTCCTAAATTAAACCAGTGTCATATGTGAAGTTATTTTCCTTCTGTATGTTCTTGTGTGGGTAAGACACATTTTATTTAAACATAAATAGCTTTTAAAAATAGAAATTGAAGAATTTTATTAAGCAAATTATCTGAGTAAATGTTCTTTGTAGTCAAATATTTTCCCAGCAGAAAGCAATTTGCATAGTTAATAGTACTTTTAATGCTCTAATTAAAATTTTTCTTCTAAGAATATTTGGCTCCATTTTTTTCCCTTGCAAGCAGACTATATAAGGGCATATATATGAAGGAAAGAAAAAAGTTTAAGGAATAAGAATACTGTAGATGTCTAATAAGAAAAACAATTAATGAAAAATCAACTAGCAAGTATTTGTGCACTTCAAACTCCTACTGACAGAATTTTAGCTACAGTGTATATACTGTTTTCAGTTAGCCCTAATGATTCCAGTTATTTTTCTTAGAAAGAACCCTTGCCATTGTAAACAGAGTGGAGAGAAATTATATCCATAGGTGATCTATCCCAGTTTGTCATTAGATATGTAGTCTTATTACTTTAGCAGTTAACCAAAGGGTGAGGTAGAAAGGAAAAAGGGAGAGGGGGAAAAAAATCTGGGTGTTGTAATTGCTTAGCACCTTAAATAGTTCATTAGTTAGAAAATTTAAAACTATTTTTAAAAACCCACAACCAGGAAACATTTTTGTCACTGTGAATTGTTCTTTTGGCTTCATTATTTCTTTCTTCCTTTGGCCATGGGTGGAAAAAAGTTTAATATAACTAATTTGCATTCACATTTATGTATTTCATTCCCATTGATGTTTAAGCTAGTAGTGTAGTATTTAAAACATGTTTTACAGGAGCACTTTTTAAAAAAAATAGGAATAAACTAAAAAAGGTGAATGTTGTCTGAGACGTGGAAAACTAGTTGCACAAAATTAAAACTTCCTTTTTGTCATTTACAAAGTAAGACACCAAATAATATAGTTTGTACTTATGTTCATCTGATATTAAGAAAGGTTTAAGAAAGAATGCCGCATTAAGTCACTGACTTGCTAAACCACTGAAACAATCCAACCAAGAATTAGAATCTGGTATGATGCAGGCCTTGTCAGATAAAAACATTATCATCCATTTGGGGGCAGTAAGTAGTTTAAAGTACTATAAAGCTCTTTATCTAGAAATACTTCTTTTGAGTTTTCAACAAAATGTTTATCCGATTTCATAAAAGGGTCAATTAGTTTTACATAAATTGCTTTTGCATTTGTTTCAGCTATCTTCAGTTGCTAAGATAATGAATGATTTTACCATAAATTTCCTTAGGGGCTTAACTCATTAACTAGAACTGCATTCTTATTTATTTTCTACATTGCTTTTTACTATATATTTATGATAGATTATCAATATATATATATATATATGTCTTATAAATACAGTGGGCAGCTAGGTGGTGCTGTGGGTATGACAGGAGGACTCATCTTAAGTTCAAATATGGCTTCAGATGTTTCCCAGCTGTATGACCATAGCACATCCCTTTAACTCTGCCTCAGTTTCCTCATTTGTAGAATGCTCTGGATAAGGAAATTGCAAACCACTTCAGTGTTTTTGCTAAGAAAACCCAAATGGGTCACAAAGAGTTGGACACTGATAATAAACAGCATAAATAAAGTAACTATAGTTGATGCAGTGGGTCTAACATTGGGAAGACCTGAAATTAAAGGCAGTTTACTAGCTGTGTGACTGGCTTGGCCAAATCACTTTAACCTTTCTTTGCCTCAACTTCTTCTGTAAAATGGAAATAACAGCACCTATTTCTCATTGTATTGTAGTGTTGTTGTCAGTATCAAATGAAATAATATTTGTAAAGTGCTTAGCCCATAAGTGGTATTATTTTTTAGCATTATCATCATCCTATATAACAAACCTGTATATATGACACTCAAGTAGAAATCTATTACAATTATACTTCATAATAATATTATATTACAAGTAGTTACTAGTGATTACAAAATTTTTAAGTGGGGTAATCATGGGAGGCTTCCTAGAAGAAGGAACATTTGATTAGGACCTTGAAGGATAAGAATTTCAAAAGGCGCAAAGTTAGGGGATGCAAAGAAAACTCCAGGCATATTTGAAATCAAAGACGACCTTGAATTTGAATTTTCATTAGAAAGTTGTGTAATCTTGGGCAAATCACATAACCTCTCTGTCTCCATTTCCTCAGCTACAAAATGGAGATGATAATAGCACCTAATTAGCAGGGTTGTTAGGAAAATTAAATGAGAAAATATGTAAAATGCTTTGTAAAACTTTAAAATGCTATGTAACTCTTAGCTAAAATGTTATTAGTATTGTTATTTTTATGATGATGATCGTCATTATTATCACTAACAGAAGAAATGGTTGTTGGAGTGAGAACTTTGAAAAGCAGAGGCCAATTTCTCCTAGAGTCTGTACAAATGAAAGAAGAATAAGTAATGGGTTAATACAGAAATGTGATAGTAGTCAAGAAATTATATTTACAATAATCTAATACTTAGAACAAGCTAGTGCTTCAAGGAAAGCGAAGAACAAGAAAAGGTTTGAGTTGTTTTCTTAAACTATTGGGAAGAGGATCCAAAAAGGATCAGGAGCCCTGCTTCAACTGGATAGACTGATAACCAATAAAAGAAAAAACAAAAACCTTTTTTTTTCTCCTTAATTTTAGTTCTTAATTTTAGGCAGTTGCCTAAGAAGAATGATCTTTGAATTAGAAAGGGAGTAACAAAAATAGCTTACTAAGAAGTTGTCCAATATAAATGAAGAGATTGTAAAGCAAAGCTTATCTATCCTTTTGATATGACAGAACTAATACATGTGATATTTGTGATTGTGGAAAATACAGTATCAGATGTTGCTTAGTTTTCAGAAAAGGGAAAAAAATAGTATCTCTGTTGTAAGCCAGCCAATGAGCTTTCCTTTAACTTTAGAATACATTACTGGAGAGATGATTACTGACTCTCTAGGAAAAGAAACATTGGTCATAAAGAGTCAGCCAGTATGGCTTCATCAAAAACTAATCTTGGTTTTTTTTTTGTTTTTGTTTTTGTTTGTTTGTTTTTTTTGTTGTTGTTGATTAGGCTGTTAAAATAATAGATCAAGATAATGATGTAGTTTTGTTCAGATTTTATTTAAATACTTTATAAAACTTCTCATTCTTTTGTGCAAAAGGAGGTGAAATGTGAGCTACATAGTACAGTTACATGGATTCAAAATTTGTTAAATTCATTAAGGGTTAACTAGGCTGACAGTCTTCAATGGTGGGGTTCAAGGATCTTGCTTAGTCCTATGCTCATATTTATCAGTGACTTAGATAAAGACATAGATGACATGTTTGTTTTATTTACAGGTGACACAATAGGAGAATAGTTAAGACAGAAGCAATTACACAGGCTAGAATGTTGGTCCAAATCTTTGCTCCTTTCCTCCATTTCCTTGGTTTCTAGTACTCTACTCACATCCCACCTTGTGAAGCTCTTTTTTCTGTCCTGCCCTTCCTCCTTCTCTCTAATACTTTAATACTAATGCCTCTTCTCTGAGATTACCTTACATATTATATAAAATTTGTAGCATTCCTGTCATGCTGGAATTGGATTTTACATGAAGTTTTTTTTGTTTATTTCTTTAAACTCAGAAATATTAGATACTGCCTTTATAATTTCCTACTTGGATTTAAGAATGCTACATTTGGGTAATAACGAGTGAAAGAAAATTCATTTTAATAAGTAGGAGTTTTATGAAGGCTCAGATTTTTTTTTAATCCCCTCCTTTTTGCTTATATCTCTTTTTGATGATTTAATAAGTTTGAGAAAACAAGACATGGCACATGATTATTCATTTACCCACCAAGCAGCTGAACACTGGCTAAATGCACAGGTAGTTGTGAGATATTTTTTGATCTTTATCTCCCCACACATTGCATTAGAAGAAAAATGTTATCATGAATAATTGTTACAAATTGATTTTATCTTTACAATTTCACAAAATCTATAGACTAATTTCCAATTTTAATAAATAATGCTGTACTTTTAAAGGTAACTTTGCTGAAATCAAATGACCTAAGCTTGAAGAATTATTCTTCAGTAATCATCTGATATTATTTTTTTCCCCATTTGAGTATTGAATGAATTAGGCAAAGTACATTTTTGTGGAAAAGATTATGGGGAGATAGAATACTACAATTGCTGTTATTGTATATAATATATTCCTGATTCTGCTTGTTTTGCTCAGCATCAGTTCATGTAAATCTTTCCAGACCTTTCTATAATCAATTTGTTCTTCATTTTTTATAGAATAATGGTATTCCATTATTTTCACGTGCCACAATTTACTCAGCCATTCCCCAGTTGGTGGACATCCACTCCTTTTCCAATTCTTTACTACCACAAAAAGAGTTGCTACAAACATTTTTGCACATGTGGGTCCTATTCTCTCCTTTATGATTTCCTTGGGATATGGACCCGTAATGGCACTGCTGGGTAAGGGGTATGCACAGTTTTATAGCCTTTTGGCATAGTTCCAGATTGCTCTCCAGAATGGTTAGATCATTTCACAACTTCATCAACAATGCATTAGTGTACCAGTTTTCCCACATCCCCTCCAACATTTATCATTATCTTTCCCTGTCATTTTAGCCAACCTGAGAGGTGTGAAATGGTACCTCAGAGTTGTTTTAATGTGCATTTCTCTAATCAATAGTGATTTAGAACATTTTTTCATGTAACTATAAATGGCTTTAATTTCATCTTCTGAAAATTGTTCATATACTTTGATCATTTATCAGTGGGGAATGACCTGTGTTCTTATAAATTTGATACTGTTCTTTATGTATTTTAGAAATGAGACCTTTATTAGGAATACTGATTGTAAAGATTTTTTCCTAGCTTTGTACTTCCCTTTTAATCTTGTTTCTGTTGATTTTGTGTGTGCAAAAACTTTTTAACTTAATGTAATCGAAGTTGTCCATTTTGCCTTTCATAATGTTCTCTAGTGCTTCTTTGGTTATAAATTCCTCCCTTCTCCAAGATCTGATAGATAAATTATCCCTTATTCTCCTAATTTGTTTATGGTATCAAAAGATATCAATTTAAAAAAAAAATGCACCAAGTTCAAAAAATTAGAATGTTGGCTGTAGTCTATCTTATTTAAGGTTCTTTGTGTGTCTGGAATAGATGAATTTGGTAGGGAAAAACAAATTTGTGTGAGTCCTAGGAGTCATATTCTGAAATGTTACCATACCTTCCCCCTCCTCCCCATACTAATCAATCTTAGTTTTAAATTATTTTTTAAATTTATTTTTTCTTTCTTACATGTCAAAACAATTTTAACATTTATTTTAAAATGTTTTTAGTCCCAAATTTTCCTGCTTATATATATGTATTTATATGTTCAGTCATATGCAGTCATATGCCTGCATATTTAGTATGCGACACAAGAAAACACAAACCCAAAAAAGAAAAAGAAAGTTGTTTTTTGTTTTTTTGTTTGTTTATTTTTTTTTTTAAGTATACTTCCATCTGCATTCAGACTCATCAGTTCTTTCTCTGGAGGTGGATGGTAATTTTTACCCTAAGCCCTTCATAATTGGTCTTGAATCATATTGCTGAGAATAACTAAATCATTCACAATTGATCATCATATAACATTGCTGTTACTGTACACAGT
Source organism: Myrmecobius fasciatus (assembly GCA_023553655.1). NCBI lineage: Eukaryota > Metazoa > Chordata > Mammalia > Dasyuromorphia > Myrmecobiidae > Myrmecobius > Myrmecobius fasciatus. Next base: position 119,097 of record JAJPUD010001568.1, read on the forward strand.
GTTCTGGTTCTACTCATTTTACTTTGCATCAGTTCATATAAGTCTTTGCAGGTTTTTCTGAAATCACTGTTAATCATTTCTTATAGCACAATAGTATTCTATCACAATCATATAACTCGTTCAGCCATTTCCCCAATTGATAGGCGTCCTCTCAATTTCCAATTTTTTGCTAACATTAAAAAACTGATATAATTATTTTTATATATATATCTCAGATCTTTTCCTTTTTCTTTGATGTCTTTTGGATATAGACCTAGTTTTTCTGGGTCAAAGGGTATGCACAGTTTTATAGCCTTTTGGGCATAGTTCCAAATTGCTCTCCAGAACAGTTGGATCAATTCACAACTCTACCAACAGTGCATTAGTGTACCAGTTTTCACACATCTCCTCCAACAATTGTCATTTTCCTTTTCTGTCATAATAGTCAATCTGATAGATATGAGATAGTACCTCAGTTATTTTAATTTGCATTTCTCTAATCAGTAGTCATTTAGAGCATTTTTTTTTATATGACTGTGGTTAATTAGCTTTTTTTTTTTTTTCTGAAAACTGCCTGTTCATATCCTTTGAACATTTATCAGTGGGGGAATGACTTATAGTCTTTTAAATTTGATTCATTTCTCTTTATATTTGAGAAATGAATCCTTTAACAGAGAAATGCTACAAATTTTTTTTCCTAGTTTCCTCCTTTCCCCCTAATGTTGGCTGCATTGGTTTTGTTTATGCAAAACCTTTTTAACTTAATGTAATCAAAACTGCCCATTTTATATTCTGAATGTTTGTTTGGTCATAATTTTTTCACTTATCTGTAGATCTGACAGGGTAAAAAAATTCCTTGCTCCCCTGATTTGCTTGTATCACCCTTTCTAGAAGTTCTTATGTCAAACAGAATTTTTTCCTTCTATTAAGCATAAATGTTACTTAGATATTGACACATATTGAAATGCTATTATTTAAGAAATTGTTCTGCCATTTTATATAAGTAATCTCTCTTGTCATTGATTTTCTGCTTTGATTTTTTTATTTGCCTATAGAATTGATATCAATCTTCCTCATAATATTTTGGTGAACTAATAAAAATTATTTTAAGTCCACATAAAAATATAAATACAGTGCTAGGAAAATATAGAGAGATCAGATTAATGACGTTAGTATAAATAATCACATTCTGAGTTGATTTATGTAGTGCAATTACTGCTTTAAAATCTTTAACACAGAATATTGCACTTTTCAGTCAACATTTGTTTAGTATCTACTCTGTTCTGTACTCTGTGCTAAACTCAATAAGAAACAAAAGATAATTCCTGCCCTCAAGGAATTCATAATCTAATGGGGAAGACAAGCAAACAAATATCTATATAAACAGTGTATAAGCATGATAAGTAGAAAATAATTAATAGAGGGAAAGCACTAGAATTAAGAGAGATTAGGAAAGGCTTCCTGTAGAAGATGAAATTTTAATTAGGATTTGAAGGAAGCCAGTAAGCTGAGGTGAGAAAAATGAGCATGCCAGAGAAAATGCCTGGAGCTAATGGACTATCTAATTTGTGGAACAACCTAAGAAACCAGTGTCATTTTTCCTGTGTTATTACAAGGTGTCCAATGGAGATTTGGAATACTGCGCAGTAATACCTCCCTCCCCCAATTCCTAAAAATTATTTTGGCAGTATTCTTCTTTGTGAGCAATATAAAAATCTTTAAGAACACATTTACTCCCTCATATGAATATAATGTAATACAGTTTTGCAGTTAGGCAAGGAATCTTAAATGAAAATGAAAATGAATACAACAATGAAGGGACAACATTGAACAGGAGAAATATATACACATAGTACTTGAAAAAAATAAGGACAGGAAGACAAAGAAAGGAAGGAGTGAGAATAGGATCTGCTGAATTAGGTATCATGGCTAGATAAGAAAGGAAGGAGTGAGAATAGGATGATAGTTGAATAGATGATTTCTTCTTACCAGAAACATATTGTATTTCTGCTTTGGATTAAGCAAAATGGTTATTTTAGAGAACTAAGTCTGTTTTCGTGATCCCTGATCTAGCATACGCACATGTGTGCACATATACACATATGTAACATAGAGACAGACTTTAGAAATCTTTGCTTTGCGCGTGCCTGGCACATAGGTTCTTAATAAATGCTTTATCTGTCTTAATTCCCTAGGTGGTAGCACCTTCTCCTCTCACATAGCCTTCCATCTACTCTGTATTTCTTCTGTTAATGTGTTGTCTATTATATTAGAACGTGAGCTTCTTGAGAACAAAGACTTTTTTTTGGGGGGGGGCTTTCTTTGTATTTCTAATGCTTAGTACCTGGCACATAGTAAGCTCTTAATAATTGTTACTGAATATATTTAGTCATTCACATATGATCAAAATACCTTTTCAGTGTCTACTTTTAAGAACTGGTTCCAAAAATGAATGTATGCCCATCAATTGGAGAATGTCTGAATAAATTATGGCATATGAATGTCATGGAATATTATTGTTCTGTAAGAAACAACCAGCAGGATGATTTCAGAGAGGCCTGGAGAGACTTGCATGAACTGATGCTAAGTGAAATGAGCAGAACCCAGGAGATCAATATACACGGCAACAACAAGACTATATGATCATTTCTGATGGACATGGTTCTCTTCAACAATGAGATATTTCAAACCAGTTCCAGTTGTTCAGTGATGAAGAAAGCCATATACATCCAGGGAGAGGCCTATGGGATCTGAGGGTGGACCACAACATAACATTTTCATGCTTTCTATTGATGTTTACTTACATTATGTTTTCCTTCTCAGAGTTTTTTTTTTTCTTATAGATCCACTTTTTCTTGTACAGCAAGATAACTGTATAAATATGTATATTCTATTTGTCAAGCATTTTAACAAATTAACATGTATTAGACTTCCTGCCATCTAGGGAAGGGGGTGGGGAGAAGTAGGGAAAAATCTGTAACAGAAAGCTTTGCAAGGGTCAATGATGAAAAATTAACTGTGCCTATGTTTTGCAAATAAAGCTTCAATTAAAAAAAACAACAACAAAAAAAACTGGTTCCATTCAAAATGCTCTTTTCCAAGCTGCTATTTTCTGTTAATTTTCAAGAGGATATAGTTTAGCTTGTTTACTATAATAATTTGCCCTTAACAAAGTTATATCACTTCAAATTCACTAGTTTAAAGGAAACTATTTCTTCCTTCTGTTTGTAAGTTTATCCACTAAAAAGCAAACTGAAGTAAAGACAAAATTGGAGGTGAAATTTTTCTTTAAAACAATCATCTAATGTTTTCTGGAGGTAATATTTCAATATATAATTTCATTGAATATAGCTTTTTGGAAAAGAAAAATGAAAAAAAATGTTATTTGCTTGATCTGCATTGGTAGGAGATACCAACTCTGATTCAAAATATAAACACTGTAAAATGTTTATTGCTGGATTTGTAGTTCTCCTTATTTGTAGGGAAATCTTAAACAGAAAGAGAAATTTTTCTGGTCCTGTATTGTGAGTACAGAGATCAAGAGAGATTTCCATAAAAAGGCATAGGATTTACTTGGAAGAACATAGTGGTTTCTAACTTGGCAGAAATGAGTTAGTAGTAACCCCTTTTGAAGGAAAATATGATAGAATTTATACTGTCACCCTAAAAGGAACCCTAGAAATTTAGTCTCTCCCTCAATTTTCATAGAAGAATCTAAAAGCCTAGAAGGGCTAGTCATCCAATAACAGCCAGGATTCATAAGACTGATTTAGAGGTAAAAGAGACTTGAGTGGTTGTTTACTCTGCCTCCTATCCCCTTTGCTTTCATCCAAATTTGCTTTCATTTTACATCTTTTCATTTCTGCTACTACTCCTTCTGTCTTCTAGATGGCTTTCTGGCTCCCTCAGGATGACATAGCCCCCATGGCTGCCATTTCTATTCCACTCCCAACTCTACACTCCCACTTCAAGTGTGGGTGAGTTGGAAATACTCCTTGTTCTCCATTGCAACTTCCAGATTCTCTTTCAGTCCTTATCTATCACCAGTCCATATTCTGGCAGTGATTGCCTACTGACCTCTAGGACCTTCTCCTTTGCTAAGGATAGTGTCTATCTTACAATCTTTTCCTCCAGATCCTGCCTTCAGCATATGTAGTGATACTTCCTCAAACTTCCTACCTCATAGTTCCTTAACTTAGTTCCTATGTCACAGATAAAAAAGATATCCTTGATCTTGCCGCCATTCACAGATGTTCCTGAACTCTGAAATACCCTTATCTGATCACTGTTGTTATCCCATTATCCCATCTTTCCCTCTGCTTTGTTTCCTCTAGTCTTCATGAATACTATACCCTCCAGCCCCTCTAACCCTTCTTTTGTCTCTCTGGTCATCACTCTGTGTTACATCCATTCTCATGTTCTCATTTTTGACCCCTTGTTGAACCAACTCAATTCTTATGCACTATCTACCATCATCTTTTGAGTCCCTTACCTCTTTATCATATTGCTGATTTTGGTGTGCTAAGCCTCAGCCTGGGATTACTTCCACCAACCATTGCTTCTGTTCCCACACATGTGCTGCTGAAAGAAGTTGGAAGAAATCATGAAACTGTGCTGCTTGGGTCCACTATAGATTTATGCAATCTGATGTCAACTATTGCGAGGCAGGTCTTCTAGGTATAATTAATTCACTATCTCACTGACAGTAGCAGTTTTTCCAAACCTTTAGATTCTTCTTCAAACCTTCTGTGATTCCCCTTCCCCATAACCTCCTAGTTGAAAACCTTGCCTCATTTTGCTGAAAACAAAAACAAACAAACAAAAAAACCTTTTTGTGAGAGTTTTCTACTTCTTTTCATCATTCTGCATCACTTAGATGCCTTCTTCCACTATCTCTTTTCATTCCTCTTACACATGAAGAAGTGGCCCTTTTCTTGCCAAAACAATCCCCTGTACTTAACACAAGCAATACAATTCCATCCCACCTTCTCCAGTACATTGTCCTCTTTTATCATCCCCATTCTCACTTATCTTCAGTGTCTCACTATCTGCTTGATGCTTCCTTTCTGTCTACAAATATACATGTGTCTCCTATCCTCAAAAACAAAACAAAACAAAACAAAAACACACCCTTACTTGACCCATCCATCCCTATTAGCAATTCCATATCTCTTCTCTTCTTTTCCATGTTTGTCTTACTTTTGTGGCTAAATTCCTCAAGAAAGCTATCTGTAATAAATACCTTCACTTCTTTCCTGTCACCTTCTACAACCTCTCTCCAAAGTTACTAATGATCTCTTAATTGCCTAATATAGTGACCTTTTCTTAATTCTCATTCTTTTTGGCCTGTGCAGATACTGTTGATCAACCACTCATATTTTCCTGGGACTCTCTAAATTTTCATGATACTTACCTGTCAGTCTCCTTTGCTGGACAGTAATACTCTCCTCTTTTCTTCAAGCAAGACACTCTGTCTCCTGATTCTGGGAAGTTTAGTTGGCTTTCCCCCATGCTTGGAATTTCTTCTCTTATCATCTTTGCCTCCTGGCTTTTTTTCAAGTCCCAGCTAAAATCCACCTTCTACATGAAACCTTTTCTGTCCCCTCTCTTCATTCTAGTGCCTGCCTTCTTATTATTCCTGATTCATTCTATAAGTATGCTTGTTTGTACATAGACATTTGCATGCTGTCCCCCTTATTACTTTGTGAGTTTTCAGGAGCCTGGAAAATCTTTTTCCTTTCTTAGCATGGTGCCTGGCACATAGTAGGGACTTACTAAATGTTTCCTGACTGGCTGACTTAGGTGAAGAATGAGGTTTATGTGAGTTGTGACTTGCCTGAGGTCACATAGGTATTAAGTAATAAAGCAAAGATTCCAACTCGGCTTTCCTAATAAGCATTTTTATGCACCTCCCTCCTGTCATCACTGTTTTATATTCTCTGGCAGTAGGGGGTAGTTGGTTTTTTTTTTGTTGTTGTTGTTTGTTTGTTTGTTTGTTTTATTTTGTTTTTATTTTTTTTTTAGAATGTATTATGATTTCCTTACATTATTAGGCTTTTAATAAATGTTTGCTGAATTAAAATGCTGTTTCATTCAAATAACAGCTGGGTGACCCAGTTTAAAAGGTGTTGAATCTGGAGTTGCTACTCACACTGTATGACCCAGGGCAAGTCATGTAAGGTATCTTAGCCACTATTTCTTCTTCTGTAACATGAAGGAATCTGACTTGATGGACTTTAAAGTTCTCTTTCAACTTTAAATATATGATACAAAGTATCATATTAAAGGCAGCACCTGAAAAACTACTTTGGCATTTTAACATTTTGCTATTTAACTTGAAGAGCAACATTGAGCTGCTATTGAAGAATAGTACTCAGAATAAACTGGCGTTATCAGGATATATTGTCCCAGAAGTACAAATATAACTATATCAAGGTGTGTTCTGTGAAAATGCAGAAAATATTTGGGTTAAAGAAAATAGATTTGTTTCTTGTATCACTCAATTGATACATTAAAAAAAGGTAGATACAGAGTATCAAGTTATTCTAAGAAATATCGCTACATTTTGTGAATTTGGAAAATATGTCTATTAAACAATTTTTTTTTTTTCTGTGAACAAAAATACATTTTCTTTTCTTTAAGCAAGACACTCTATCTCCTGATTCTGGGAAGTTTAGTTGGCTTTCCCCCATGCTTGGAATTTTTTCTCTTCTCATCTTTGCCTCCTGGCTTTTTTCAAGTTCTAGTTAAAATCCACCTTTTACACGAAGCCTTTTCTGTCCCCTCTCTCTTCATTCTAATGCCTGCCTTGGCACTAGAATACCATTGAAGGAAGGTTGCAGGGATGGGAGAGAATCAAAACCACTGTAAAAAGAAAGCACATTAAAGCAAAACAAATTGACCGTATCCAAAAATATGTCTCAATCTGCACTCTAGTCCATCACATCTTTGTCAGAAATTGGGCAGCTTGCTTCATCTGTCCTTACATCTTTTGGAGTTGTTTTAGACATGACCATTTTGAAGAATATATAGGAGACATCATCAAATTTCATAGCACATAGAGACCTCAGAGAACTTTACTAAATTTTACCATATGTAATCCCTTCCTTGGTTCTACAGCAGAAACTACTCTGTTGTTTTGATGTTTATCTTGTCCTTACCATGTTTTTTTTGCCACTCTAAAAGTCTCTTTGAATAGATATTATTCCTCTTTGCCCTTTCAGACTTAAACCATAATTGTGCATTTAACTTGTGGCTTTGTTTGCCAGAAAAACTAAGTTTATCAGTTTTTATGAATATGGAAACAATAGAGCCACAATAGGGTCTTTATAATCTTTAGAGGTATACAAAGCTTTAGAGTTAACAGAAGGGCTGTCTTAATGTTTATGCCTGAAACATTAATATTGATCCCATAGAATTGGTGTTTTTCATGTAGAGGTTCTTATCTAGGGGTATGTGAACTTAAAATTTTGATGACTGTTTCTCCCAAAGTTGTTTTCCTTTGTAATTCTATATAGTTTTAGTTTTTAGATTTTAGAAAACTATTCTTAGAAGGGGTGCCTCAGTTTTACCAGATTGCTAAAGGAATCCATTTTCAAAAAAGTGAAGAACCCCTGCAATAGACAGTGCTAAAAGTGATCTCAAGGATCATCTAGAGCCTAGAGACTACAGTATGTATCAATTTAATTAATATTTTCATGTTCTCTCAGATATGTGTAGCTAATCCCAGTCACTTAATTGAACTCTAATCCTGCGTCCTCAACTACCAGCAATGCATATCAAAATGTTTTATTAGAATCTCAAGTGCCATATGTACTTATGAACAAAATTCATGAAATAGTAATGATAATTTTAACATCAGTATTTAGACACATACATATTACCCATGTAATAAAAACAGCTAACATTTATAAATCTCTCTTAAAAGACACACCATGCTGGACTTTATCCAGTTGGTGTGCTTGGACCTCTCCTTGCAAGAACTTAATAAATGCTTTCTGTTCTATGGGGGGGGGGGGGTAGGAAGGAAAAGAACTGCAAAGGGATTTTTGTTATCTATGTATCTAATTTGATCCTCAACCTTGGAAGATAAGTGCAATTACTATCCCAGGCACTAAGTGTCTGAGACAGAATTCAGAATCAAATCTTCCAATATTCTTCTACCTACTGTATACTATATGTCAGTTTTGGGGGGGAGTTTAGGAGCTATGTCAAAATAATAGATTCTTCTTTAAATTGTTAGGACTTATCAGTTAATTTGTCAGCCTCATTCATAGTATTACCCAAGATGGATAGCAAGGAGTGCCATTCATAATGCTTTGTTCACATGCTGGATGATCTCTTTTGCTTTTATCTATAAAAGTGATATAATAAACGTTCTTGTTATCGTTCCCTTTTTTGATAACTTTTCTTAAAATCTCTATTTTAAGCCTCTTAATTATAATATTAACTATTTTCTATGCTAGAACAGTTTTTTTTCCTCTTCTGATTTTGAACAATGTAATGTTTTTAAGTATTTAGTTTACAAATAAATACCAGTGAAGTTTAATGTAATCTCTCATAATCTTATATAATTACAAAATTTGAGATTCAGGATTTCAGTGTTCCAACCTGTATACAAAAGAAATGTCTATTATACTAGCCTTGATTCGTGGTCAATTATATTGAGCAATCTCAAATTTCAGTTTCCAAAAACAATCTCCAGTTATTTCAAGGAGTCCTGAATAAAGTTGATAGATTATAGTTTGAGCAAATATTAGATTATGTGAATAACTTACTTTAAAAGAAATTTAAATTATATATTAAATACATTTTAGATAGTATTAGATTTATAAATGATGAGGCCATATTGATTTTTATAAGCCTGCTTGACAGAACATTTTTGCAGGTGGTAAAGTTAGATGGATGATCTTTAGAACGGTAGGTGATAGGCCTTTTATGAATTATGTTAACTGTAGTACTGTAGTAGTAGTAATAGTAGTAATAATAATAAGTTAGCTTTCATATGGTACCATCTATGTGCCAGACACTGTGCTTGTCACCTTACAAGTATTATTTAATTCTCAACCAAGCTACTATTAGAATAATTCCCATTTTACAGTTGAGAAAGCTCAGGCCAAAGGATTAAATAAGATTTGCCCAAAGTCAAACAGCTAGTAAGTGTGAGGCTGTAGTTTGAACTCAGACTTCTTGATTTTAGATTTAGCACTCTTAAGCACCATGCTGCATGGCTGTGTAGGTATAGTATTCCACATGTTCTCTCCCTTTAGACTGCTAAAAGAAAGCACCATTATTTAATGCGATAGTAATATATTTGTAATTTATTTCTCATCCTAAATATTTTTTCCTTTTCCAGATTATCAGCATTTGAACAGACCACATCATGCGTGAGTACAAGCTAGTGGTCCTTGGTTCAGGAGGCGTGGGGAAGTCTGCTTTGGTGAGTTAATCATCTAACTAGTACACATAACTCTTTTGGAAAATAAGTTTTAGGAGTACGCATTAATATATGATAATTTTATGATTGTGATCACTCTAAAGTGAGAGGGAAAGGTTTTTCGTTTTATCAAAGAGCTCTTAGTGGAATAAAAAATTTAAACACTATAGCAGTTTTTAAAAAATGAATTTAAATTAAGAGTTAGGAACGTAAATCTCTATTGAATAAATGAAGGAAGGAAGAAAGGAAAAAGCATTTTTAACCATTATGTGCCAAACACTATACTAAACACAAGAGCAAAAAAACAGTCCCCATCCTCGAGGAGCTTATATTCTAATAATGGCAGTGTCTACTGTGTTGGCAGTTAGCATGGGACTTAGAGCCTGGAAGACTGGAATTTGAATCCTGCCTGAGACACCAACTGTATGTTTAGGGGACAAATCTCTCAATTTCTTTGAACTTCAGAGGCCAAGGTCTCCCACTGCACTCAGATTATGTCCAGTCTTTCTGATCTCTCTCTTGCCACAGAACCCAGATGGCTTTGGGGGAGAAAATGAGATTGGTACCTTTGCACATCTCTCCCTCTCTTCAATGCAATTCACTTGCATGCCATGCCATCACTTTTTAATGTCATGATCCTCATTGAGAATGAAGGACAAACACCTCATCTATAAAATGACAATAATAATAGGTTCTACCTTAAAGGACTGTTGTAAGGATCACATGAACTAACTAAGGGCTTCACAAATCTTAAAATGCTGTATAAATACCAACTATTATTATTAGAGTGACTTCTGACATAACGAATTGGCTGCCAGAGGTATGCATATTGGTTTTACATTACTGGGACTGGTGAAGGAAACCATAGAGATTAACTGACACAATGGCAATATTGATTTGTTATTGCTCCCGAATGTGAAGAGACAAGGTTGAATAGAGAGGACATGCAGTGTAGCTGGCTAGAAGATGGAGGTGGAGTGAGGGGAAGAGCATTAGAATGAAGCCTGCTTGGAGCTACCTTGATAGATTGAGCCCTGTGAGGCTCATCATCAAGGTAGCATGGCTATATGGGGAGAGTTCTGGAACTGCTGAAAGGGTTAAGCCTTCAAGACATCTGTTCTGCAAAGCAATATAGTGAAGTGCTTTCATCAATAATTTTGATAAGGTAATAAATATACTAGTTCTATACAACAGTGCTACATTTCTCTAGTATCATTAAGAAATCAGGTATGCCCAAATAGAGATACTGAAAATTGATTAAAAAGAAAGAAAAACAACAAAAAAACTTTTTTTTGACCTTCTAAATAGTTTTTCTCTGTCTCTTGTCAGCTGTCTTGTCTTGTTACTTGTTTCTTCATCGTCTTCCTGTTTTGCTCCTCCTGAATCACACACACCCCATTTTAATTTTTTGTAGGCTGGAATATTAGGTAGCTAAGTTCATGAGAAATATGATTGAATAAATAGACCCTGGAGTTGGAGGAGCTTTATTGTGAGCAAAATATATTCTATTTAATTCATAGACTTTGTAACATAACAATTGACCCTTTACATACTGTTGTAAGGTGATAGTGCTTTCATAGGAAACTGTGAGATAGCAGTGTGTTTCAACCAGATCCCTAGTTGAAATATTTTCAGTGGCTTAGAGAGAAATTCTTTTTTAGCAAAAAATTGATATCCAAACATCCAGAGGAACAGAGGAGCACCACAGAAGAAAACCAGATACCTGAGAGAATGCCTAGATGCAGTGTGATTGGTCATTTTGAAACATGGAAATAAGTAAGTCTCCAATTTTCTGGGACTATCGACAGTCTTTTCTTAAACCGAAGTCTGCAAATGTGGAAGAAGATGCAGGAAACTGAAAAGAGGACAACAGTGAAGAGAAGCTTAAAGAAGACAAGCAAGACTAGTAGATTGCACAAGAAGGGCAGATGGACAGAGGGAAGAAGAAAAGCCATGGCAGAAAGATGGAAGAATGTTAGGATAAAGACAGGAATTGTTCAATCTTTGCTTTGGTGTACCCAGCACCAAGCACAGTGTCTTATGCAGATTAAACACTTGCCCAGAAGATAGAAAAGCTTGGCAGTTGGGAATGATAAAGATCTCCTTTATTTCAATTCTGGCATTCTCAAAAGCACTAGACACTTCTGTGTGTGTTGGGAGCTGTAGCCATGTGTGCTGTATCCCAGTGCCATTCTAGAGGTATTTCACCAGGAGAGGATTGCTTTCATTCATAGGGTTGTGTTCTAAACATTTGTCTGAAGTCTGTTGCTTGATTTGAATCCAAAAACATTTCCTTGTAGAAATAAGTTATGAATATCCACTTCCTACATCTCTCGTGTTTCACGTGATTGAACAAATCAGTGTTGGGTTCTCTAAGTCTCAACTCCAGTTTCTTTGCCTTTGACTCCAAGAGTGGAAGGAGCACTTATTTGGAGTCTGAGGCCCTAGGTTCATATTCTACCACTGATGTTTATTCTTGTGAGACTTAACCTCCTGAACCTCATTTTCCTCTTTTGTCATCTTTTTTAGCTCTAGTTTTGTGAACTTATGGTCTTGGTTTAAAAAATAGCAATCAATCATGAACTTCTCAGCAGTTGATATAGTAGTCACAGTAGGAGCTGCAAAGAGTATATATTTGCCTGTAGTCCTGAAAAATCAAATCATAATTTCTTAGACTGAGAGCTGAAAGTTATCTGAGTGGTCATCAAATCCAATCTTTTCACTTTACACGTGAGGAATGTGAGGCACAGAGAAATTGAATAATTTTCATAGAGCACACACCTTGTAAATGTCTGACATGAGATTTGAATCCAGAACTTCTGTTTCCAAGTCCAGAGTATGGGTAATACCAGAAAGAAGCAAATTTGACCCCATACATGCCATTGAGCATCAATGGTGGAATGTATGTGACTAGACCATAGTTCCAGAATAGCAAATTAGATTCAAAAGAAATAGGATAGGTAAAAGAAGAAACAGAGTAGCATTTTTTTTTTTTAAGATGATTCACTTATCCATAACCTTCTCTACACAGATGAAGGCATTATATCCTTATGGAGGCTTGTCACCTCTTACCCAGGCTATGATAGTGATGGCTTTGTGAGGACAGAGAAGGTTGTGATAGATTATGGAAATAGATTTGAGTTGAGTATAAGGCAGAAAGAATAACTTCAGGGTTATGAATCTGAGTGATTAGGAGGATGGTAATATCCTCAAGAAATAGGGACATTTGGAGGAGCAATAAGATTTGGGGGAAAGATGATAGCTTTTATTTTGTTGAAATTGAAGTGTTTATAGGACTTCTGGGAGGAAGACAGCCAACATGCAGTTGATGATGTGAAACTAGAGTTCAGTGGAGAAATTGAGACTGGATATATAAATGTGGGTGTCCTTTGCATTGAAGTAATGGGAGCTGATAATATATTTGCTCTGAAATGACAAGAGGAGATATGTGATAATCCAGAGATTGAAAAGGAAAGGTCAGGCAAATAGGTGAAGTGGGAAAGAATATTGGCATTAATCCCAAGGGAAAAGAAAGTGTCAGAAGGGGGAAGTAGTCAGAAGTGTCAAAAAGCTACAAATAGATAAAGGAGAATGAAGACTAATGAGAAAAGAAAATTGGATTCAACGTTTAGGAAAATATTGGCTACCTTAGAGATAAGTTTCCTTCAATTTATAAGTCCAGAAACCATATCTCAAGGATTGAGAAGTTGGGCTTGAAGAAGTTGATGCAAGAAGTGTAGAGAACCTTTTCTAGGAATTTGGCAATAGCTTGAAGGGAAGGCAGGGTTAATTTTTTTTTCCCCTGAGGCTGTTGGGGTTGAGTGATTTGCCCAGGGTCACACAGCTAGGAAGTGTTAAGTATCTTGAGATCAAATTTGAACTCAGGTCCTCCTGATTTTAGGGCTGGTTTTCTATTCACTGTGCCACCTAGCTGCCCCTAATTTTTGTTTGTTTTTTGAAGAATAGATCTGGGCTCAAAATCAAGCTCCATTACTTCATTACACTGGGCAAGTCATTTTCTTCTGTTCTGTTTCTCATCTGTAAAATGCATGCTTTAAAGAGCAATAAGAAAAAAAATAGTCAATAAGAAATTGATTATTTGAAGGGATCAAATGATGTATTGGGAAGGTAAGTTCCTGGAATAAATAGGAAAAATTAACATTGAGGGCATATGCCCTCAATGTTAATTTTTCCTATTTATTCTTATGTAGAAGGGCCACTTAATCAAGAGTTAGCGAGAAAGCATGGATGGAAATAAATGTGGTTTTAAGTTAAGTAATTGAGGAGAAGAAAAGTACCCAGTTAATCAATAAACTTTCATTAAGTATTTGCTGTGTGCCAAGTATTTTGCATAGTGTTGGGGATACAGAAGAGGAAAAGAAACAGTCCCTGCCCTCATTGAGCACACAGTCTGATGGGGGAGACAGACAAAGACAAAGCAAACTTTATCCAAATAAATAGGAAATAATTGACAGAGGAAAAGGTTCTAGAATTAAAAGGACTTGGGAATTTCATGGGGGAGTTAGAAGGAAAGATAATGAGTTCAGTTTTGGACATGTTGAATTTAAGGTGTTTATTGGAAATCTAGTTGAGATGTCTGAAAGACAATTTGAAGATGTGAGATTGGATGTCTGCAGAGAGTTTGGCACAGAATGCAGGGATTTGAGAATCATCAGCATACAGATAATTAAATCCATGGGAGCTTATGAAATCACCAACTAAAATAGTATAGAAGAAGAGAAGAGGGCCTAGGATTGAACATGAGGGATGCCTCATATTAGAGAACAGGATCTAGAAGAGGATCCAGAAGAGGAGATAGAGAAAAAGCATCATGAAAACTTAAACATAAGATAGTATCAAAGAGAAGAAAATGATCAGCAGTGTCAAAGATTGTAGAAGAGATTAAAGAAAATGAGAATTGATGAGAGGCCATTGAGTTTGGAAGCTAAGAGATAGTTTCTTTGGAGAAGGCAATTTTAGTGGAATGAAGATAGAAACTGAATTATAAGGGGTTAAGAAGAGATTGGGAGGAGAGAAACTAGAAGCACCTATTGTATACAGCCTTTTCATATTTAGCTACAAAGGACAGAAGAGATGGATGATGACAGTGGAGATCAAATAAGGTGTCTTTCAGGATGGGAGAGTCATGATCATATTTATAAGCAGTAGAAAATGATCCAGTAAACAGTATTTATTTGAAAATAAATCAAAGAGTGGGTATGACAAAAGGGGGCAATCTGTTAGAGGAGACAAGTTAGAATAAGATCACTTGAATAAGTAAAGGGGTTAGCCTTGGTAAAGAAGGCCAATTACTCTTGTGAGACAGGTGAAAGAGGAAAGAGTAGTGTCAGAAGAAATCAGTAATGGGAGTGAATGAAGAGGAAGCTAATGGCTGATGCTTTCTATTTTTTTCTGTAAAATATGAGCAATGGGGAGCAATGAGAAAGTTGAAGAGGGATGAGAAGATTTGGAAGAGTTGCTTTGAATGTGGGACAGATAGTGAGTTGGGAAGGGAGGTTCAGTGGGATTGCCTAGCGGCAGTGAAGGCCCAGTCTTGAGGGTGTGTTAACATAAATTTGTAGTAGACTCAATTAGAATGATATTTATTCAAAGTTGGCTGGACATAACTGGCAGTATGATAGAGGGTTAGAGATTCAATAAAGGGAGATAGTAAAAAATTAATCTTTCACCAAGGGGAGAGATTTAGAAAAGACAAGGTGGTTAGTACTAGAGAGATGATTTGGAAGAGAATTTAGGGGTCAAAGAATTGGAGGTCATGATGCAAACAAAAACTAGGGTTTTGTAAGAGAAGGCAGAAGGAAAGAAGAAATACCAATAGCTTGTCCAAAAAAGGGGATTTTAAAATTCTTCAACATTCATGGCAAAATCAAAGGTATGACTACATGTGTGGTTGGGATGAGGTGGAGGAAAAGAAGATAATGACAAATAAGTTAAATTAAGGAACTAGAAGAATAGGTGTTTGAAGAGTCAGTATATCTCTTTCTCAATAAATTAGGAGATTAAAAATATCATCCAAGTGAGGTGGAGAAAGTATTTGGGGGCTTGAGAAGATTTGGAATAGCTACTAAGATGAGTTGTGATAGAAAATCAAGAAAACAAATAGCAGTATTGTAACAAATTCTCAGTTGAAATTAGGTAACCAAATTTATAATGAACTCATTTAGTAATGTGGTATGATTGCTGTCCTTCAGTAGTTCATGAATCTAAGCAGAGACAGTAGATGATGTATGTATTACGTAGAAGGGATTCTCGTTCAATTATGATTTGGATTAGTAAACCTCCAAGGTCCATTCCAAGTCTGGAAGTCTGATATTCAAGAATGGCAATATTGGGGAGTGGTGATAGAGTATCCCAGGATACCATTCCTGAAATGCATTACATTTCTTTCTTTTTAATTTAAAAATATATATTTTTGCCTATTTTGCTAAGTATTTCCCAATTTCATGTACAGCATTTTTTTAACATTTATTTAAAAAAAAATTTAAGTTCCAAATTCTCTCCCTCTTTCCTGCCACTTCCCTGCTTCTTGAGAAAACCAACAATATTTGGATGATACAGATGAAGTCATCTAAAATACAATTCCATATTAGCCATGACACACAAAAACAAGAAAAGTAAAGAAAGTGAGGGGAAGTAGGCTTCAGTCTATTTGCAGAATTTAATACTTCTCTTTCTGGAGGTAAATACAATTTTTTTTTTCATGGGTCTTTTGGAATTGTCTTGATCAGAGTAGCTAAGTCTTTCATAGTTGATCATCCTTACAATATTGCTGTTACTGTGTACAAAGTTTTCCTGGTTCTGCTTCCTTCATTTTGTGTCAGCTCATTCAAATTTTTTCAGGTTTTTTGGAAAGAATCCTGCTTGTTATTTCTTACAGCCCAGTAATATTCCATTGCAATAATATATCACAATTTGTTCAGTCCTTTTCCCTTTTCTTTGATTTCTTTGGGATATAGACCTAGTAGTGGTATTGCTGGGTCAAAAGATAGGTTCATTTTTGTACCCTTTGGGTATAGTTCCAAATTGTTCTCCAGAATGATTGAACTAGTTCACAACTCCACCAGCAATGAATGCATTAGTGTCTTGATTTTTTTCCACATCCCCTCCAGATTTTGTCATTTTCCTTCTCTATCATAGCCAGTTTGATAGATGGTACCTCAGAATTGTTTTAATTTAATGTTTATTGATCCAAGAAGACTCCTTAGGTACTCTCTTTCTCTTCTGAGGTACTATATATGTATAGGAACTGCTAGGTGGCACAGTGGATAGAGTGCTGGACCCAGAATCAGAAAGAATCTTTTTCTTGAGTTCAGATCTTGGCTCAAACAGGTTTTACCCTGAACAAGTCACTTAACCTCAGTTTTCTTATCTATAAAATAAACTGGAGAAGGAATGGGAAAACACTTCAGTATTTCTACTAAGAAGACTCTAAATGGGGTCACTATTGAAAAACAAAAATCTGTACAGTATTTAGTACAGGGCCTGGCACATATTAGGTGCTTAAAAAGTTCTTATTCCCATAATCCTTCCCCTCCCCCCCTTTTTTTTAACCTAAGGGTCTAAGGGTCTATTTGCTTCTTTCTTAACACTATCATTCATTTCTTCTGGCCAGATTTTCTTTCTTTGGCCTACCATGAACTAGAACCACATTGGCAGTCAACTCAAATGGAAATCACTGAATCTTACAAAAGGATCTCTGTGGGTCACATGATGACTTAGAAACTACATACTATCTATTTCAATATCTGTTGTATTTTTATTTATTTTGTTAAATATTTCCCAATTACATTTTAATGTAGTTCAAGAGAATGCATCTTTGATACTTCTGATCTAGAATATGTTCTCCTGCCTTGTTCCATAGCTTCCTGTCCTTGAAGGAGATACACAATCATTGTGAACTTTCTAAGGGATGTTATAACTAGCTACTGGGAAGAATCAGATGATTAAAAATATCAGGCAAAAAGGGAAAGTCACAAGGTTTCAAGAAACTTCAAACTAACTTAGAAGTTATTCCTTTTATTATATCTCATGTGGATTTAGAGCTTGATCTTTCTCCTCCTGTATTTGGGCCCTCATCTGTTATATTTTTCTTTGCAATTACATCTTCCTCTTTGTCCCATTCGCAGTTTTTTTCCATTATAATGTTTGGTGTTCCACTGTCTTCACCCACTTTTTCCCATTTTTTTATTCAGCCTCCAAAAGAAAGACAAAAGGTGATATTATGTAGCAGAAAAGAGCACTGGATTAAGAGTCATGAGATGTGGTCTCAGATTCCAACCTTGATATCATAGTAGTCTGGGCAAGTTATTTCAGTTATTTGCTTTATTTTCTCATTTGTAAAATGAGTAAACTAGACTAAATTATCTCTTAAGGGTATGTCCTCGTTTTTACACTGGGTGGTTATGGAGGAGTTCATCAGGTTATAAAGTAAAATTTACCTGTATTTCAGAGGAAAACCCAGATTCTGTCTTCTTTTTTTCTACCAAACATTTTACCATTAGAAACCTAGGGTGGAATAGTCTTAAGAAATACTGGTCTAGACTTGGAGTCAGACCTTAGTCCATATCTCATCAGAGACACCAAAAATCTTGATGTAACCATGGAAAAGTCATTTAACCCCTCTCCTCCTGAGTTCTCATCTATAAAATAAGATAATTTCTGTAGCACTTAGCTCAGAAAACTGTCATGAGGATCAAATTAGAAAATTTTGTAAGCTTTAAAGAACTGTATACATGACAATTATAACTCAGTAGATCATAAGCTTCTCAGTAGCAAGGACTTTGATTTTTGACTTTGTTTCTAGCACAGAACCCAGAAAGTAAAAATACTTAATAAACGTGTTTTGAATTTGAGATGAGAAGGGGCTAAAGACATTGCTGCTCGGACCAGAACTACTGGGAAGAATAGAGAGAGGAATGCCAGGAAGGAGAAGAGAAGGTATCAAGAAATTATTAGATATGCCTTTCTCTCATCCCTCTTTTCCCATTTGTTAATATTTTTATCACCTGGGCAGGAACTAAGGTGAAGGAGTAGGAACCAAGACTGAATGAGATGTTCCGGGTGTTAGTGGTATCAGTATAGGGGAAGACTGGATTAAGACAGAGCAACTGTAAACATTGAAATTGAGAAAAAAGAGAAATTCTTATGAACACTTAGAAATAAAAATATTTGGAAGATGTGTTTAGCAGTTTTGGCCTGAAATGTCTAAGCGGCATCCAGGTTAAGAAGTAAGAATGAGGTTCATTAGAGACTTTACTGTTCATTGTATAAATTTTGGGACTCTATAGATTTGATCATTGAAAATATAAGAATAGAGAGCACCAGCCCTGAAGTCAGGAAGATCTGAGTTCAAATCTGGTCTCAGACACTTAATACTTCCTAGCTGTGTGACCCTGGGCAAGTCACTTAACCCCAATTGCCTCAGCAAAATATATATATATAAAAGAATAGATGAAATCATCAACCAACAAATACTTACTGATTTTTTTTTTTTTTGCTTTTTTGCTGAGGCAATTGAGGTTAAGTGACTTGCCCAGGGTCACACAGCTAGGAAATGTTAAGTGTCTGAGACCAGATTTGAACTCAGGTCCTCCTGACTTCAGGGCTGGTGCTCTGTCTACTGCGCCACCTAGATGCCCCAACCAACAAATACTTAAGTGCTTGTCTATATATACCAAACTGGGCGTCAGAAACCAAAAGTGAAAGAGTCTTTGCTGTCAAGGAGCTTATGTTACATTAGAGAGATAACACATATATAAATAAGTAAATAATAGGTTTGTTGAAGGGAGCACTCATATATAGGTTGATTAGAAATCATTTCATTTCAAAAGTGAGACCCTTGAACAGAGTCCTGAAAGAAATGAATTTCAAGAGGCAGAGGCAGAGGCAGAAAGAAGAAGGGCATGCATTACAGGCATGGGCGACAGCCAGTAAAAAGATGTAAAGGCCATAGATGAATATTTTGTGAGGAACAAAAAACAGTATGTTTAGACTATGGAGTACAAAAAAGTATAATAATATAGAATGAATTTGGAAAGGTAAGTTGGACCCCAAAAGAGGCATTTATTCTAGAGACACTTGAGGACCATTGGACTTTATTGAGGAGGAGAATGAGATGTTCAGACCTACACTTTAGCAAATTCACTTTGGCATCTGTGTGGAGGATGGATCTAAAATGGGAGATTCGAGACAAGGGCACCAAATAGGATGAGAAGTGATAAGAGTTTGAACTGTCAGAGGACAGAAACTGAAAGTGTGAATAGAGAGAAGTTGAATAATATATATTGGGGGGTATAAACAACAGGATTTGGCAAGTGATTGGCCATATCAAATGAGGTATGTTCACGTAGAATGACCTGGGTGACTTGAAGGATGATGTTGCTTGATAGGGAAGTTTAGAATAGAAATGGGTTTAAAGAGAAAGATAATGAATTCTGTTGTGAATATTTTGAGTTGAAAATGCCTATAAGGCAGCCAGTCTGATGACAGTTGTAGATATAACTTGAGAGAATAGAACTGTATATACTGTAGATTGTGGGCCATCTCCATAGAGATACTAAACCAATGAATCTCGATCATTGAACCAAATGAAAGAGTAAGGAAGAGAGGAGAGGGATACTCTCACAGTTAGGGGCATGATATAGGTGAGGAACTAGCCAAAGAAACTGAGAAAGCTGTTAAATTGATAGTAATAAAGCAAGGCGAGAATTTTTCTCCTCCCTCTCCCACCATAATCTTGACCTTTCCCTTGTAGAAAAGTGTCATCAGTAGAGTTAGAGGTTGTAGAGAGGTCACTTGACAGTTAAATCAACATCTATCACACTTGGCACTTAAATCATCAATAGAGAGAGCAATAGTAATTTAGTGATGAAATTTGAAACCAGATGGCAAAGGCTTGAGAAGTTAGTAGAAGGCAGGAAGTAGGACTATTGAGTTTAGGTCATTTTCTTCAGAAATTTAGCAGAGCAAGAAAGGAGAGATATAGGGTAATGGCTTGAGGGAATGGTAGGATCTCCTGAAGAGTTTTTAAGGATGGGGGAGACTAGAGCATGTTTAAGCAAGCAGTCAATAGGAAAAAAACTGAAATTTAGAGGACAGGAAGAATAGATGCATGTTGAGAAATTGACTCTGATGAGAAAGGTCAGCCTTTACCAAAAACAAAAGTAAAAAAGGAGATAAATAAGAGATTTTGTATTTTCATGAGAAGAGGGATTTCACAGAAAATGGCTTCTTTTTTCTCAATAATGGCTTAGTCTAGATCTTCAGCTCAGAAGACTGGGGAATAGGAAGGTTGAGGACGGAAAACTGGAATGATCTCCAGGGAATGGGATAAACTCAAATAAAGAGGAGTTAAAGATTATCTTTCTTTAGTGAGGTTCCAGTTGAAATTAGATATCAAATTTGTAGTGGTCTCATTCCTTTTGGTTTCATAATTTCTTCTAGCTCCATTCAGCAATACATGAGGAGGAGTGAAAGTGGAAAGTGGGAGTAATACAAGATTGGGGTTTGGCAGTATTCTTAGCAAGCCTTTATTAAGTGGTTTAAATAATAAGGCATTGTGCTAAGCACTAGGGATACAAAGAAAGGCAGAAATGTTCTAATAGGAGAAACTACATGCTAACAAGATGTCACAGTGTAAATTAAGGTAATCTGAGCAAAAAGGAGGGTGGGGGAATGGGATGATAGCTCACCACTGAGAAAGACCAGTTGCAATATTTAGGAACTAGTAGATAACCTGTTACTAAAATCTGGATGTTGTAATAGATTTCAATGAAATGAACCTCAAAAGAGAGATTGTTGAGTAGTGGCAGCAAAGAGAATATGGCAGTCATATTGGATATTCAGGGAATATACTGACCTATCTTCCAGGAATAGGAGAGAGAGCCAGAGAGAGGGACTAGGAAAATCGTGTTAGTTTGAGGGGAACTTGTGTATGCCTGACAGGTAAAGATAAAAAAAAGCCCAAGAAAAAGAGGTCTAAAGTGAAGAAAAGTGTGTAACTGGAATAGAAGTTCCAGAAGACATAATGGGCTTCAATGGAACATGGGAGGGATTGGATTGAATTATCTGGAGTGAGTGAGGACAACAAGGGACTTACTTTTATATATCTGGCAATTCAGCATCACAAGGATTGGAAGAGAAAGAGATGATGAAACTTCTCTCTAGATAGTCTGTGCCTTAGTGAGCAAAGAGAGAGATCCTAGGAGCCTTCAAGAAAGAGTGGGAGATGGATAATGATCCCTGAAAAGAGTGTGAGAAAGAATGATCATATAGCTAAAAAGCAAAGCATAAGATTTATTTGACATTTAAGTTGTATGTATGATAAGATTTCTTTGAAAAGTAATGGTTTCTCTGGCTGAATAAATTATGGTATATGAATGTTATGGAATATTATTGTTCTGTAAGAAATGACCAGCAAGATGATTTCAGAGAGGCCTGGAGAGACTTACATGAACTGATGCTGAGTGAAATGAGCAGAACCAGGAGATCATTATACACGGCAACAACAGTACTATATGACGATCAATTCTGATGGACATGGCTCTCTTCAACAATGATATGTTTCAAACCACCTCCAATTGTTCACTGAAGAAAGCCATATACACCCAGAGAGAGGGATGCGAAATGTGGACCACAACATAACATTCTCATACTCCTTGATTGATGTTTGCTTACATTGTGTTTCCTTTATCTGATATATCGTTTGTGTAGATAAGATTTTTCTTGCACACCAATGATAAGTTTGGAAATATGTATACATATATTCGATTTGCCAATATTTTAACATAATTAACATGTAGTGGATATCCTGCCATCTAGGGGAGGGGTGGGGAGTTGGGGGGAAAAATTTGTAATGGAAAGCTATGTAAGGGTTATTGTTGAAGAATTACCCACACATATGTTATGCAAATAAAATAAAAATTAAAAAAAAAAAAAAAGAAAAGTAATGGTTTCTCAAGAGAAAGTTAATATTTTTCTGGGTGAGGTGGGGGAATGAGTGTATCCAACTTATTCCAAAAAAGGTAAATTTCTTAAAGGTTTCCAAGGAAATTTTTATAATCTAATATGACTAAAAGATAAAAGATACTTTTTTCCAGCCTAGATAATTCTTATAGAGGGATAGTTCAGGAAAATCCAAGACAAAGACAAAAGCAGTTAAATTTTAAGCAGCAGATTTTTTTTTTTTTTGCTTTTTGCTTTTTGCTGAGGCAATTGGGGTGAAGTAATTCATCCAGGGTCACACAGCTAGAAAGTGTTAAGTGTCTGAGATCAAATCTGAACTCAGGTCCTCCTGACTTCAAGGCTGGTGCTCTACTTCGCCACCTAGCTGCCCCTAAGCAACAGAATTTTAACATTTATACAGGATTACTGGCTTCTTTGCCTTGATTTTAACTTGATCAGAAATAGTTTTGAAGTTACCAGATAAAAGGGTACTATAGGTGTATTAAGAATAAGGTGATAGGAGGGGTATGTAATTAATTATACTCTTTGCCCAGAATTATCTCTCTGAAAAAAAAAAATAGATTATCAGTTCCCTGTTCAGATATATTGACTTAAATTATTTCAGTTAATACATATATATGGTCCTCTTTTTGAAATGTTATATTGTGAAGTTTTCCCTAAATTTACCTTCCTCTAATATCATAATACCATATTATGGAAGTTTAAGAAATTAAAGAGCTGCAAAAACTTTTAAATTGTGATTTAATTGAACTGTGATATCTTTTTAGTTGTTAACTTTTGTCAAGAGGTTTGATTCTTAGACACTTAACTTTTTCTACACTTTCTCTTTTCTAGACAGTACAGTTTGTCCAAGGAATCTTTGTTGAAAAATATGACCCCACAATAGAAGACTCCTACAGAAAGGTAAGCTCTGGAACTTGTCTCTGCATTTTCACTAGTGTTTCCTTAGAACTTGAATTCTTGGTACACAAAATTGCTGCTTAAAAACAAGTTATTTTTAAACTAGATACAAATTCTCTGTGTGAGTCATAAGTATATTTTTAAATACCTAAAATTTTCTCAAGTTCATACTATTCTCTTTAACAAATTTCTAAATGATCCATTACTATTTTAAAGATCTTATAATTAAATATTAAATAGAAGGATAAACCATCCAATTATGGTAATATTCACATTTTTCTGGAATAAATTTTTATGTAGAAGAAAAACTACTTCAGCATCCTTACAATAAATCTGCTTTTGATTTTTACCCATTTCTTCATGGTTTAAAATGACTATAATTGTCATGCTTGAAATGATTAAATGGTTATAAAACTGCCTTTTGTTTATTTTGTTGCTTGACTATAAAAAATATTACCTTGTTTCTTTTAAAATACAAAGAGTTTGGTCTTGGCAAATGACCAAGTGTAACTGTGAAGTTCTCTGGCAATCTTTACTGATTTTTTTTTTCCTCCCATTTTCATGTTAATATGAGGGAGGGAAAAAAGAATGTGTTAAAAGGGAAAAGAGAAGGTGTTAAAAGATCATTGTAGAGAGTGCTCAAATCAGAAACCATTTTTCTACAAATGGGAAAGAGAAATTCTTTAGGAAGTTGTCATGATATGGTTGTTGAATGCCATAATTTTTCCTGAATGAAATTTTCAATGAGTGGAATTGACAACAATATATAGATATCTCTCTTTAAAAATAAAATACATATGAAGTTCTGTACTAACAGAATTGAGAGAATTGTTCAATAATTCTACTCTGTCATAATTATGTATTACTCAAGCTTTTCTCAGGTCATTTTGCCAGCATCACAAGAAGTTCTAAAATGAAGATTAGGGTTCATATAACTGTAACTACCAGTGTTGTTAGATAGAACATCTGTTGATCCCTGATTCAAAACAAACTGTAAAAATATCATTGAAGAGATACTTTTGAAAAGTGTGTGTGTGTGTGTGTGTGTGTGTGTGTGTGTGTGTGTTAGACTCTACCATGAGAGTAAGCCTCTCAAAAGCCTGCAATTCCCCAGAAGCAATCATCCCAGAACTAGGAAAAGACCTTTTGTGTCCTCTAAGACCAGAGAGGTTAAATGATCTTGCCCAAAGTCCCAAAGGTGGTAAATAGCAGAATGGTCCTGGAATTCCTCTTTTATGCCTCCAGATCCAGTGGTCTTTCCATTGCACATTGTGGAGAGCACTTTTTGTGTAGGTGAATTATAAATCATTAAAGTAGTAGGAGAGGTTATGTGTGTGTAATGCCATTTTACACAGTTTTCATTGAAACCTGTTAAGTAGATATGAACAGAATGTTCAACTTTAGGGGCTTCTTAAGCCACTAATAAATTATAATTAAACAAGATACTTTGTAATCAATGGAAGGAAATGGGGCAAAAAGTTGGTTGTTGATGCTTAATTCTTAACCTTTTTTTTTTTTTTTTTTTTTGCACTTTCTAGCAAGTTGAAGTTGATTGCCAACAGTGTATGCTTGAAATCCTCGACACAGCAGGAACAGTAAGGATGTTTTATCTTTCTATGAAACTTTGAATTAATAACTTGAATGTCAAATAAAAATTGTTATTAGATTAATCTCATCATGAAAAAAAGTCATTGTTATGATTAAAAATGAATCTTCCTAAATTTGGGACTGATTGAATTTTTTTAAGCATATGAAGTCCTCCGTAGTATATTTAATTCCTATATAACATTATTTTGTGTTGCTCTCATATCTGTGTATTATTTCTTTTACCTTTAATTGAGGTGTTCAACTGTGAGACGATTGTGCCAACAGCTTCCCTTTAAATAGAAAATATTTACCATGAATTTAAAAACAGACATAACTTGAATCATTCAAGTTTATTAAGAGATGTTAGTTTTAATATATTTTTTTCTTTTTAGTATTAACAACTTCATTTTTTGGGGGAGGGATAGCTCAAATGAAATATTTACAAGTAAAGGAAAAATTTTAGAATTTGAGTGAGTCTTTTATTTCAACATTAATCAGAGCTTTTCCAACTTAGTAGTTTGTGTTGCTCTGCCTTTTGAGTTAATTGCTAAGAATTCAGAATGCATTTTTCCATAGAAATAATGTTTTAGATAATGATGAAAATTCTATTAGTGTGATTAATTAAATAATATCTTGCAATCAAATAGCTGGGAAGATTCAGTCATAATAGTGTATTTCACATTTTTAGTCAAATAAACTTGTTATTTTTATCAAATTATTTAATGTTAATCTACTGATAAATAAGTGGGAGCTTACTGATTTTAATATCACAGTAGTCTACAAAATATAATTTTAAAAAAACCTATACTCAGGAAATCTGAAGATAAAAAATTTGTAATACTTCTCTGTGGCTTCTAGAAAAGCCTTATGCTGGCAGTCAAAGAAGTAGTGAACACTGTAGAATACTGAAGATTGAGAATGAACAGGGTCAGATGCCTGAGTTAGGAGAACTAAGTCAAGGGAACTTGGTCAGGGGAAGGTAAAGGGTTAATAGGGAGAGAAAAAATAAGCAGAGTCAGCTGGAATTAAGTACTTAGGAACCAAGGTAGGATCATGGCCTAGGAAAGCTTGAGAACAAAGAGCTATGTAGAAATAAAAGAGACAGAGCAGGAAACAGCTTTATGCTTTGAGCAAACTATATGATTCATACACATAGTAATATTTCCACACTACTTATTCCTAGAGCATGTAGATTTCTAAATATTCTGTAATATATATCTGTTTATCCCTTGTACAGATCTCATTCTGTTTAAATAATAATAATTTTCTAGCTCATTGTACACATCCCTACTTGTAATTTCTGTGATTTTTGCATTATCTTCTGTTCCTGAACAAGAAGAATAGGTATTAAGTAAAATAGAATATATTTCAGTTGAATATAAGAATCTCTTGACTGTCAGGGTGATAAATACTGGTAGGAATCACCAAAGGAGGTTATCAGTTCTCTAGTCTCAGACTAGAGAACTCTTGAATGGTTTAGACTGATCATAGGATTATAGCTCTGGAGTTGGAAGTGAGGAAAGCATCCCAGGGTAGGAAATACTGTGACTTTTGCAAACACTTTTTAAATTCATTTTTTTTAAAATGTAGATTATTTTCTGCATTTATCTTATGTAGGGTGGAAGATATAAATGGGGAAATACGCTGTTCTTTTTTTAAAAAAAATCTCATTGGTTGACACTTGGACTGAAGTAGATAATCTTACATAATTCTTCTGTCTCCATAGTTGTATGATTTGTTCCATATATGAGAAATAGAAACATTTCTTTCACCTGGATAAAGATTTGTTTATAAAATCTGTATGTTACATGTTATTTTTCTTTGCCATGAAATAACTAAGTGATTCTTAAGCTCTTTTAATTTAAAAAAGATTCCAACTAATTAATATAAATCAATTTTTATAATTGTCTTCACATTCATCTTTTATTATAGGAGCAATTTACGGCAATGAGAGATCTGTATATGAAGAATGGCCAAGGGTTTGCACTAGTATATTCTATTACAGCTCAGTCCACATTTAATGACTTACAGGACTTGAGGGAACAGATTTTACGAGTTAAAGATACAGAAGATGTAAGTAATACTTTTTTATTTCCTCTGAGCACTAAAATCTTTCTCTGGTTAGATAAACAAGTTTGTGTTTATTGGTCAATTGTACAAAGAGTTAGGTATTCTGAAGAATATAAAGTATAAGACTCTCACAGTAATGAAGAATGAGATCATATATAAGGTATTTAATTGTATTATGCAGATAATTGCACTAGTGTAATTGTTAGGTCCCCTAAAGGGCACAAAAAGGAACTGAAGAAAAGAGATATTACTATAGGTGAGAACTGTTAAGGAAGGTTTCATAAAGAAGGTCATGGTTTAAATTCCAAAACTATAAGCATAATTAATGTCTATTAATAATAAAAGGATTATTTTTATAATGAATAATTAGGTTGAAAATTTTTAAACATGCCATCTTTTCTCTTGTATAGTCAGAATGATAACTATTTTAACTATTTTTGCCTAATAATTAAACTTTTAGGTAGATAAGTAAATTGTTATATGAATTGGTTAGACCTTAGCAGAGTTAAAATTTATTTCAGGTTAACTGTTTTGAGCTATAAAGAATTTCTCTGTGGTATAAATTAGAAGATAAAAATCTGTTTGTACCTCTGCCTTTTATATTCCATGATTTTATTTTATTCTGTGTAATTATTAATGGGATCCCCATGTATCTACTCATCTTTAACCTTGTATAATACTGCATGAGGGAAAAATTTATGACTATAACCAACCGACCTAATGAATAAGATATCTTCTTTCTCATGGCTAATTTACATAAGATGTTTAAAAGGCCAGAAACATTGTTCCTGTATTCCACAACAAAGAAATAAAAATCTTGTCTTCCAAGTGAGCTCCTATCACCTCATACCATTTTTGTGTCTTACCCTAGTAATCTTCATCATCACCATCATCATTATAGCATTTAGTATGTATCAGGCACTGAACTAAGAACTTTATGTAATTTATTTTCTCATTTGAGCCTCACAACAACCCTTGAAGTAGATGCTTTTATTGTCCCCATTTTACAGATAAGAGAGGCAAACAGAGGTTAAATGATTTGCCTGGGATCACACAACTATTAAGTGTCTGAGTCATATTGATTCTAAGCCCAATACTCTGTTGCACCACCTAGCTACCCTAAGACTGTGTAATATAGTAATAAGTTTGGAAGAAAAAGGGTATGGAAATAAGCCCTGCTTATGTCTGTACTGTGTGCCAATCACTGTAATAAGCATTTTATAAAAAATATTTCATTTGATCGTCCTAATAATCCTGTGGCGTATTATACTAGGCCAAAATTTCTAAATCATTTAATGTAAAGAAAGCAAAGTCAAGCTGTGTACAAGCAAATTTTATTTTTATTTCTTTCTGATCTTCTCAAATTAGCCTTTAAATTTGGGCTGCCAGACATATTCTAGAAAAACAGCACCCATGTGCTAAGAATTTTACGTAATTTTCTCGTTTGAGAAAAAATCTCCCCCTCTTATCTGTTACCCCTGATCGAAAAATATTTCCCTAAAATTGTTTTTTCTAATATTAAGATTTAAATTACTGCTTTTGAGAGCATTACTCTTAGGCACATATTTTAGTAGCATTTTTAACTATCTTTGATCTTCATTTTGAAATGATTGTGGTTCATTTAACCTGAGTGCTAAATTTTTATTAACATGTGGCCAAGAATGCATATACTCTTCCTAAAACTATTCTGTGTGAAATGTTGAACTGCATATATTTATTGCCCTAAAAGTATAAATGAAACGGTGCTATTTTACATTTGGTAGATGATGTTTTTCATACTACTATAGACTTTTGGTTTTGTTTTGCTTTGGAATACTTTAAGATGTTACTATGAGATTTGTTTATAAGGTCATGATCAAGTATGCTAGATTAGAGCTAGTTACTAGAGTAATAAAAAGTGCACTGAAACTTGTTCTTTTATATTTGGCTGTATGTAATCTTGAAAAGCTCATCTTTGAGCTGTAGTTAAAGTTGAATTTTTGATTTTTAAAATATTGTGGAGGTTGGGTGATGGGATTTGTATCTCAAGAAACGAAACTAAAAAGTTTCTTTCCCTTGAAACTTTCTGCTTAGAGTTTAATTATCAGTGATTCATCTATTTCTGTATATAACAGATTGGCGGGTAGTTGGTTCAGTGAATAGGGAGCAAAGACTAGAATCAGTAGGACCTGAATTCAAATCTGGTCTCAAATACTATCTGTGTGTCTCTGCAGAAATCATTTAACCCTTGTGGCCTCAATTTCCTTATCAGTAAAATGAAAAGGAAGTAGCACTCCAGTATCTAGGCCAAAAAATTCTCCAGTGGGTTCAGGAAGAGTTGGACATGACCAAAATGATGCTAACTACAACCACATATGGGAATTTTGGTATTGCCATATATAGCACTAGTAGGTATATATTTCTCTTCTACTTTAGACTTGTATTAAAAAGTAGGCATAAAGGCTCAGTCAAATTTTATCGAAATTTCTGGCATTAGGATAAGTAGCCACTATATTGATATTCATTTCAGTGTTTTCTTCCTTCAGGTTCCAATGATTTTGGTTGGCAATAAATGTGACCTGGAAGATGAGCGAGTAGTTGGCAAAGAACAGGGTCAGAATTTAGCAAGACAGTGGTGTAACTGTGCCTTTTTAGAATCTTCTGCAAAGTCAAAGATCAACGTTAATGAGGTAAAGTCTAGTTGCTAAGATATGCAAATATGTGTCTTGCTTTTTCCTTTGCCCTAGCTGCCAAAATGTAAAAATTGCTTTTTAAAATATTTTTTCTCTTTCTTAGTAATCTAAAATTGAGCCATTTTCTAGAACATCTGGGCAAATTTCTAGAAACTATATTTACATATAGTTATATAAAACTTAGTTAATTAACTTGGACACATATTTTTGGTTCAGTTTATATTGAAAAGAATGTAGCAACTTTCATTTACCTTTGTACTAAATGTCCTCTAAATAACATCACTTCTGCCAAAACCGTTCCAACAAGATTTATATTGAAATAAATTCCTTTGCAAATATCATCTATAAATTCTTTGATTATGAAGTCAGGGAGAGAGTTAAAAGAAAGTAGTCTTTTAAGCCAGATGGCTACAATTTGTCCATTCATGCTGTGTTCTGGGAGACCACACAATCTTACTCAGAGTGCTCCTGGCTAGGAATACCATAATTCCAGAGAGGAGATGTGTGTGAATACACTTAACCATCTTGTAGAAATTATTCACCCAAATCATGTAGACATGATCTAGTACATATATGAGCCCTTTCCTAGTTCCTGACCTCTGGACTACTCTACATTGAGAATGTAGCTCTTGTTAGTAATACTGTACTGGGGCCAAATTCTTCCAATTCCATAATCTACTGTCTGGTTGAGTTGGGAGTTTCTAGAACAGGTGCCTTAGACATAGCTTAATGCTATGTTTCTAGGGCCCAGAAAAAAATGAATATGGCATTCAAGTGTCTCCATGGTGCCATAAATGTAAATTCTGGGCCACCAAAGCAAAAATCTAAGAGAGAATCTCCTTGATTTTGTTAATTTCAAAGTAAACATAC
This sequence comes from Myrmecobius fasciatus, assembly GCA_023553655.1. Lineage (NCBI taxonomy): Eukaryota > Metazoa > Chordata > Mammalia > Dasyuromorphia > Myrmecobiidae > Myrmecobius > Myrmecobius fasciatus. The sequence continues at coordinate 149,595 of JAJPUD010001568.1, forward strand.
CTATAACAGAGAAGGCCTCTTTGCAAGCTGTACACGACTTGATTTGATTGTTGCTCATGTGTGTCTCAGACCTGCTAAATAAACCTAAAGTGATATCTGAGATGTCTGAGTCTGTTTACAGCATTGCCATTTAAAGGAGTGGTATGCTTACATGGTTAGGCTCCAATGTTAAGGTTACCGTTTCTTTCTGACTTTAGATACTGCTTTTCATTTGTCTTTACTCTCCAGAATTTCCTTAATTTATAAACTATTGCTCTGACTTCTCTTGGCCAGAATTTCCTGGACCTCTTTAAGCATTTGGCAAAAAGAATTATTAGCTTTCTACTAATTGTGGGTTCCCTCTCTCTTCAATCATGAATACTGAAACTTAGCTTTTGTAGAAAGCTAGTATTAATAAAAATAGGAAATGAATAGCTCCCATATCCTTCATTAACTGTACCTATTCTGTTTATTGCTGAGTATTTATTAATTAACTCTGAATTTCCTTTTTGTAAAATCATAATTTGGGTTTGGAGGTCTTAAGGATTATTAATAATCTTCAGAAAAGAAGATATATATATAGTCATTTTATGCCTCCAGTATATATATTTTGTGCAAATTTTGTGGCTTCCTAGGTATCTATATAGATGTATGGGCAGCAGATTGAAATTACCTCAAACATCTTTATAAACTTTTTTTTTTCATTCTATATCATTAATGCTATGCCTATCAGTTTACACAAACAGGAACACTCCAACTTCTATGGAAAGCTGACTACTTCATTCTGAGGCCAACATAAGAAATAGAATCCATCCCAATTTAGACGTAGAAAGAAAAAATACAAAACTTCACTTCTGTTTTTCTTTTGTCTTTTCATTTAGCAAGAAGGAAGGACTTCAAATCATTGCAAGTGATTTCATACTTCCAAAAGTACTAATTTTAAATTTTACCTTTTAACTTCATCTACCCACCATAGATTTTCTGAACTATCTGTTGCATTGAGGTAGAGTTTTTCAAAGAAAAAGCTTTAAATGATACTTTGAAACATATTACTTAGCTGGATATTATCCTCACTTCATAGTATTGTAAGAATCAAATTACTGTAACCTCTCCAATCCATTATCCACATAGATAAAAAATCTCTCACCCTTTCATTTTTCTGTTCTACGAGTCCTGGTGGAAAAGGGGCAAATAGTGTTTGAAGGGGGAGCATGATCAAAAGTCAGTTAGAACAGAGTAGATCAGTCAATAAATTAACTCCCTCCCTCCCTTTCTCCCTTTCCCTATGTCTCTGAATCTCCCTGTCTCTGTCTTCTCTGTCTCTCTGTGTCTCTCTCTGTGTCTCTCTCTCTGTGTCTGTGTCTCTGTCTCTCTCTCTCTCTCTGTCTCTGTCTCTGTCTCTCTCTCTCTCTGTCTCTCACACACACTCACACTCACACTCTTGGATTTTGTTTTTTTATTTTTTAGAGAAATTGATAAACATGTATTTATATATAGTTAAGTGATCTAGGATTTAATCTATGTGGTGTGTCCTCCTACATTCCACTTCTCTCTGTTAGATGATACCCCTGAGTTGCTGTGGCTGAACATTTCCCTCCTTTAGTCATAACCATATCTGAAGAGCTCTCTGCTGGCTTTGGGATAGTATCTGCAAACAAGTCATTCCCATGTTTAGATCTGAAGCTTATGCTGCTTCAAGAACTCAGCAGAGCCTCTGCTCTGTTGGAATGTTCTCTTTTTTCTTGTCTTTTTACTGGATTTGTGATTTCAATGGCTTAGGAAACTTTTAATGAGAAAACACCCTAATCTAATGCAGCTCTTCACCTGCCCTGCAAGTCCTCTTGAAGAGTTGCTGCCTAGGGCGCTGAAAGGTTCAATTACTTGTGCAGAGTCACACAGGTTGTAGGTGTCAGACATGGAATTTGAGCTAGTAGTCTTCCTTGACTCCAAGGTTGGCCCCTCTCCACTATACCATCCTACCTGGCAAGGCATTGAGGCTATTAGAATTAAAATATGTGCTTTTGGGGCAGCTAGGTGGCGCAGTGGATAGAGCACCAGCCCTGAAGTCAGGAGGACCTGAGTTCAAATCTGGTCTCAGACACTTCCTAGCTGTGTGACCCTGGGCAAGTCACTTAACCCCAATTGCCTTAGCAAAAAGCAAAAAAAAAAAAAATGTGCTTTTGTGAAATTTAAGGAAGTGAAGTTAAAATTTTGTCCTAATTTTTAAAATTCTACATATAGAATGTCATTATTTCTGAATCCATGTAACTTAGTCCAAGTTTGTTAAATCTGATAGTTTTCTAGTTTCCCATCACTTACTTATTTTTGATAATTAAAATCAAACAATAGAGAGTCCTATGTTCCAGACCAGAAATACCTGAAAACTAGGCTTACAATTGTATTTTTAGACAGGATTTCAAATTGTAAATGGTGTTTACCCATACCATTTCAACAAAAGGAATTATTCTTGTCTCCTTCTTGCCTCACATTAGAAGTTTTAAAAATTACCATTCCATATAGCATAAAGTTTCTTGTTAAGTTTCTAGTAAGTCCATTTAGTTAAGTTTAATGGTTTCCTAGTTTCTCAGCACCTCCTTCCCTTAATTCATTTATCAGTTGATGACAAAGAATTATATTCTGTATTATAGCGTAAGCTTTGCTGTATATTCCCTATCTCCTGAAAGTTTTGGCATTTTCTGAGACAACCCCCTTCATGACAGTAACGTAAAGTATAGGTGTAAAAGGAGGCATGCCAGAGGAGTGTATTTTTATATAATGAATTTCCATGTATTAATTGACTAAGTGTCCATTTTCTTTTTTCCTTTAGATATTTTATGACCTGGTCAGACAAATAAATAGAAAAACACCAGTGGAAAAGAAGAAACCTAAAAAGAAATCCTGCCTGCTGCTTTAGACCCCATCATGCAGCAGCTCTGAGCCAGGTAAGACCACAGGGCTCTTGGGGGATGAGTTGACATAGATGAATAGCAGCATCATGTTTGTCTTTGCTCTTCCTGAAAGCACCCACCCTTTTGCTTTAGTGAAAGGTTGCTGGTATTTTTTCATTTCCATATCCTTTCACCCATCTCAGGATGAGGGCTCAGACAAGTTCTTGCTGTTCTAGAGAGAAGGCTGAGAATTAAGCAACATTCAAGTGAGACAACAGCAGCTCCCAAGAAAAAGCAAGGCTGAAATAAGCTTCCAAGAATCATACAACATAGCCAGCTTTGATTGAAGTATTCTTTAAGTAAATAAGTTATCTGTTCTCCAAAGTTGACACATTTATCAATGGTGTCAAATTATTAGAAAAGGAAACTGGGATGAGACTCTTTATCCCCATCATTGACCATGTTACCCACCTGGGCATTGAAAGGCTTTTCCATTCACAGTGTTAACCATCAGCCATCAAAGATTTTATACAAATCATCGTGTTAGCCTATTTTATGTTCTTTTCAAATAAATTTATCTGAAAACATCTGAAAGACTTCTGACTTCAATCATCACACGCACTATTTTAAGGGAACCTTCTGAGGAAAAGGTTCTTACCTGGCTAGAATTTGAGTTTTATGAGCCTACTTGTTTTCTTTAATTTCTTATGTCATTTCTCTGAATAATTTTACTTCTCAGCTATCAATATTACAAAATAATACACTACCTGCAAAGAAATTTTTATAGTAATGTTTTGGAGAAAGTTAGCATCTAAGCTTCATTTTTTTATTATTATTATTTTATTTATTTATTTAGTGAGAAGGAACTAAATTGATCCCTCTAAAGAATGATCTGTGAGATCACTTGGGTCCATTTAGCAAATTCATTTTCACTAAATTAAGCTTAACTAATTACATGATTCCTTAGAAGTTTGAATCAATTAATAGACATTTTATTAAGTGCCTATTATGTGCCAGCCACTGTGCTAAACACTTAAGTAATCTTCTAAAACAGCTTCTCAATCTGGGATCTTTGAACTTGGCAGGGCTGGGCATAGGAAAGAAATATCTTTATTTTGGCATGGTCTCCATTATAATTCTATGTATTTCATTTTATTCATTTAAAATCATTCTTCTGGGAAGGTATTCATAGGCTTTATCAGACCGCCCAAGAGATGCATAGCACAAAAGGGTTAAGAACTTTTATCTAAAAATAATTAACTCCTATAACAGAAGTACTCTTTTTTTTTTTTAAAGGAGGTAGGTAAGAGAGGGAAGCTATCCCACTAAGTTTAGAGACTATCATCATCAAGTTATCCAGAGATTAATGAGTATTTTGATTGCAACAGGTCTCAAAAAATGTCAATGGAATAGCCATACTAGGGGAAAAAAATCACAAATCCTTATAAGAAGGAGAAAAGGCCAATAAATATAATCTTCTGAACAGTAACTGATTTCCTTTTGCCATGTTTATTAGAAAGTCTGGCTAAAATTTAGCCAAAGCTTAGCTATATGGCGTTTATGAATTCCTGCTTCATGCTTCAAGTAGCAGCTCTTTGAGTTAATGTTACTATTCAGTGTTTTTGGACAGGCTTGTGATCACAGTGGTGGTTGAAACTTCCTCTGCCATTCAGATTAACCACTGATAGTCTTAAAGAGTCTCCTGGGACACTGAGAAGCAAAGGGACTTGCCCAGCATCATATATCGAGTTACATGCTCGGTCTTCCTGACTCCCCAGTGGCCTTCTGTCCATTCCACCCTGCGATCTTCTCTCTTATGTGAATTAAAAATGAGTAAAATTAATTTCAGTTAATATTGAATGAAAATATTAAATATATGTTTATATGTTAAAATGAATAAACAAACATAAATGTTAAACTAGTAAACCAAAGATTAAAAATTTTTTAATGGTTACTTCTCTGAAGGAGTTTACATTCCACTAAGAGATATAACACATGGATGTGTGTGTGTGTGTGTGTCTGTGTCTATGTGTCTATGTATCTATGTGTCTAAGTGTGCGTGTACAAAGCTCCTGAGTCATACAGCTACCAAGTTTCAGAGTTTGGTTTGGACTCTGATCTTTCTAACTTCATATCTAGCAGGCTGTCCACAAGACCATCCAAGTCCACAAGAACTAAATGTGATAATGGTGCTTGTTTAGATCTTTATAACCAACAATAAGCACTGTTTAATATCAGGATTTTAGGGAATGCCAGAGGGCACAGAGCTCAAAGCTCAAATTCTGTCTCAGTCACTGCCTCAATTTCCTCACCTGTAAAATGGAAGAAGTCATTATATTTACCTCCCAGGGATATTATGAGGACCAAATAAGATATTTTAAAAACATTTAGTGCAGTGTCAAGCACATAGTAGCTGCTATGTAAAATTTAGCTATTATTGTTATGTGAAAAAATAAGATAAGTAAGCCTGTGAAGGGCTAGAAAGATTAAAGATTGTTTCATTTTTTGCACCTATAATATCCTCAGTGTCTAGCATACTCCTGGCATGTTTAATAGAGATTTGTTGATGGATTAAATGTCAAGCTAGAGAGTTTGTATTTTATTCTAAAGAGTAGGGAGCTATTGATACTTCTTTAATGGCAGGAAAGAGAAGGAGCTCACATGTTGAGGCAAGCCTGACAGCCATATGGAAACTATGTGGAGGAGGGCAGCTAGATTGCACAGTGGATAGAGTACTGGTCCTGGAGTCAGGAGAATCTGAGTTCAACTCTGGTCTCAGACACTTAATACTTCCTGGCTATGTGATCCTGGGCAAGTCACTTAGCCCCAATTGCTCTCTTCCCCTCCCCCCACTCTCCCCATGGGAAGAAAAAAAAAGGGGAGGAAGGAGAGAAAAGAAGCAGGGGGGCTGATTGCTGGCAAAGTGTCTAGGCAAGAGATGGTAAGTGCCTGAAGTAGGGTGGTGGCTGTGTCAGTTAAGAGATGCTGTGGAGGTAGAGTTAAGCTAGTGCTGATGGAGATCAGCATTTTCTTCTTTAGTCAGATATCTTGATTAAATATTGCTATAGCTTAATGACTTTAAATTTTAAGTATTTGTAAAATAGCATCTTGGGATTTCATTTTGGAGGTGGAATATAGGTTCTCAATTCTTATTTATACACACACACGCACGCGCAAACATGTGTGTGTGTGTGTGTATTAAAGTATATATATATTCCCCTCCCCTTTGACTATGGATTTAAAGTTGATTAGCCAATTCCATTTAGGTCTGATTGATACAGATATAATTTCCTCTTAAGTTTAGTGGAAGAGGTACCCTCTGCTGATCTCTTATGATTCCATAGATTGTTGTTTTGTTGTACAGGAAATATTTTAGCTCAAGCTTTGGGAATAGACCAATTCTTTTTTTTGTTTGTTTGTTTGTTTTTTTTTGTTTTTGCTTTTTGCTTTTTGCTGAGGCAATTGGGATTAAGTGACTTGCCCAGGGTCACACAGCTAGGGAATGTTAAGTGTCTGAGACAAGATTTGAACTCAGGTCCTCCTGAGTTCAGGGCTGGTGCTCTATTCACTGTGCCACCTAGCTGCCCCTAGACCCATTCTTTAGCTCTGAAAACTCTATTGTCAATATACTTTCACTTTACTATGGATACTTAGGAAATACATCTACTTTGTATGTGCCTTATCTGTATTGATACATGTGTATGTTTTCTCCTTCATTAGAATGTAAGCTCCTTGAGGGCAGGGATCATTTTTGTACTTTAAACTTGTAGCATTCAGCACACTACCCTACCTAACACATCATAATAGATGCTTGTTGGAGATGAAAATATTGGATCAGATCATAGCCATAAAGGCCTTTTTTTTTGTTGAGTGCGCTTTGCTATAACTGATTATTCATATTTACAGAGTGTAGTGCTGTCATCCACAGACACAAAACACCATGAATGGAGTTTCACTCTTTACAGAGTGATTTTTTTGTTTGTTGGCTGGTTCTGGGAACCATAGATCAGAAATGACCACATGAGGGCAGCTGCACCGTCCTTCTGCCATGGAGTGTGCAGTCTGTTTGTACAGGTCAGTGATGAGGGTTCTCTGAGGTAGCTCATCCCAGGATTCAGCATCTTCTGTTTTACCTGTCACTTTGTTCTGAATTTATGGGGATAGAAGAACACAGATTCCTATCAAGATTATGCTGCATCTCATTATGCCTAGAAGAACTTTTCAGAATCTTAAATTTTTTTTTTCTGAAAAATCTAGCAATTGGACAGGATTCCTTAATTGGGAAAGACCTCTCTGTTTTATTACATGATATTAATAAAAAATAAATTTGGTATAAGATAACATCCAGTTTTCTTTTCCCAAATGATACATACCATCATTATGAAATAAAGAAAAGATGAAACAGTAAACATGAGGTCAGCATAGTCCAGGGTTCACAGTTCTCAGATCCAGGGATCCCTAGTTCAGATTTCTCTCACTTCTAACTCTGTGATCCTGGCCAAGTCCCTTATCTTCTTAGTGTTTGTTCTAGGCAATTCTTCTTTTAAGGCTTTCCGCAGGGCCAGCCTATAAGATGGAAGAAGCAAGCTATCTGCCCTGAACTCACAAGCCATTTGTAGGTCTCTTTGAGTAAATCTGATTTACATATAAAAGGTTCATAGTGGTGAGAAATCAAAATAGCCTTACTGCTTTTTACTGTTTTCTTACTTATACCACAAGCAAAACACATCTTTTGTGTTTCAAGGACACATAGCCCTCTAGTGGTAGTCAACCCAAATTGTGCTTTTTTTTTTTCCCCCTTGTTTGTGCCCTTGTGTTCTCTGTATCAAGAAATTAACTTTTTCTTTTGTTCCTATTCAAGATTACAGGAATGAAGAACTGTTGCCTAATTGGAAAGTGCCAGCATTCCAGACTTCAAAAAATACATTAATTAATTAACAACATACCTGAAGAGGCTTCTCCTGTTTTATATATTATGTGAAGAATCTAGATCTTATAATGGTTTGCACAAGTTCCCTGGAGAAAAAATTGCTCTGTGTATATCTCTTGGAAAAATAAGACAATAGTATTTCTCCTTTGCAATAGCAGTTATAACAGATGTGAAAATAAATATACTTGACTCTAATATGATTATACAAAAGAGCATGGATGCATTTCAAATGTTAGGTATTGCTACTCTAAACAATTTCATATTGACCTTTTTATCATAATTCCTCCCCATCAAGCACTAAAATGTTGAACCATTATTCTTTATATCTATAATGATATAGGTATAGAATATGAAATTTCCCCACAAACTCACTGCAGCAAATAACTTTTTTGAGTCATTGACTTCATTTTATATTTAAAAATTATGGAATATCATTCTGCCATTATATTCTAATTAAAATTGTTTGTGCATAATGCTTTGGAAAAAAATGGGTCTTTTATAGGAAAAAAACTGGGATAACTGATTTCTATGGCTTTCAAAGCTAAAATATATAATATACTAAACCAACTCTAATATTGCTTCTTGTGTTTTACTGTCACAGATTAAATTACAGCTTTTATGAATGATTAAATTTTAGTACATTTTCATTTGGTTTGTGTGTTTTTGTTACTGTTCCACAGATAAAGAATTTTTTTTTTAAATACGGACTGATTTGCTTGAAATGTAGCAATAACCTCTTCTTGCCCAGTACCTATATAACAGTTGGTTTTAAGCTCTAATATTAATGGTTTCTCAAGAAATGGACTTAGACTCACTTCTAATGTACTTAATTCTAATATACGGTAAAATACATTGGGCTACATTAAACCATTTTGTATATTCTCTTGGATCTTAAAGATTGTATTCTACTGAATGATCCCTGTGTACATTATTTTTATATGTTAAAAAAAATTTAATACTATATCAGGGTATGACTTTTACTATGATCTTGAATTTTATGTGGCTTGTAATTTCATTGAAGGATTCTATGCTTTTACCATTGTTAATATGTAGGTCATGAGCTCAGGAATGAAGTGTTAATGGGAAGCTTCTCAAGACTTGCTTTGTAATAAATTTGAGTTTATTCAGGAGAAAGGAAGAGAGAAGGTTCAGAATCAGAAGATTAAGAATGCATACTGCCCAACTGCTTTTATTTTTGATTGTATAAAAGCAACCATTTGGAAATTTGCTCATTTTTAAATTTAGTGTAATATGTAACAAGGTAAATTTTTTTTTCTTTTTTTTTTTTCCCATCCTCATATTTTTCAGTTTTACAAAATTCAGGGAGTAGGTACAATAAGAATTTGTCAATATTACCTATGTGTTCTCCATGAAGCAACAACAGGGTCAGAGCATATTGGAGTTGGAATTGTACTTGGTGTCCTATGGGAGCAGAGGGTAGGATTAAGATAACACCCTCTGCCTTGCTATTCCCACTCCTCACGCTCCCCAACCTTAAGTAGACCAATTCTAGCAAATCTAAACTATTGCTCAGGGATCTAGTTATAATTTTATTGAAAGCTGTTGTGAGAAATTTTACTGGAAAAATAAGTGGTATTTTCTAGGGGTATAAATTAACTCACTGGTCACTAAATTGATGTAACAATCAGGTTTGAAATATAAGTTCTTACCAGCCTGAGAAACTGTGACTTAAAGAAATCATTTGGAAATGTTGGTGTTTTCCCAGAAGTTCCCAATAAAGCTAGTTTCCTAGCACCCTTCTTCCACTGATCCAGTTATGCATTTGTCTTAGGTTGAGGGGTAAAAGAAGGAAAGTGGGCAGGGGTATGTAGTACCTTCCAAATTAGGATGGAATGTTTTTTTTTTAATGAGGGACTCTGGAAATAGTGTCTTCGTCTAAAACTAATCTTCTAGTGATTTCATTCTTAAATATACAAATATAAACAGCTTTCTTGTAAATGAGTAAAACTTTTAAGAAATGACCTTGTTCTATGCCTTTTTGTAGTTGGCATGAACTTCCAAATTAGATGGAAGTAACTAAATAAAAAGATTATAAATTGGGGTTATGCCTGCTTGACTCCCCTTGCCACCGCAGGCTCCTTTGGGGAAGCATAGGGTATCACGAGTGGAAAGAGCCCGCATCTCAAAGGCACGATGTTTGGCTTTACCTCCTGGCTCCACCAATGGTCCAGGAAACATCCCAGCCACCCTAAGTCTCTTTGCTCAGCTGGAAAACAGGGAATGATAATATTTGTGCTACCCAACTTTCCAAAGTATGAGCTAATGTAATGGATTTAAAACACTCAGTGGGTTACACAGTTTGTACAGATTTATATTATTTTGTATTTGTATTATTAATCAGGTCCTGGGTCATGTCTTCTGGATCCTTTTAGTTACAAGTTAGAACTTTGTGGGGCCAAAGGCACATATACTGAGAACTAAACACCAAGCAATTCTTATACTCATGCCAGAGTCATTTGCTGCCAACTTTGGAAGAATCTATGATTGTGGGCAAAATGGGTTAAAATACAGATTACGTGCAGAGTAAAACCAGTTATATTTTATCATTGTTGTGGACTTCTAGGCTTCATCCCGTGGAACCTGGCTGAATGTGTATTTAGGTGTATGTGTGTGAGAGGGAGAAAAAGAAAGAGGGAAGGAGGAAGAGAGAGTATATGAAAAACCGTCCCCTGCTGATTTGTAAGAATGTGGAAAATATGGTATTAGAGCATTCATAGAAGGGCAAGTCACATGATGCATCCAAGGTAATGTCATAGATAAGTAAGGAACTTGTAATGTTTAGCCTGGAGAAGAAAAGATTAGGGAGAAACAGGATTGGTCATTCAAATGTTTGAAGGCAATCCTGGGGAAGACTGACTTCAGGGCAAAGCTAGGAACAAATTGATTCATTTGTTGAAAAGTTGAAAAGGAGCAGATTTAACTTGTTGAAAGGGGAAATTTCTAAACAAAAGCTGGAGAATGGACTGCCCTGGTTAAAGGTTCTCTGCAGAAGGACTCGAAGATATTATAGAAGGCATTCTTGTTCAGGTATGGAGCAAGCCAAATGGCCTCTCAGGACCCTCAACAGAACATTGAGATTACGGGAATTACGATGATGACTAAATCATGGCCCTACTGTTTGTATGTGATCACATGAAATATGCATGATAGTTTTCATTGAAGAAGCGGCGTTCTAGATAGATAAAAAGATTCTCCAGGTATAGGAACACATAAATGCTGAACTTGGCAAGAAGTCCAGAATTCACACATTGCCTTTGGTACCTGCAAGCTGTGGGACTTAGGCACTTAACCTTAACCTCACTCAACCTTGGTGTTATCTGAAAGGTAGGAGTTTGGTCCCCATGGCCTCTGAGGTTCCTTCCAAATCCTGTAACTTGAACTAAAGGACCTGGGTAGTGTCTTTCAACGTTGTGATTCTTACTGGACTAGCATGAGAGGCTCCACTAGGTGGAGCTTCAGCATTAGTAATTCGTCTTTAGGAATTCAAATGAAAGGACTTCTAAGAAATCAAATTAGTAGCACCTCAGATGCCTAGGGAGGTTGGAGAATACCAAGAAATACAGTCTTCCTCTAGAATTTTGCAGTCTAATTACAGGCAAAAGAAAAAAAAAAGTTAGCAATGTGAGTTAACTGTTTAGTGAGCTACAGCCAACAGGTGTCTCCATGCATAAAGAAATTAGTATATCAGCACCAGACTAACATAAGATAGGCCCATCCGAGTTTGGGAGAAAGCTGTCCACAGACCAGAGCTCAGGACCTCCAATCCCTGCTCAGCTGCTACAGAATGGAAGAATTTCAAAGCTAGAAGGAATTAGAAAGTTATTAAGGCCACCCGCTGGCACACACCTAACGAGGTAATCCAGCTTGTTTGAAGATATGCAAAACAACAGCTCCCTAAGGCAACCTGTCCTTCTCTGGGATAGCCCTAATTGTTCAGAGGATTTTCCTGATCAAGACTAGATATGCCTCTGGAACTTCCACCCGTCATTCCTACTTTGTCCTTAGAGCCAACTACAGTGTTCCTTCTAATATTTGAAGACAACTAACTACTGTGTCTCCTCTAAGTCTCCAACCTACATCCCCCTTTACTCCAATTAGTTCTTAGATATCAAGAGCCCATGGACCTGCTCATTCTGGTGGTTCTCTGGCTATTCAGTTTAACTATGACGTTCCTGAACTGTAGTCCCTAGAAAAGAACAGCCAGCTCTAGAGGTGGTCTGACCAGAGCAGGCTACATTATGATCCTTTCCTAGGAGCTTCTCTCTGGAGGCAGCCTAAGGTTTCATTAGCTTTTTGGGCTCTCATCTTACACTATTGACTTGTTGAGTTTACATAAAACCACTGGATCTTTTTCAAGATAAATTGCTGATTTATCTCCCTAAGGACCTCATAACGGCAAAACTGATTTTTTGAACCCAGATGTAAGTTAACATTTTTCCACTTAATTTCATGTTAATAGATTTGTCTAAATGTTATTTTATAGTTTGTTGCTAAGTTGTTTTCATTTGGTTCTGATTGTGATCCTATTTGGGGTTTTGTCAAAAGATATTGGAGTGGTTTGCCATTTCTTTAGCTAATTGAGGAAACTGAAGCACAGTTAAAAGACTTGCTGAGGAAGGTAGATGCTATTATTAGCCCTCTTTTACAGATGGCAAAACTGAGGCAGATAGAGGTTGATTGCCTTGCTCAACTACTAAGTGTCTGAAGCCAAATTTGAATTCAGAATGTTTGGATTGTGGGTTGTCCCAAAAGTGTTAGTGATCATTACAGCTTTATGTCACCCACAGACTTGATAAGTATTCCATCTTTACTATTAATAAAATTTTTAAAGAGCGTCAAATCAACCACACAAGTCCCTGAGGCACTCCACTGATGATGAGCTTTTAAGCTGTTATCAAATATTAATGATTATTCTTGAGTCTGACCTTTTCACCAGTTCTTTTTTTAAAAAATGTGTTGATATCTTTTCTTTTTATATTACCTGTTTCCCCTGTTTTTATTCTTCCCTCCTAGAAAACTCTCATTTAACAATTATTTATTTTGCTGGGGCAATTGAGGTTAAGTGACTTGCCCAGGGTCACACAGCTAGGCAGTGTTAAGTATCTGAGGCTGAATTTGAACTCAGGTCCTGTCCTAACTTCAGGGCTGGTACTCTATCCACTGTACCACCTAGCTGCCCCTCATTAACTCTTTAATTGCTATATGTTTTAGAATTTGCAAGGAATCAAAGTCAAGCTTTCATGAAGTAGTCTCTTTAAAATTGCAACATATGCCCTTGCATGCTTCAGTACCCTCTGATTTCTCTGTGATCATTGACATTGGCTCAGAATCCAATTCTCCAGCACCTTTGGTATTTGATTAAATTTTTCTGGACTAGAAGACTTGAATTCATCCAGACACTCTCATAGTGCCCTTTTTTTATACTGCTTATTAGCCTATTTATTATCTTTTAATCAGTCATTAAAATTTTATTGAGTACCTACTATGTGCCAAGAACTCTACTAAGCCCTGGAAATACCAAAAGAGAAATGTAGGCCCTTTGAGGCTAAAGCACATTTTGGAAAATCAGGTCTTTGATTACATTTTGATTCCTTCAAAGTTTGTAGTTTATCTTTATGTGATTATTTTTTTCCCTTCCTTCTTGCTGTTTAGACAGTGATTTCTGCCATGGGTTTACATGGGTGGGGAAGGGTGGGCAGAAGCAAGACAAAAAACTATGATGTTTTCCATTGTTATCTATTGCAGAGCCTACAATCATAGAATAATGCACTTTTAGAACTGGAATGGACTTTAGAGTGTCATCTGGTCCATCCCCCTCATTTTTTTTTTTATTAAAGCTTTTTATTTGTATGACATATGTATGGGTAGTTCCCCAACATTGATCTTTACAAAGCTTTCCGTTACAAATTTTACCCCCAGTCCCCTCCCCTCCCCATCCCCCTCATTTTACAGATACAGAAACAAGGTGACCAAAGGAATTGTGACTTGGTCAAAGTCACAGCTAATCCATGGCAGAGGCAAGGTCTTGTTACTCCTATTCCTGGGTGCTCTTTCCACTGCCCTATGATACCTCTTCTGTACTTAGAGGAACTTGAGAAAGCAGGTCAGATCAAATATTCTGATAAGCTGGTATCTATGACTAAACTAGAGTTACATGTAGAGAGGAAAGTTTAGAAAGTTTTTAAAGGACTAGAATTTGCATTAATTAGTGTTGTAAGTAAGCCTTGTCATATTCCTTCCAAGGTGTTTCTCAAGTCAAAACAGTCCCTGTCTCACTAAGAATCCCCATCTTAAAGGTCAGGATGGCCAGAACATTTATTTGGCCAGGATCTAGTTAGGCCCCTCTTGCAGGGAGGAAAATGAATGTGGTCTTTGTGAGATGGCCTGACCATTCAAGCTTTTTAAGAGGTATCCTCCCTAAATGTAAAGAAAGCAAGTTATTCTTGGAAACTGGAAACAGAACCTCATTGATGTTGAAGCCTTCCTCCAGTTATCCGATCTTGGGCAGAAAGACTGTCTGGTCCAAGAAGCTTGGTTATTTTCCTTTCCATCTTAAATATCCTCGTTCAGAACAGCTGGAGGCTTCTCTAACTGGGAGTGTATCTATTCTGTTTTCTAGGAAGGCAACATGGGCTCTGCCTTGCAGACACTGACAGTCGCTTTTAAAAGAGAATGGAAGATGCACAGTCTCGGGGCTTGTCAAGAAGATGCCTCCTGTGGCGGGTGGGGGCTCAAGGTGTGACATGCATCCTCTGCTAATTGCTTTTCTTAAGAGGCAGGAGCTCGGCTGCTGCTCTCCTGGGGAGAGCCCTTAATAAACCTTCCCATTTTAAGAAGTACTATGACTGTCTTGTTTTGATGGGTTGTTTTTATTTTTTTTTTTCAGCCTAGGGAATCTTCTATACCAGCAGAATAAGGGAAGATCTCTGTCTACCCAAAGGGTTTTCAAAATGACCAAGACTGAACTCACTGGGAAACTGGAAGTGACTTCCTGACCCTCCCTCCATTTGCCTTCCTCTTCAAGTCCTTCCTTTTAAATGTCTTTTCCCTGTTTCCTCCTTCCTTTCAAACTGATGGTCATTAAGGCACATGGTTAAAGAGATCTCCATAGGAAGCCCAATTTGGAGAAAGGGAAGAGGAGGGATGTGTATGAAATGCTTCATTTGCCACTGCAAGCGGCTGCTCTGGCTAGATTACAGAAATGCCCAACAGTCTCTCTCCATATTGGTTTGACAAGGGCTTGCTCCACTCCCACCCACCTTTGCACATCTCCTTGGCAGGCGAGTGTCACTTCTTACAATGTGGCAGCAGCCCCTCTGTGAGTGGGGTCTTTAACTGCCTCCCCAGGGGCAGACCTACCTTATTGTGTATGAGGAAGCTCATGAAAAAGCTTCCCTCCCTCCACCCACTTTGGGCAAGTGCCAACTTTCCCACCAAAACCCCATCATTCAAACTTCCTTTGGCCTGGGTTAGGGGCAAAGGGAAGCCACCCCCCTGTTGTCTCCTGTCAACTCTGCTGTTATCATGCTAATGAAGCTCTTCCAGCTAAAAGCTGGGTAAGGCAAGTAGGAGAGGTTAGCTTTGGAAGAGCTGGTTTCAAAAATGTAAATGTAAAGGACCTCAGAGACCTCTGGGGTCAACTACTGGAATCAGTACCTCAGGGGAAAAAAAACCAGTAAATGGTCAGCTCCCAGGCATGAGGAGCCAATGCAATCCCCTTCTTTCTGGGCTAATTTTGTTAGCAAGTTTTTCATATCATTTTTGAGCCTACAGCTGTCTTTGTAAATTCTATCCCTTGCTCCTAGATAAGTGACTAAAATTCAAGAAACATTTATTAGGTCTTCATTGCCCTATGGGGCCAAGTGGTACTAATCTAATTATTGATCACTCCATTCTAAAGTTTATGATAAAGGAGAGGAAATCTGACATGATCTAACATGTAACCTAGATTTGGGGAAAATACATTTAAAAGAATTCAGAGGATTAATTTATGAAATAAAAAGTTCCCAAGAATTCAGCCCAGAAGGGATGGGAAGATGCTCAAAATGAAATTTTAAAGACGTAAATGAAAATAATTCCAGTAGAGGAAAAAGAGGTTTGTCTGAAGATAATGGCATATATACCCAGGGAACTTACCAAGAAATTTAATTTGTTATTTTTTTTCTTCCTAGCTTTTTTTTAGTTGTATACTCTATTCACTGATCTCTTCTTTCTCTATTTTATTCGTGTAGCTATTTAGAGATATACAATTTCTCCTAAAAACTTCTTTAGCTTCATCTCATGGATTTTGGTATGTTGTCTCATTATTGTCATTCTCTTGGATGAAATTATGGATTGTTTCTGTGATTTGTTTTTTGACCCACTCATTTTTTAGAATTAGATTATTTAATTTCCAATTGGTTTTTAGTCTATCTTTCCCTGTCCCTTTATTGAGTATAATTTTTATTGCATCATGGTCTGAAAAGGAAGCATTTACTATTTCTGCCTTTCTTCATTTGATTGTGGGGTTTTTATGCCCTAATACATGGTCAGTTTTGTGAAAGTGCCATGTGTTGCTGAGAAAAAGATGTATTCCTTTTTGTCTCTGTTCAATTTTCTTCAGAGGCCTATTATATCTAGGTTTTCTACATTCTATTAACCTCCCTAGTTTCTTTGTTGTTTATTTTATGGTTAGATTTGTCTGATGCTGACTGGATAGAAAGAGAAAACAAAAGTATATATAGGGGAAAAAGTAGGAGGGAGGTAAATACAGAGCTGATAATCATAACTGAATGTGAATGGAATGAGTTCTCCCATAAAATGAAAGCAAATAGAATAGGTTTAAAAAATAGAATCCTACAATATGTTGTTTATAAGAAACACATTGGACACAGAGAGTCACATACAGAGTAAAGGTAAAAACCTAGAACAGGATTTATTATGCTTCAGTTGAAGTAAAAAAAAAAAAACAAGGGTAGCAATTCTGATCTCAGATAATATAAAAGTAAGAATAAATTTTATCAAAAGAGATAAGGAAGGAAAGTACATCTTGATAAAGGGTACCATAAACAATGAAATAATAACAATAATAATGTATATGCACTAATGGTAGAGCAGCCAAATTCCTAGAGAAGATTTTAAACCAGTTACAAGGAAAAATACACAGCAAGACTATGCTAGTGGGGGACAACCAATTTAGATTTTTAAAAGGAAATATTCAAAAATTGGAAGCAATGACAGACAACAGAAGATGAATATAAGTGTGGCACACTCCTGTAGAGAGAGGGTCAAGAGAGAGCAGAGCTAAACTGGCAGAATAAAGCCCAACCTCTCCTCCAAAGCATTCCAAATCCCTTTAAATTATGACTCTAAACAAATTTTACAGCATCGAAACACTCAAAAAGGTGGAATAGAATGTTTTCCAGCCAAAGAAAACTTAGAAGATCAGCAGAAATGGTCTGAGACCAGGGTGGGAGTCCAGCATTGCAGTCCCTGTGCATGCCATGCCAGAGCAGACTCAGCCCCAAGCCTGGACCCAGATCCAGTCCCATACTGACCTCTGAATCAATGTCAGTGCTGGTGGCTTCCAGATTCTCAGCTCAGACAAAAAAAAGGTCAAGAATGCAAAAATTCAACTAAGGACAACAATAGAATTATTAAGTATCTTTAAAAGGGTATTAAGAGAATACTGGGTCTTTATCCCAAAGAGATCATAAAAAAGGGAAAAGCACCCATATGTGAAAAAATGTTTATAGCAGCCCTTTTTGTAGTGGCAAGAAACTGGAAATTGAGTGGATGCCCATCAGTTGGGGAGTGGCTGAATAAATTATGGTATATGAATGTTATAGAATATTAAGTTGTTCTTTAAGAAACTATGAGCAAGCTGATTTCAGAAAAGCCTGGAAAGACTTACATGAACTCATGCTAAATGAAGTAAGTAGAACCAAGAGAACATTATATACATCCACAAGATTATGTGATCAATTGTGATGGACTTGGCTCTTCAACAATGAGATGATTCAAGGCAATTTCAATAGACTTATAATAGGAAGATCCATTCACATCCAGAGAGTGAATATGGAGACTGAATGTGGATGAAGCCATAGTATTTTCACCTTTAGTTGCTGTTTATTTGCTTGTTTTTCCCCTTTTGATGAGATTTTTCTTGTGCAGTATGACAAATGTGGAAGAAGAATTGCACATGTTTAACCTATATTGGATTGCTTGTTGTCTAGGGGAGGGAGAAGGAGGAAGGGAAGGAGAAAAATTTGGAACAAAGGTTTTGCAAAGGCGAATGTTGAAAACTCTTTGAATGTATTTGGAAAAATAAAAAGCTATTATAAAAAATAAAAGTATTAAATAAAAAAGGAGACTCAAAGTAAGATTGCTGTCCAAGATAAATAAGGCAGAAAAAGTATCTATCTCCCTTTGATGAACTCAAGTTAGTTGGCCCAGATGAACTATATCCTTGGGCCTTGAAAGAACTGGCAGATATTATTTCTGAGTCATCTTCAGTAATATTTTAAAATACTTCAAGCTGCAGTTGTGGAGAAGATGGAAAGATGTGAACTATACCATAAGACAATTAAGATTCAGAACTAACTTGATTGGTTAACTAAATTCAAAGAGTGGTTACTAGTGGTTCACTGGGGAAGGAAATCTCCACTGAAGACTTTAAAATTCTTGCCTGGGTAAGATTTAGATAGAATTATCATCAAATTTCACTACCACCAGTGGCAAATCATTCAAAAAAGTAGGTTAAAAAAAGGCTGGATCTAAAAGAATCTAGAGCATTAGCCTAAATCAAATGAGTTAAAATTAAATAAGTAGAAAATCATACTTAAATATAAACACAAGTATTTTTCTTTCATGGCTAGATAGCAATTTTTCTGCAAAATGGTCTAAAGGTCTAAAGGCTCAGTGTGAATCTGCAGCATAATACAACAGCCAAAAAGCCAATGTAATTAAGGTCACATTTTTGTGGTTGTTCAGTTGTTTCAGGTGGCTGACTTCCATGACCTCATTTGAGGTTTTTTTGGCAGAGATACAGGAGTGGCTTGCTATTTCCTTCTCCAGTTCATTTTGCAGATGAGAAAAGAGGCATGTATGGGCAAATGACTTGCTCAGAGTCACTCAGCTAGTAAGTGAATGAAGCCAGATTTCAACTCAGGAAGATGAACCTTCCTCACTCCAAGCCCCATGCTTTACACACTGAGGGACCTAGCTGCCTTTACTTGATGTCTGTTATAATGTGAATAAATAGAACCGTGAAAGACAATAATAGTGATTGGCATTTGTCTAGTGCTCTATAGTTTGCAAAGCACTTTACATGATTTTTCCTTAAAGTAATCTCATAGTATGGATTTTGCCCATTTTACAGAGGAGGAGACTGAGTTACAAGAGTGCCTTAGGGTCCCATTGGGAGGAGCATAATCACATCAAGTCCCCACACTTTTATTAAGCACTTGTCCTAGTTCTGTGATCAATACTAGACATACAAAGAAAAGCAAAAACTGTCTCTGCCCTCAATAAAAGTACATTCAATATGTATACAACTAGGTAGATAGAAGATATAAATAGAGTAGATGGGGAAGGCACTAGGGTCTCCTGAAATAGTTGGGATTTGAGGTGACTAAGAACCCAAGAGGTGAGAAGGTGAGGGAGATAGATTTCAGGCATGAGCGGCAGCTAGTGTGAAGGGATAGAGCTCAGAGTATAGAATGTGTGAAGCAGAAGCCTGAAAAGATTGGAAGGGACCAAGTCACGAACGAAACAAAGGAGATTCTCTTTGATCCTAGAGATAATAGGGGGCCACTGTAGCTCACTGCTCCCAAGAATAGGGAGGATTGTCAGACCCCATTGGGAGTACTGTGTCTAGTTCTGGACCCTTCTATATAAGAAAGGTCTCAAAGAATGATCAAAAATATTAATGTACATGTAATAATCAGAAAAAAAAGGAATTTTTTTTTAAAAAAGGAAAAAAAGAAAAACAGAAGTGGTCAGTGGAGGACAAAGGAGCATCAAAGGGAAAAAGTTCTTGAGGCCATGATATTAAAAGATAAAATGAAGAAGGAACAGGGCCTATTTGACTTGGAGAAAAGAAGGAATGACATGATAGCTGCCTTTACATATTTGAAAGACTGGGTCATGTGGATATCAGATTTGTAGCTAGCTAGGACAGCACATAGAGCACTAGGCCTGCAGTCAGGAGAATCTGAGTTCAAATTCAGCACTTAAATAAATAGGGTGAACTTAGGCAAGTCACAATTTCTATTTGTCTCCCTTTATTCAACTGTACAATGAGATAAATCACAGCTCTTCCCTTCAGGGTTGTTGTGAAGATCAAGCAAGATAATAGTTATAAAAGTGTTTAGCACAGCACCTGACAAATAGTGCATGTTTAATAAATGATCATTTCCCTTCTTCTTTTATATTCATCCCCCATAGGAAGAATAAGGAGCACTAGGTGGAAGCTGCAAAGAGACAGATCTAGTCTTGATTCAGGGGAAAACATTTAGAGGTATCCCAAAATGGAGTGACCCATTAGCATCATCTCCCTCCCTGGAGATTTTCAAACAAAACTCAGATGATAGTTTATTTGAAATGTTACAAGACGAATTCCTTTTTGAACATGGACTGGCTTAGATGGTTTCTTCTAGCTCTTAAATTCGGCAACATTTTTATTTATTTATTTTTTTATTAAAGCTTTTTATTTGCAAAACATGTATGGGTAATTCTTCAACATTGACCCTTACAAAGCTTTCTGTTACAAAATTTTTCCCCCTAGTCCTCACCCCTCCCCTAGATGGCAGGATATCCACTACATGTTAATGTTAAAATACTTGAAAAATCAAACATATGTATACATATTTCCACACTTATCTTGCTGTGTAAGAAAAATACAAGAAAAAAAAATCTGAGAAAGGAAACACAATGCAAGCAAACATCAATAGAGAGAATGAAAATGTGATATTGTGGTCCACATTTCACATCCCTCTCTCTGGGCATATATGGCTTTCTTCACTGAACAACTGGAACAGGTTTGAAACATTTCGTTGTTGAAGAGAGCCATGTCCATCAGAATTGATCGTCATGTAGTATTGTTGTTGCCATGTATAATGATCTCCTGGTTCTGCTCATTTCACTCAGCATCAGTTCATGCAAGTCTCTCCAGGCCTCTCTGAAATCGTCCTGCTGGTCATTTCTCACAGAACAATAATATTCCATAACATTCATATACCATAATTTATTCAGCGACTCTCCAATTGATGGGCATCCATTCAGTTTCCAGTTTCTAGCCACTACAAAAAGGGCTGCCACAAACATTCTTGCACATGTGGGGCCCTTTCCCTCCTCTAAGACCTCTTTGGGATATAAGCCCAATAGAAACGCTGCTGGGTCAAAGGGTATGCACAGTTTGATAACTTTTTGAGCATAGCTCCAAATTACTTTCCAGAATGGTTGGATCCGTTCACAATTCCACCAACAATGTATCAGTGTCCCAGTTTCCCCACATCCCCTGCCAACTTTGTCATTATCATTTCCTGTCATTTTAGCCAATCTTACAGGTGTGTAGTGGTACCTCAGAGTTGTCTTAATTTGCATTTCTCTGATCAATAGTGATTTGGAGCACCTTTTCATATGACTAGAAATGGTTTTAATTTCATCATCTGAAAATTGTCTGTTCATATCCCTTGACCATTTATCAATTGGAGAGTGGCTTGAATTCTAATAAATGTGAGACAGTTCTCTATATATTTTAGAAATGAGGCCTTTATCAGAACTCTTAAATGTAAAGAGGATTTCCCAATTTATTGCTTCCTTCCTAATCTTGTCTGCATTAGTTTTGTTTGTACAAAACCTTTTTAACTTAATATAATCAAAATTATCTATCTGGTGTTTAATTAAGAGTTCCAATTCTTCTTTGGACACAAATTCCTTTCTTCTCCACAGGTCTGAGAGGTAAACTATCCTATGTTCCTCTAATTTGCTTACAATATCACTCTTTATATCTAGATCATGAACCCATTTAGATCTTATGTTGGTATGTGGTGTTAGGTATGGGTCAAGCCCTATTTTCTTCCACACTAATTTCCAATTTTCCCAGCAGTTTTTGTCAAATAGTGAGTACTTATCCCAGAAGCTGGGGTCTTTGGGTTTATCGAACACTAAATTGCTATAGTTATTGCCTAGTTTGTCTTGTGATCCTATCCTGTGCCACTGATCGACTGCTCTATTTCTCAGCCAGTACCAAATGGTTTTGATGACCGCTGCTTTATAATATAGTTTTAGATCTGGTACAGCCAAGGCCACCTTCATCATCAGCAACACTTTTAAATGTTAGGTTTTGCTAAATATGATGACACTCACCAGTAATTTTTGCCACCAGGGAAGCTAAGGGGAGCAGATCACTGGAACTCAGAAACTTTGACTCCAAAGTCAGGTGTCTACACTAGTACTATTATTATTATATAAATTAAGACCCACTCAGTTACTTAAGGAGGAGTGAACCACTCCAGGTTACAAAGGAAGTCAAAACTTGGTGGCCAGTTAGATTGGGGCATGTGAGTAGCCCAAGAATGGAAATAGAGAGAACTAGTCTTTAAAAAATAATAAGAAATAAAAAGTGTCAGGTATTATTATTATTAAAAAACTAATTTCATGTCCTTCCTGAATCTGTTCTAGGATAAGAACCACTGGCTCATAGGTTCCTACCTCAGAATTGGAAAAAAATCTTAGATGATTTCTAGTTTAATCCCTTCATTTTACAGATGAAGAAATAGGTACTGAGGAGCTGAGACTAATTGAATCACATAGGCAGTAAGTGGAAAAGGAAAGATGTGTTCCAAAGAACCCAGATCCATGCTGTTTTTCCCAAATCATTCTGCTTAATAGCATTAGTTTGTCAATGTACTTCTAAAAATGTGGTGTCCAGAACTGAATATTATCCTCTAAATGGAGTCTAATCAATTCCAGTGAGCTGGACCACCAAGCTCCCTGACACCATACAGACTTAGATCTTAATTAATTTGATATATGTCTGATTGGATTATTTAAACTCAGTCAATTGAATTGAACGTTGAGAATACAAACATACTGGAAAGGAGGCTTCAGTATATGGCATGAAACATTGAACCAAACCCATCCTTAGTGAAAGGGATAAAAGATTTAGGTCCGGATTTCTTCCTTTAGGAATGAAGGCTTTGGGATTCTTTCAGCCCTTAAAACCATGAATTCAGATCCAAGCCCTTCAACTTTCCCAGGGAAGAAAATTGATTTTTCTCAACAGATGTGCAGAGTCCCATGCCAGAGAACCCAGCACCTGTTGAAATCAGTCTTGCCTGCTGTTTGTCTTGGATATCTCCTGAATCTCACAGCATCTTCTCCAATGGGTTCTCTCTCCCAAAACTCTTTTTTTAAAAACAAAGATGGAGGTTATGGATGGAAGTAGGGGGAAGGGAGGAAGGGTGAAGGCTTTGTAATTCTTCCCAAGAAGTTTCATCTTTCTGGGGATTTTAACAAGCCCAAATTACCCATTTGAAGGTACACACATGCACACACACACACACACACACACACACACACACACACAACCCCTGGCTAGCTCTTTTCAAGATGGGGAAACAATGCCTGGAGTGCAGCCAGTGGTGGGGCTGGAGGTGGAAGAGCTGAACACCCAGATTTCTTAACTTCCTTCCCGCTCTCCCACCCTAGCCCACCCACCATATCACAATGGAGTTAGGAGGAGGTCCTAAGACTGTGTGTCTCCAGTGGGAATGAGGAGCAGGGGTGGGAGTTCCCTAGGGGGTCTTTCACAATTTTCATGAGGGTCTTTTAAAGCCAGAATATCCTGCCAGAGAAGAGAGCCTGGAGCAGGGAAATAGGGAATAGGGATGTCAGGGAATGACATTTGGTAGCTAAAAGTTGTGTTTTTTAAGTGTAACTGTTGGGCAATGGGTTCCTTAGATCTCTTACTCTCTGCACAATTAGATTTATATTATCCAAGAAGGGTAGGCAAGTAGGGTGGGTGTAGAGCTTTCCCTCTGCCCCCAGGCATGTCTATCCCTCAGAACAGTGGGCAGCTCTCCTATGGAACCTAGGAAAAAGGAAAGGATGTTCAAGTCACTCAGTGGTGAAGAGGAAGAGGAAAAAGAGAAGAAGGAAGAAGAGAAGAAGGAGGAAGAAGAAAAAGAGGTAACATCTTGATACAATAGATATTCTCATACAAGACTTGGAGTCAGGAAGTCTTGGATTCAAATGCTACCTCTGATAATTCTTTACCATATGACATTGGGCAGGTAACAGTCTCTCTGCTGGATATCTCAGTCACCTCCCTAGTATTTTTCTACTAAGTTATAGAGTAGCTACATCTGTCCTATGCTGGGGGAGAGAATTCCTTAAAATGCAGAAATCATGGGTAATAAAAATAATAGCAACTTATATAATATAGTGCTTTAAGATCTTCACCAAAGGACAACTAATTGGTGCAGTGGATAGAGCACCAGCCCTGAAGTCAGGAGAACCTGAGTTCAAATTTCAGACACTTAATACTGCCTGGCTGTGTGACCCTGGGCAAGTCACTTAACTCCAATTGCTTCAGCAAAAAAAAAAAAAAAAGTTCTTCACTAAAATCCTAAGAGTTTGGTAATGCAAATAACATTGTACCCGTTTTATAGATGAGGAGAAGAGATGCCTTTAGAGGCAGCTAAGTGATACAATGGAGAGAGTACTTCCAAGTTTGGAAATACATAGACCTGAGTGTAAATCCTGCCTTACTGATCAGCTGTGTGAACCTGGCCAAGTCATTACTTAACTATTTTGATCTTTGCCTTTCCTGTCTATAAGATGGGGATAGTAACCATAACAACCTCCCATGATGCTTACATGAGCATCAAATGAGATAATCTACATAAAAATTAGATATACAATCTATATATAAAATAGATAACTTTAAAATATTATTGCTGTTGTTGACCCATGTCCAACTCTTTATGACCCCCATTTGGGGTTTTGTTGGCAAAGATACTGGAGTGGTTTGCCCTTCTCCAGCTCATTTTACAGATGAGGAAACTGAGGCAGACAGGGATAAGGAGCTTGTTTAGGATCGAACAGCCAGGAAGTGTCTCAGGCTGCATTTGAACTCAGGAAGAAGAGTCTTTCGGATTTCAGGTCTGGCACTATAAAATGCACTATTAAAAAAGCACTATAAAATGATAAGTATTATTAGAATCAATGTGGGTTTGAGCTAGTCCTGTGGTGAGGTCATGGCTATTTTCAGAGAGTTCTGGGTGGATAGAACACAGTAATTGAGTTCTGGGTAACTCTGGAGGCAGGGAATGGCCCAGGGGAAGGAGAGATCCAATCAAGTAATAGGGCTCCTCAGAAGTCTAAGATCACCTGCCTTTTCAGTTAATGTGCAGCACAGGTAGGATCTTTAAGCCAAATTCAGTGCTTTCCCCCACTACACCATGATGCTTCTGTTTATCCCACACTGGAGAGAAGAAGAAATCAGAGAAAGTGAGAAAGGGAAGAAAGACAGGCTTCATTCACAATCTGCAAGCATTGGATCAGATTTTACCCAAGAGGAGGCTATAGAACAGAACCTTGGCAACAGGAAATGCAGGTGCTTCTGCTCTGTGGAGGGAGGAAGATCTTGGGCCCAGCTGACCATTCATCATGACCTCCTCACAGAGAAATAAGGAAGCACCTCATAGAAACAGATGTAGCTTTGGGGACTGGAATAAGGAATTAAGGATTCCACAAGCAGTCATCTTCCTGGAGTTTTCTGCTTTTCCAGAAGCAAGAAACTAATAATAATAATGATACCACCCATTATTACTCTTTATTGTTTTACTGGTTGCCTAGACTTGAGAAAGTAATGGGAAGATAGATATTAATAGTGCACATTAAAATAAAAAATGTGTAGGGTGTGTGCATTTAATTCTTTTCCCTTGGAGAGCTGATTGTAAAAACATTTGCTAGCCCATGTCTGCAGATGGATCTTCAGAATTTCCTTTTTCTCTTCTTCTTTCTTTTCTCTTCTTTCTCTTCTTCCTCTTCCTTTTCCTCCTTCTCTTCATGGGTAAGGAAACTCTGGCTCATGAAGTAAGTGATTTCCCCATGGCCACTTAGCTAGGAAACAGAGGAGCTTACACTCAGACTCCGATGTCAGAGCTCATGTCCTGTACTTTTGGCCATGCCATCGAGTTCTGAACTTTGTGGGTAAAGGAGGTAGAGATGTGATAGGAGCTGATCGTCTAATAAGGGAAGATAGCAGGACTTCCCTTGAGGAGCTGAGAATGAAAGGCTAAGTTTGGGGCAACTGATTTTCTGTTTTGTTTTGGGTTTTTTTGAAAATTGAAGGAAGTAGGCAGTGGATAAAGCCCTGGATTTAAAAAAAATCCAGCCTCAGATTAACTTTTACTTTTACTTTTACTTAACTTTTATTAGCAAGTCACTTAACCCCAATTGTCTCACACACAAAAAAAATGAAGAAAGCATAGTGAGTGATGAGTTTGAAGTCTGTGTGGCCTTCACACCTTCCTCTGGCCCCCATACCCACCTTCTATGGCTCCGTGCTCTTCTGTTCCAACCCCAGAGGTGACTTTTCTTGCAGATTAGGGCTCAGAGGAAAGGGGAGGCAGTCAGAATATATGCAGAGAACATGGTCATCTCCTCCCTCCCCTCCCACCTCTTCCTTCCCTTCTTAAAATATATCCTATTCATAGATTGTACACAATAACAGCAAGAATGTGCCATGATCAACAGTAAAAGACTTGGTTCTTCTCAGTGGTTCAGTGATCCAAAGCAATCCCAATAGACTTTGGACAGAAAATGCCATCTGCATCCAGAAGGAGTCTGAATATAAATCAATACATGTTATATTCACTTCTTTTTTTTTAATCTCTCTCATGGTTTTTCCCTTTTGCTCTTGATTTTTCTCTCCCAACATGATTCACAAAGAAATGTATATTAAAAATAAAATTAAAAAATAAAAAACAATAGGACTAATGTATAGGTGTACACATATATTCAGGGAGATATAATGTTCAGGGAGGGGGAGGCACTACCCTGGGCCCTTGCAGTAATAATCCTTCCCTCTGGTGTCTCCCAGGGACAGGTTAGGTATACCTAAGAGTCCAGGACATGGGTGTATGGGTGGAGGAACAGGGAAAGATGCCAGGGCAGATCAGATAAAGAGGTAGCTTTATCTTCTTATTTCAACATAGAAAAATTGACTGGGTCACAATCTATAGGTCATGGGGTAGGAGCAGCTGGTGGAGGAAGAAAATGACAGCTTCAAACATTCAGAGGAGTGTGAAAAAAGGGAGAAGTCCATTCCAATGCAAGGAATGAGGAGAAGGTCTCTTCCCAGTTAGTTCTCATCCTAACCTGGTGGCTGGGCCACTCTAGCATGGGGATGGTAGGGGGGATCAGAATGTCCATTGGGAAGATGAAGGGCAGAGAAGGGAAAATCACACCTAAGACTATGATGGATGTGGATATGGGGAGGGGTAGAAGCCATGAAACCCTGGAGAGCACCTTCATCTTGCCCCCAGCCTCCTCTTGTTCTAGACAAGAAAACAAGCCCAGAAAAATAATCCAGTTGACCCGAGATCCCATTTGAAGGGTACAGAGAGGTGTTATTTCACTCTCTCTTATCAGCTTAGCCACAATACTATATATCCTGGGGTGGATGCTGAATGGTACCCCACCCTCCCACCCTCTCTCAGCTGCTTCCTTTGAACAGAGAGATGCTTTCACTAAATGACTCCAGAAGGTGGGAGGGAGCCTGAACAAGAATAAGGACTTTGTTCTAGGGCCATAGGCAGACTGGGCAGGGCTGACCTAATGGGAGTTAGGGGTGAGGGTGGGAGCACCCAAGATCTTTAGATGCATATGTGAAGCTGTGTGGAGAGAGGGGAGGGAACAGGGGAGATAGGAAGGAGATGTCTTTTCTTTCCTTGTTACTGTGAAAACCCCTATCAAATTTAGTGGGTATCTGAGCTCTAGTACTTCCCAAGAGAGAGAGATTTCATCACTTTACTTGTTGGGAAACAAAAGGGGGGTTTGCCTAATGGAACTAAGTTAGATGAGTAAAGTTAGCGGATGAATTTATATTACAAGGTGTTTGTAACAAAATCACTGATCCCAGTCTTTAATCAGCTTTCCAGGGGTCATCTCCACAACCCCTCTGCCTCTGACAATCAATACCAGTCCAGACAGATGGGGGCCTCTCTCACTCCTCTTCCTAACCCATTTGTATTATTTGGTTAGCACCTGTGCTAGATAAACAGCTTCTAGCCCTGTTGGGCCAAAACCCCCCGTTGGTGTCTGGGTTGGAGAAAGGAGAGACCAGAGCCTGGAGAGAATCCAAGCAGCAACGACATTAAAAGAGCATGATGGAGAGTTAGATGTAAAGAGATCTGGGAGCTCACCCAACTCTTCTCCATTAGAAGTTGGCTCATTGGTTCTCCCCTGCTCTCCCTGCATCTTCCCCACTGACCTCACCCCTTCATCTCAGGGTTGAAGCCCTGGGGTTTGAGACTAGGACACAGGACTGGGTTATCTGTCAGGCTTCAGTGTAAGGGGCAGCTTCATGGTATCCAAAGGACCCTGACTCTAGAAGAACCTAGCTCTGAATCCTTCCTCTGACACTAGGACCAGTAACTTCTCCCCTCTCCAGGCTTCAGGTTGTTTTAAGTGGGGATAATAATACCAGCTCTTCTTTCTGAACAGGTTGTTGTTATAGGGTATTTTGTGCTATAGAAATATGA
Organism: Myrmecobius fasciatus; assembly: GCA_023553655.1. Lineage (NCBI taxonomy): Eukaryota > Metazoa > Chordata > Mammalia > Dasyuromorphia > Myrmecobiidae > Myrmecobius > Myrmecobius fasciatus. The sequence continues at coordinate 178,169 of JAJPUD010001568.1, forward strand.
GCTTACTGGCAGATCAGAGAACTCCAAGTCTTCCAAGATACCAGGTTTCTGGGAAGAGATCATGGGAGTTAAGACCCCGATCTGTGCCCCTTCTTTCCCTCCTCATCCATCAGTGGAAAAAATATGTTACTATGGTAAACAGTGAGAAGGAGAATTTAAGAGAGATCCTGCATCCAGCCCAGTGACACCCTTTACTCTCCTAACCCAAAGGCTGATTTACAAAACCAGACAAGCTCGGTTTACTTTCCTTCCTAAAAATCCATCTGTCTTGAGAAAGGAACCCAAGGGCTCCCCTAAGATTTTGCTGGGAGACAGAGGCTAAGAGAGGAAGATCAGATCCAGTCTTTAAAAACTTAAGCAAGTGGAGACTCAGAGAATGAGGAAGGAGTGAAATAATGCCCTGGGCTGGGCTGAGGGGTCCAGAAGAGTGACCTCCTGGAGCCAGAGGCAAAAGGGGGAAGGAAAGTAGAGCTGGCAGAGACAAGGCAAGAGGGGATTCAGCCACCAGGGCCTGGCTTGTGGCCCAGCCTGGCTACAAGGTCAAGGATTACCCGGCAGGGACCTGGACAGAGGCCCAGCCTCCAATGGCCAGCAGAAGTGGTCTGGATGTGGGGCATTGCCGTTTGCCAGGGTGGGCATTAACTGAGCAATTGGCTCATTTGCATGTCCTAAATAAGCATAAAATTAGTCCCCAGGGCAGAATTGAGCTGTTGCTTTTTGTTCATTCCTGCCTTCTTGGGCTGGGGGGAGGGGAGAAGGATGCAAATACCAACCTCTGCCAGGGGAGGTTGGGGGGAGAGGAAGGAGGAAATAAGTCTAACCTCCAATAGAGCCTCAGCTGGGAGCCCAGGAGAGGGGAGGGTGGTTGGGACAGACATTAATTATAGAGAAAAATTAATTGGCTATCAGTTTTCATTAGTGAAGAAGGAAGAAGGCGGTGGAAGTCCCAGGCACTGAGTCCTGACTCTTAGGCACAAAAACATGTCTCCATCTAATAGTTCTCCATTATTGGGACTGGAAAAGGGAAGATGCGTGGATGAATAATCCAAATAAAGGGAAATGGAAACAAAAAGCTCTGTGATTTGGTTGGGGAATGTGTAGTGGTTGTATGTCTCTCTCTAGCAATGGACCCACAAATATATATACACATACACATATGTGTATATATATGCGTGTGTATATATACATACATATACATACATACATATATGTGCATATAGAGAGATTATATATATATATATTGTTGTGCATGCATGTATGTGTGTTTGTGCATAATTTTGGCAATATATTCTTTTTCCTGATTGTGTTTTGTTCAGGCTCAGGTTTGTACTGCTTACTGATGAACCCCTAGAAAGAAATTACTAGATGATGGAGAAAGGAAGTCAGCTAGTAGTTAAACAATAGCCCTGGTTAATACAAAAAGGATGGAGCCTCCCCAACAGAGAACCAAGAGTTTGCTATAAATTCACCTCCTTCAGAGACAGCCAGAAAAGATGCCCTGCCAAAAAAGCTGGAAAAGAATAAAACAGCAATGGGGATTAAGATTAGATTTACTAAAGAAATAAAGAAGGCAATTTTTTTCCCTTCTTCCAGTTCAGTTTTAGATGGGCAGCTTGATGTAGTGCCTACAGAACTTTGATGGGGGCCATGAGTCCTGAGTTCAAATACTACCTTAGATACACATGGTTGTGTGATCTTGAGCAAATTGTTTAATCTAATGTTGTTCTCTGCACCTCTTTTTTTATTAAAGTTTTTTATTTGCAAAACATATGTATGGGTAATTTTTCAACACTGACCCTTGCAAAGCTTTCTGTTAGAAATTTGCACCTCTTTAAGACTAGAAATTCAGAGAAGGTGCATTGGCTGAGGGAATCTCCTTATCTGGGAGTTCTTATGCCAATGAAATCCCGGACAAATCTCGATTGCTATTTACTATTACTCTGCTTAGAATAGTTCAGAGGCAGGGGAAGCTTCCTAGTACAGTGGATGGAGTATCGGCCTTAGAATCAGGAGGACCTAAATTCAAATCCAGCGTCAGATACTTACTAGCTGCGTGACCCTGGGTACATCATTTAATTCCAAATTTCTTCCCCTCCCTCCCAGAGAAAGAGAATAATTCAGAGCCTATTTGGAGGCCAGGGGAGATGAACAAGCTAACTTTTTGAGGTCAGCTTCTAACTGAAATGTTCTCCCATTTAGCACAATTTCTTCTCTAACTTCTCTTTGCTCCCCAACTTCTCCATCCGGGAATGGGGGGATGGAAGAGAGGAGCAATCGTCAAGCCCCTGTAGAAATCGTGGGCAGGTTAGAGTTCAGAGAGCACCCGGAAGATGGAAGGAGGGAGGAAGGAATGGAGAAAGGGGAAATGGATCACTTGGCTGACAGACAGGTCATCAGCTGGAGCCAGAGGGCATGAGGGAGCTAAGTCCCTTCTCCCTTTCATCTGCAGCTTTCTAGGTAGGGGGGCAAAGCCATTCCCTAAAGGGACATCAGGATCCATGGACTCACTCATCCCCAGGAAAATAAGCCCTCTCTGGTAAGTCCCGTGTGGAAAACTCAGAGGAAATGAGATTGTTCTTTTAGGGAGGTCTAGCTAAGTGGGCAAACTTGGGGTGCCTTCTCTCTGCCCTCCTCCAAAATCAAACTAGAGTGATTGGCTGTTTGGGATATCTTAAGCTTCTCCTAAAAGACTCCCTGCCCTCACTGGACACTGATGGACCAAAAGAGAGACCGAGGAGGCTTCAGGCTACCTGAGCTGCTCCTGCTGCACACCCCAGAATGAGAAGAAAGTAAAGGGGGATTGGAGGCAGGCTTTCTGGAGGGTGGGAGTTCTGGAGAGCCACCCCAGGAACTAGGGTGGCTCTGCAGGCAGGCGTCTTGCTTCTAATTACAGCTGTCACATCCCATCAGGCTGAGAGGGAAGGGGAGGGGAAGCCTCCATGGGCTTCTCAACCCAAACAGGGTCTCACATTGTATTTTGTCTGTCAGTGGGTGTTACCTACTCCGAGTGGGGAGACAGTGTCAACCTCCACAGTGTAAAGGGGTGGGAGCTGTCCCTTGTTCTGTCTTATACAGGCATTCAAGTCCTGCCCTAGGCCGCCTTCCCAGACAGAATTCATAAATGTTGTTTTCCTTCCAACCTTCCCCCCTGCACTCTGTCTCTCTCTGTGGCTCCCTCCTTTCTCCTCCCTCCCTCTCCCTCTCTTTCTCTCTCTCTTTCCCTCCTCCCTCTTTCTGTCTGTGTCTGTCTCTTTCTTCCCCTTTCTCTCTCTTCCTCCCTCCCTCCCTCTCTCTTTCCCTCCTTCTCTTTCTTTCTGTCTGTCTGAGTCTCTCTCTGTCTCTC
>JAJPUD010001568.1:181611-194300 GCA_023553655.1 Myrmecobius fasciatus
CTCTTTCTCCTTCCCTCTTTCTCTGTTTCTCTCTCTCTCCCTCCCTCTCTCTGTCTCTCTCCTTCTCTTCCTCTCCCTCTCTCTCTCCCTTTCCCTCCTTCTCCCTCTTTTTGAATGTGTCTGTCTGTCTGTCTTTGTCTTTCTCTCTCTCTCTCTCTCTCTCTCTCTCTCTCTCTCTCTCTCTCTCTCTCTCTCTCTCCCCTCCCCTCTTTCTCTTCTTTCCTTGGTTGGTCCATGATGAGGACCAGAACAGGACAGATAAAAGAAAGAGGGAGGGAGGGAGGGAAGGGATGTATTAAAAGACCTCTAGGTCTTCAGAGGATGGTATCCAATGGAGAACATTACTGGGTGAGGGTAAATGAAATTGGAAATGATTAGATCGTCTGTTTGGGGGATCAGATCAGTTAATTAACTGAATTTCTAAAAGATTCCCTTATCATGAGGTAGGAGGGAAGTACTAAATAAAGGGCTGATTTAGAGCGTGTGTGTGTGTGTGTGTGTGTGTGTGTGTGTATAGAAGTACCCAAGTTTGGGCTTAGTCCCACCTACCAGCCCTACCTCCTTTTTCCTCTCTGCCCCAGGACCCAGGTACCTATGGATCTCCCCATCCCCACCAGGATCTCCCCCCCCCCACCCTTCCTCCATAGTCCACCCCCAGTCTCAAAGACTTTTTAGGAGGGTATCCACCAAAATCATAAGAAAGGAGAGAATTGAGTCTCCACTTTCCAGGCTATGCTTTCAGCCTTTGGATCCCCCTCAGAGCCCCCCCCCCCCCAGAGACTCTGGCATGCTCGTCCTGCTAGAAGGGGAGAAGAGCCACTGCTGAAAGAGAAAGGGATGGCAGGAGCTCTTGCTGGGGATGATGGGGGACAAGGCTTTCCTGGAGCAAGCAGACACAGTTGCAGAAATGGGGGCCTGAAGACAAATGTCTTTATTGGGAGAGTCTCAGGGGTTTTCACTTTCCTGTTCTGGATGTAGCCTTAGATGCACCCCCCTTTTCCTCAGTCCCTCAGAAGCCCATTTCAGGGCCCTGATGTAAATGCCAGGGGCATCTCCCTGGCATCCCGGGGGGCATCTCTCCCAAACCCAAGCGGCCACACACACACACACACACACACACACACACACACTCTCTCACACTCACACTGTGTTCCCGAGTCTCTCCTAACGGAGCCATGGAGATGGTGTCTTTCCTTAGAGCGAGCACATGGGCAGTTTCAGCTTCCTGGGATGAGAAGGCCTAGTCCTGCCCACCCTCCTCCACTGCTGTTTGGGGAACATTGAAAGAAAGGAGTTCAGAGCCGATGGGATGCTGACCCAGCCCAGCCTGGCCTCTGCCAGGGGAAATGCCAGGGCTCAGACCCACACAGCTGTGTTGATGTCAAAGCCAGGGGCCGGGGGCTCCAGGGCCTTGGGGCAGTCTGAAGAAGGCCTCTCTCCCTGTCCATTGCCCCCACTGCTGGGGAAGGGCAAGTAGCCAGCTCCCTTGAAGTGGCCCCTTTTCTTGACCTTCTTGGCGCGTCCAGCTGGGGGCTCGGTGGCTGTGGGGACCATCCAGCCTGGCTTCTCCTTGAGTAGCCGATCTCTGTCCGGCCGAACGCTGCGCAAGAACTTCCTGAAGATGTTGGCGGTCAGGGAGAACCTGCGGCCCAGATCGCGGGGCCTGCTGCCGGACTCTGGCCGCCCACCTGCCCCGCCGACTTCGCCCTTCTCCCCGCCCTTCTTGTCTAGTTCTGGTAAGTCCAGCCAGTTGCCCACCAGATCCGCGAAGACGTTGTCCCCCAGGACCAGTGGCTGCCGGTTGCGGCCTCGCGACATCAGGGTGGAGGTCCAGTCGTCCGGCTCGGTCTGCTCGGAGCCCTGCCTCTCCGACTCCCAAGTCCTGGCGGCAGGGACTGGGCTGGCCCCGGGGATGCTTCTATAGGAAGAAAGCCTGGCACTGCTGCTGAGGGGAAGCTGGCTGGAGGGAGAGCCGGCCCTGGGCCGGGCTGAGCCCCTGCTGCCTGCCCACCGGGGGGGCTCAGGCTGAGTTCTGGGGCCCTGCGGGAAGCTGGGTGCGGGCCCCAGAGCAGACAGAGGAGTTGGCCCCTCGCCCCCGGAGATCTCTAGCTGCTCTAGAGCCGTCTGTACCTGGAGGAGCTTCAGTTCTTGCAGGGCCCCCATCATGGAGTTCATCTGGTCATGGAGCCCATCTCCTACCTCTTTCATGGATACCTATGAAGGAAGGAGACAGAGAAGGCTCAAATGAAGGGAAATGAGGGGAAGGTCACTCCCATGGAGAAAAGCGCCCTTTCTCCTTGCTTAGAGGAGAGAGAATTTCCACATTGAAATGGCTGGTTGGAGAAAGGCTGAGTTGAATACCTGAGTATCTCTGATCTAGTCCTCTCTCCTTCCTTCAGGACAGCTTCTCTTTTTTAAACGATAATAGGAGATTTTCTTTTTTTTTTTTAATTAACATTTTTTATTTTTCAAAACATATGAATAGATAATTCTTCAACATTAACCTTTGTGGAACCTTGTGTTCCAATTTCCCTCCCTTTCCTCCCCTCCCTCCCCCAGATCCCCCATATGGTAGAAATATAGGTTAAATCCAATATATGCATATATAGTTATACAATTATCTTGTAGAACTTCTCTTTTCTTCCCCCTGATCCAAGATGGCAGCCGGACACAAAGGAAAGAATAGTGGGGTTTGGAGAACCTGGGAGCACATTCTGTAAAATGGGAGTCTTGGGTGTGTTGTAGTAAAAGGGGGTGCTGGATTTGGGCTCAGAAGGCTGGATTCAAAACCTATCTCTGATATTACCAATCTATAAAAGTGAGGGGTCTGGACCAGAAAGCTTCCAAGGTCCCTTCCAGCACTAAAGCTGCATTTCATGGGATTCCCTCTTATCTACCAGGCCTCCAGGCCCCCTCTTTTCTTGTAATAGCTGTGTATTTGGGAGTGAAGGGGGGATGGACTCAAAGGATCTTTATCAAAGGGGAGGGAGGCCTGAACTTTCCTGAAACAGCTGTTTACATCTGGCTGGAGGCAACTGTTGAGATGTGGTGCTGGTGAGGAGGAAAAGGCCTTGGGCGAGGCCTGGGACCCTGAAAAAGTCTGTCTGCCCCCCCCATTCTAAACACCTGTTCTCCCCTTTGGGTTGGAAGGTCCTTCTCATTCTCAGGCCCAGGCAGCCCTGTTCCCATGTCTGAGGGGAGTGCAGCCCAAGTGGCTGGGGGGATTAGGCTGAGTGTTAGTGATTTCTCACTACAGTTGACTCAATCCAAGGGCTGCCAGCTGGCTTTGGGTGAGAGCCTAGACTGGGGGAGCATCTCTGATAACATCCATTGAAAGTCTGTACCCCCACCCCGTTCTCAGGCCCAGGCTGCCTCGGGCCCACCAGATCCCCTCCCAAGCCCCTGCTCAGGTTACTGACACTGAACCCTGCAGAGACCATCTGTTCTCTGAGCCCCCAGAGACCCCGATCATCTTACCTCCCCAGGCTTGCTTAATGCTTCTCGTCCTAAGCCCAGAGGGAGGAGGGAGGAGAAACGTAGCTATCTGAGGCTCAGCAAAGCTGGATTGTGAGGTCAGCCTTCACCGGCTAGTCTACGTCAAAGCCTTCCCTGGCAACCTCCCCTCCCCTTTCCTCCTCCCCCACCAAGGGGCAGGTTATTTAATGAGCCAGCTCAGTGTCAAGGAAGCTTCAGCTTCCCCGGATACCAAGGAGCATCTCTTGTGGGTGCACCTGTGCTTCTGCATTCCCCTAGGTGTGTGTGTGTGGGGGGGGATCATTCCCTCAACCTGCCTGCCCAAGACTATTCCACCCAAGTGACAGCCGTAAGGAGCAGAGACTTAAATGTAATCAGTGGTGATATATATGTGTGTCTGTGTATGTATTCAGTGGTGATATGTGTATGTGTATGTGTATGTGTATGTGTATGTGTATGTGTATGTGTGTGTGTGTGTGTGTGTGTGTGTATGTGCATAAGGGATCATTCCCTCAACCTGCCTGCCCAAGACTATCCACCCAAATGACAGCAGGAAGGAGCAGAGACTTAAATCTGTATTCAGTGGTGAGGTACACCAACATCCCATGAGGCTCTCTTCCTCCCAGACTCCCAACTCTGACAACCCCTTTCCTTTTTATTTTGCCTGGCTCTTCAGTTTTATCTCCTTCTCTCTGCACTGACCCTTTTCTCTCAATGGAGAATGGGAATGAGGAAGGAGATTCAGAGCCCCTCCAGCATCTCATCCTAAATCGGTGGGACTCGAAGCTGAAGGCAAGGAGACTAGCAAGGCTGGAGTGTATACCTCCTTCTCACTACCTCCTTTGCATAGACATCCCTTTTCTTGCTTGGGCTCGGAATCAAAACCTTGCTGTTCTTGTGGACTCCTTCCTCTCCCCCACCTCCCATCATCAATCAGATCTCAGCGGGACCTCTCCTTTAGGTCCCTTCTTTTCCATGTCATTGCCCTCAGCCAAGTTCCGGGCCTGATGACCTCTCCCATGAACTGTTGCAATGGCTTTGATTTCCCATGCTGTATTCTCTGGAATTCTGTAATTCCATGTGATTTGAAATTGGAGTGAGAAAAAGTTGATTCTTGTCCTTTTGAAAAAAATAGGAAATTTTTGTATAGATCAAAAATGCCTAGAATATAGGGCAGATTTTTAATGTGAAAATAGGTTTAATTTCGGCTATTTCCCCCAAAATTTCCTTAGTTCCTTGTCTGAAGGTATTTGATACCCACAATATCACTCAGACCCACATTTCTGAACTCTGCAGATCTATTTCAAGACCAGAGGGATATGAGGTCAAATTACAGAATGTCAGCCTTTGCCAGGGCTTATCTGGTCAAGTCCTGCACACTTGTTTTGCAGATGGAGTCACCTGAGCCTTGGTGACTTGTTTAAAGTCAGACTCCTAGTCCCTTTCATTAGATCATAAAATGGAAGTGTGATGTAGGATCCCCCAGGAGCCTTCTCACTCACCTTCCAATTTCGCCTCCCCAAAGTATTTTATATGCTACCAATGTACTGATCTTCACATTAATCCTATCACTCTCTTGTTCTAAAACCTTCAACCAACTCTTGGATAAAATCCAGATTTTTTATTGTAGCATTCGAGGTCCTTCTCTGCCTAGTTCTAACCTTTTTCTCATCTCAATATGGATATCTCAATAATGCTCTCCCTACAGACATACTACATAATATTCAAACTGGCCTATTTATCTTTTTTTTTTTTTAAAATAGCAGTAAGCTTTTCTGACTTCATCTCTTTCCTCACACCTTATCTTCCACCTAAATTGCCTTTCCCAATCTGTTATACATATTTAACTATTTTGGATTACTTGCTGTCTAGGGGTGGGGGGAGAGGGAGAAAAATTTGGAATACAGTTTTGCAGGGGTTGAATGTTAAAAACTGTCTTTGCATGTATTTTGAAAAATAAAAAGCTGTTATTATTTTAAAATAAAATAAAATGCCTTCCCCTCCAATGCTACCCTTAAACATCCTGTTGTTTGGTTAAGTTTGAAAACTCATTTGGGGTTTTCTTGGCAAAGTACTGGAGTGCTTATCATTTCCTTTTCAATTTCCTTTTACAGATGAGGAAACTGAGGTAAATAGGTTTAAATGACTTGCCCAGCAAGTGTTTGAGGATTTCAACTCAGATCTTCCAGATTCAGCCCTCTATCCATTGTGATAATGAGCTGCCCACTGAAAAGCCGCTTTCCTTCATAAGTCGAATCAGATACCACCTTTTTCCTAGTTAGAATGACAGGGCTCTGAGATCACCTAATCTACTCCCTAAACAAGTGAAATAGGTTACCCAGCTATCTGAGGCTGAGACAAGAGTAGAACTCAAATCTCTTGATTCTTTCCATTATATCCATTTCTCTTTGAAGTCTTCCAGTTAGAAGTGTTTTTTTTTTTTTTTTTTTTTTTGTCTGTAGCACTGTTTAGGATCAAAGGCTCACAAAGACTTAGAACTAGAAAGAACCTTAGGAACCACTGACTCCAATCTCTTACTTTTTACAGATTTAAAAACTGAGGCATAATGGTTAAAAAACTGAGGTGAATTAGAACTCAGGTTCTTGGGCTTCCATTACTGTGCTCATTTTGCTATTTCATATTGGTATGGAAGAGGGAGGGAGATCTGATTTACACTTAAAAATTTAAGTCTTAACTCTACTACTTATTAGCTGTGTAATCTTGGCCAGCCCCTACTTAACCATTTTTCTCATCCACAAAATGGGAATGGGAATGCTTATATTATCTGCCTCCTAGGGCTGCTTTGAAGAAAGATTTGTCTGTGTGACTCCCTCTCTGAACACTGTTCATACAATAATAGTAAGATTTGGTTCCAAGGACTTTGGGGGGGTATATAAGTGAAAAAAGAAAAAGGCACAAAAACAGAGCAATTTTTGGTCCCGAAGAGCTCATATTCTACTAGGAAGGATATAACACATGTACCTTTGTAAGTAAAAAACAGAATATATAGAAAATAATTTCAAAAGGCAAAGAACACCAACATGAGTTGGGGGATAGGGTGGGGGTTGGGTTTCACTTGAGCTGAGGCTTTGGAAAAGATGTGGAGGGAATGTGTTTGGCTATTGAGGAATCACATTAGAACACTAATCACAAAATGCTGGTGCATTCCAGCCATGGAATTAGAACATTCATCACATAGTGTCTGACATTATTATGGTTAGGAGGAGGAGGACAGGGAGTAATGGTAATGGTAGTAGAGTAGTGGTGGGAGGAGGAGGAGGAGGAGGAGGAGTAATAGTAGTAGTAGGAATTGTAGTAGTAGTAGCAGAAGTAGCATAATGGTGGTGGTAGGAGGAGGAGGAGTGATGGCAGTAGTAGTGGGAGGAGTGGGAGTGGGAGGAGGAAGAGGAGGAGGAGCAGGAGTGGGAGTAGCAGTAGTAGTGGCAGTAGTAGTATACATATTTTATGTGCCTTATCAAAAATCCATTTGGAGAGTAGAGATTGAGCCTCATTCATCTTTCCACTCCTCGAGTGCTTTGCATCCCCCAGGTGCTCATTGTATATTTGTTGACCATCATTCAGTGTAACTTAGTAGGGTACAACACATTTATCATGGCCAGGCTGGCTAGCTGGCTTTGCAGGGCTGTCCAGTCAGGGCAGGGCATTGATAAGAGTCAATCTTAATATTGATGTGTCTGGCCAGTTGGCTGTCTAACCATGTGCAGAACATCCCAGGCGGGCTGTTGCTTTGCCAAGTCATGAAGCTGACCTTGGGTGCTTGACTACATCAGGTTTTACTAAGCTGGAAAGGCTTCAAATAGTAGCTATTGATGTTTGAGAGCCGGGTAGCTAAGTTCAGAAAGGCTTGTCCCGGGAGAGACGGCCAGCAAGTGATGAATTTCTCAGCTGTGACAACTCTTGTAGTTCATTATAGGACCTTGGGGGGGAGGTGGGGAGAGCCGTGATCATTGTTGAACAAAGGTGAAATAATACCTCTTTTGAAATACTGAAGCATTGAAATGACCAAGAATAGGGCAGGCCACCGAACAAAGGCCCCATTTAAGTATTTTTGTTGTTTAGTCATTTTTTTTTTTCAGTTGTGTCTGACTCTTCATGATCTCTCTTGGGGTTTTCTTGGCAAAGATACTAAAGTTGTCTGCCATTCCTTTGTCAGCTCTTTTTACAGATGAGAAATTGAGACAAACAGAGTAAGTGACTTGTCCAGAGTCACAGAGCTAGGAAGTGTCTGAGGCTGGATTTTCTCTTACTTTTCCTGATTCCAGGGCTGGCACTCCATTTACTGCACTAGCTGCTCCCACTTAAGTATGCCTCGCACTAAATGGGCCACTAAGAGACTGAGTCTCCTTCTATCTATCTAGCCCCAGGAGTTAGGTAAGCTGTGGTCCAGGCTACAATAAGTCAGAGTGGGAGATACGCTTTAAAAAAAATTTTTTTGGACTCTGGTTTCATTGGTATGGAGGAACCCTGTTTGCTAAAACAGGGATGGAACTTTGTGTGACTTAATAGTTTTAGAGAGGTACCTAGAACATTAAAATCAAATTACTTACCCAGGATCACATGGGCCTTTCAAAAATAATATTTTTTGTAAATGCACATAATTAAATATCAAAAAATTCTATTCTCCATAGCCCCATAGAAATTGTACACATATGTGTGTAAAGTTGCTTTCATTTTGATGAATTTTCAAAGCCTTGAGGGGAAGGGACAGGATGAACAAGGTAGTATTTTTCTTTTCTTTTCTTCTTTTTTTTTTTTTTGCTTTTTCCCTGAGGCAATTGGTGTTAAGTGACTTGCCCAGGGTCACACAACTAAGGAATGTTAAGTGTCTGAGACCAGATTTGAACTCAGGTCCTTCTGACTTCAGGGCTGGTGCTCTATCCACTGCACCACCTAGCTGCCCCAAGGTAGCATTTTTCAAACCTTGCTTAGGGCACATAAATGCTCTGTCCTGGCCAGCATCTAGGAGAGTATATCTTCTGTGCTAATGTGAGGAACTTTAGGCTCCATTGATAAGAATTTACCAGTTCTGAAACCTTTTTTGGAATCAATGAACCCCTTTGACAGTGTAATGAAGCCTATGGACTCTTCTCAGAAGAGCATTTTTTAAATAATTAAAGGAAATGCTTCATTTTATTTAGAAGTTAGTGAATTCAAAGAGGCAACTTTTTTCTCATCCACACCTTTTGAAATCAATATATAGAACCAGGTCAAAAAAATTGCAGTACAGGACTTCAAGTCAGGTGAAACCTGGGTTACTTCTGACCTTTCTGAGCCCCAGATTCTCTATCTATAAAATGGGGGTGCAAAAATTTGGAGAAGCTAAAATAATGAGATAATGTTTGTCAGTTCTATTTGGACTCAGAGAATAGAGTAGGAAAAAGGAAGCAGCTTGATTAGGGGCTCCCAGGACAACAGGAACCCTAACTCCCAGTATAGTATCCTGTGTCACCAAACTTTAGCTCTGTTACTGATTGAATATTTGCAGCGAGGAAGGAGAAAGCAGCTGTTTGCAGTGGGGTGAGTTTGGCAGGAGGAAGCCTGAGTGATGGGAAACAGGAAGGTCCTGGGGAGGGGGAGGAGGAGAAGAAGGAGAGGGAGAAGGGAGGAGGAAGAGGAGGGGGAGGAGAAAAGAGTATCAGCTGCTGGAGCTGGAATCCAAAACAGAGAGAAGCTAATAAGGTCACCCTTCCCAAGCCCAAAGGGGATGATGTCACCCAAACAAGAATGGAGCCAGGAGGGGGGCTGTGCCCCTCCTCCTCTGCTGGACTGGGGAGCAGGAAGAGAGAAGGGGGGCAGCCTGGTCAAAGAGAGAGAACCCTGGATAGAACTTGGGACAACCGAATCTTAGGGTCCTAGCCTCCCATCTACTCTGGGTCTCAATTTCTCTCTTTCTGAAATGAAGAATCACTCCTTCCATACTGGAAGATTGTAGAGAGCTGGTGGAGGAGACTGAGCTCCTGGTCCATTGTCTCCTTCCAACCATTCCTTTGTTCTCACACCTTCACTACCTCTCATCCCCATTTCCCACCTTTCTGTTCAGTCATCATAATGTCTTTAGATTTAATAGATATTAGATATGATATTATATAGAGATTGACTATATTATATATTTATCATTATATATAATTAATATAGATTTGTATAGATAGATATCAAATATAAGTAAAATAAAATAAAATAAGCAACTGAACACAGTGATATTTATGCTATTCAGCCACTCATCTGGGTTCAAATCCTTCCTTTAGAATTTACTAGCTATTTGATCCCAAGCAAATCCCTCTATCTTGATTTTCCCAGCTACAAAATGGAGACAATAATAACAGTGAGTTATAAGCAAGTGAAGTTTGGGTTGTACACCAAGGTCCTCTGACTCCTGATCTAGTATTGAGGCAGTTCGGTGGCTCAGTGGATGGAGGGCTGGACTTTAAGTGAAAAAAATATAAATTCAAATCCAGCTTTTGACTTGGTGACTCTGTCTGACTTAACCTGTCTTCCCCAATATTTTCCCAGGTTCATTGTGAGGATCAAATGAGAAAAATTGCAAATGTGCAAATAGAATAGGTAGCTATGCAAATGCTTATCCTTTCCACTGCTCAACTCTGACCTCCAATATGAATGTTTACATGTTAGTTAGTATTAATGCTTTGGCTTTGTGTAAAGAAGAACCCTGAGCTTGGAGTCTAGAAACAGTTTCTTTCTTTTTTTTCCTTCCTTCCTTTCTTTTTCTCTTCCTTTCTTTCTTTTTTCTCTTTCTTTTTCTCTTCCCTCCTTCCTTCCTTTCTTCTCTCTTTTTTCTCTTTCTTTCTTTTTCTTTTCCTCCCCTCCTCCCTCCCTCCCTTCCTTCCTTCTTTCTTTCCTTCCTTTCTTTCTTTTCCTTCCTTCTTTTCTTTTTTGCATGATTATTTGCAAAAATAGCTTTCAACATGCACCCTTCCAAAACCTTGTGAGGAAATAGTTTCTTAATCTGTATATAATAACATGCCATCCCCAGACAACTCACTAGCTGTGTGACCTTGAGCATCATCCACAGCCCCTAAAATCAATATGTGGACTTGAGGTCAAAAGAATGCAGGACAGGACTTAAAGGCAAGTGAAATCTGGGTTCAAATTTTGCTTCTGATCTTTTGAAGTCCCAGATTCCTTATCTATAAAACTGGGGAAGCTAAAATCATGAGAAAATGTTTGTCAATTCTATTTGGGCTCGGAGAATAGAGAAGGAAAAACTCTGCCTCAGTTTCCTCATCTGGAAAATGAATTGAAGGAAATGGCAAGCCACTCCAGTCTTTAATCAAGAAAGCCCTAAAATGGGGTCAGAAATGACTGAAAATGGCTAAACAAAAACATCCCATGGGATTGTTTTAAGGAGCCTCTGAGGTTTCTTCACCTCTATGAAAGGAGGTAATCCAGAGGAAAGGAAAATATATATTAAGTGAAAGGGGCTAATATCACCCTGTGAGGAAAGAGAGCCAAGGATGAAGCCTCTTTAGAGACTTGAGCCCCATATTTAGTCTGCTCCCAAAGCCTTCTCTACTCCAGGCTAATTCGTCAAGAAGAGTGGAGGGGATTTGCCTGCCAGGATCCTGTGGGGAAGATGGTCCTACATAGGGCATCTTTATGGGATTGGATTTCCTCTTCCTGAATCCATGGGGACCAGGATCAGGTTGACTGATTGCAGAGAGACATCTCTCCTCCTCTCAAAGCCAGGGAGGCTTTCAGTGTAATTGATAAGAGCAATGGATTGGGATCCAGAGCTGTCTAAACCCTGGCCAATGTGCACTTACTACCTGTGTGATCTTGTGCAAGTCACATAAAGGATGAGATGGTCTCCTTCTCACTGGAAGTCTGATTCTGTCCCTCTGATCATTTCATAGCAGGGGACGTGGTCTGTGTGTGGGCAAGGTACCTTCTGTTGTCTCCCTAGCTGCTTTTTCCCTTGGCCCCTCTGATGGATTCTCACAGCTGTGCCCTCCGTCCTTCCGTCTCACGCCCTCTGCTCGAGCAGCCAGATTCCCTGCTCACAGGCCCCAGCTCTGCCTATGGGCTTGGCAGGCTTCCCTGCCTCCTTCCCACCCCCACCTCTCTGCCAGGAGGCTCACAAGGTCCTCACACAATCTCTTTACCACCTCTTTCCATGGCCCCCTTTCCCTCCATCCCCTCCCAGAGGCATCGGCTGAGACTCAGGGCAGGAAATGGGAACAGTCCCCCAGTGCCAAGCATTTTATTCCCGGCCCTGTGAATAGCGACCTTCATGGCCCCCCTTTGCTCTTGGCTAGAGCTGCTGGATCTCCCCACAGGAAGCTACAGGGCCTAGTGGCCAGCAGGGAGGCAGCCTGAGCCAAGAGCCACAGGAGGGAAGGAGGTGGGAGGATGAGGAGGAAACAAGAGGAGAGGGGGCTCATAAAAAGGAAGAACTAATTCTCCCATAGAAGCATCCCTTTATGGGATAATGCTTTGGCAAAAGACAGATGGACAGACCTAATTTACTCCATCCCACCCCCCATCTCCATTACAGCTTCCTTCTCTAACACACTTCTGGGCTTTCTTCTCCCTATTCTCACTCTCCCCATAGGTCCTCTCATCAAACTCATAGCAATCAGTCAATGAATGTTTATTTAGCCTTATCACAGAACCAAGGAAGCTTGACTAAGTCCCTGACCCCTAGGCCCCTCCATTCTAGCTGGAGAAAGAAGGCAGAGACCCACTAAACTGAAAGAGATAGCACCCAGCCTCCCTGGAGGAATAGTCCTGTGCTAATCCAGGATATACTCTTTTCTAGCTTAAATCTCTCATTCTGTAGATCTCCCACCATATCTTCGGGGCTTACTGCGTTCTTCTTGCTTCTCCCTAGATCTGGGGTCAATAACTTGTGGCTTGAGAAGTACAGAAGGCTCTTTGAGAAAGCTTTCATAAATGAGTAGGCTTATAGCTAAAAAGGCAGTAGGGTGTAGTGGCGATTGAGCTAGATTCTTGGCAGGAGGATATGTGGGCTTGAATCCTGGCCCTTACTGATTTTATCATCCTGGTAAGTCACTCGACCTCTGAGAACCAGTTTCCTCAAAAGAAATGGGTAAAAATAAGGATAAAAATACACACATACAAATAAATATACATATACATGTGTATATATATGTGCATATTTACTACACTTAAGATTTCATGAGTGTAGAGAAATCCCTATGGACAAGGAACTTCCT
>JAJPUD010001568.1:205288-231021 GCA_023553655.1 Myrmecobius fasciatus
AAAGAAAGAAAGAAAGAAAGAAAGAAAGAAAGAAAGAAAGAAAGAAAAAAAGAAAGAAAGAAAGAAAGAAAGAAAAAGTCCTTTACTATCTACTATATCCCTAGTAACTGGTGCCTTCTCTATAAGATCACCTTTCCTCTTTTCCGTTTAAATATTGTTTCTTCCTAATTGTTTACATGCTGGTCATTAAAAAGTGAGCTCCCAGAAGGTAAAGACTGTTTTGTTGGTTTATTTTTTTCTTTATACACTCATTGTTTATTTCAGTGCCCAGAACATAGTAAACCTTATTGAATGCTTGTTAAATGACTGTGCCTGAATTCAGATGAAGAAAAAGCAATGGTGTGTGTGTGTGTGTGTGTGTGTGTGTGTGTGTGTGTGTGAGAGAGAGAGAGAGAGAGAGAGAGAGAGAGAGAGAGAGAGAGAGAGGAGGAAGGGAGAGAAATTGCCACCTTCTCTATATTTTCAATAAATGACATACTCTTGATGCCCTTTTCCCCCTCCTTTTTTTCCCTTTGGTTCTGGGTGCCCGCTTTTCTTATGATCTATCTACTACACTTGTTGGTGGAAGAGAGGTTTATTTTGATTGCAGGTATGTGACAGAGAAGAAAAAAGAAAAGGCTATTATCAGGAGAGCAGAGAGAAACACTCTAATTTAGAAAATGCCTCAAATTAGATCCCCATATTCTAGAATGTTAAGTGGTGTATCCCTCTATATGGATGATCCTTCCCATATTTCCATAAGACTGCCTTAAGGAAAGCTTCCTGGGGTAGAGATATATTGTATATGTGTGGTGGTGACAATGATTTACTTGGGCCTTGTCAGAATTTTCTCAGACTAAGATTTAATGCATACCAGGGGAAACTTAAAATCAATCCAAAATTGGATCTGGCTGTGTACAAAAATGATCATCCTTTCATTCTTGCTTCCCCCTCTTCCTCCAAAGACTTGGTCCATGGTTGACTACCGCCAGTGCTATCCAAGCTCTTTATTTTCAAGTTCATAGCTCCAGCTTCTCAGAGAACAGGCTTCAGCATTTTGTCTCTACCCCCTTATCCCCTTTGGTGCCTCCTGTGGTTACTGCCAAATCCAGAGCTGATCCAGTGTGGGTGTAGGATGAAAGGCATATATGTGGCTCTATATTTGAAAGGTACCCCAGAAGCTCCTCAATATTCCTATTGTCCCCCTTCCCCATTTTATACTTAAGGAACTGAGGCTCAAGGAGTTGAAATAACTTACTTAAAGGCAGTCAGCAACAAAGGGAAACGAATTCAGGTCTCTTTTCATGATAGTACCATGCTGCCTATGTGATGCCTCCAAGCTGTGGTCCATCTTCCCTACCCCAGAACACATGGAGAAACTACCTTTTAATTTTTTAAATTTATTTTATTTTTAATTTATGGAATAAAACAAACCATCTTGAATCAAAAGTAAGGATTGATATTCTCTGGGTCTCATGGGGATGACCATCACCACAGCCCTTAAAAAGTGGTCTATATATAAAACCTCCACCGAGGCCACTGAGCTTTGTCAGGAAAACTCTCAATAGAGCCTTCAGGACTCTAGAGTCATCCTTATCTTGCCTTTTATTCAGAATGAATATAAATGAATGAAAAGTCATTCACTAAGTGCTTAAAGAGGCAGCATAGCTAGAGCTGGCTCGCAAGTCAGGAAGAACAATTTCTTGCTTCTGATGCCCACCATCTGTGTGATCCTGAGCAAGTCACCAACTTCTCAATGCTCTTGGAAGACCTTTCATAAAATAATGAGCAGCGGAGATACAGACTGGAATTGGGAGGTGTTTTTTCACTGGGTGGGGTCCCATGTGCAGTGGTGAGGCAGATGGCCTGAGTGTAAAGTGACCCATGGTTAGAACATGCTAAATGGTGGAACTTTGGATTAGTTGTTTAACTTGTTATCTTAGTTGTCTCACTTTCTATTTACTATAGTATTTCAGATTGTTTTTTCAACTGTGCTTCTCCCATAATCATACACTAAATAAGATGAAGAATGTACTGGTTGTGAAACTCTGAACAAATCACCTCACCTCTCAAGCCTTATTTTTCTTATCTGTAAAATGGGATATTGATCCCTGCCTTAATTACCTTGTAAGGATCAATGAAACAACCTATGTCAAAATTCCCATAAAAGTACAAAGCATTCTATAAATGTCAGATGCTTTCATGATGATAATTGTGATTGTGAAAATTAAGAGGCAAAGTGAATGGAGATCAGGTCTTAGAAAAGTCCTACCTCAAACATAGCTACTATGTGACTATAGGCAGGTCATTCTCAGTGCTCACAGTTAACTAATACTATTAGTTATAGGTAAATTGGCTTGAGAGTGTTTGCCAATCAGGAGTGCTCCAGGCTGATAAACTTATAAGTAGGGATTGATGGTGATATGTTCCCTCATTTGCAAAAAGTGAATTATAGTAGCACCTTCCTCTTGGGGCTATTGTAAGACTCAAATGAAATTACATTTTCAAATCTTAGAAAGATATAAGCATAGCTAGGTGGTGCAGTAGATAGAATATCAGCTCTGGAGTCAGGAAGATCTGAATTCAAATCCAGTCCCAACTGCTGTGTGATCCTGGGCAAGTCAATTAACCCTGATTGCCCATCTCTCCCCCCCAAAATTTACATTAATTGGTTGTTGTTAGTGAAGATGGATTCTGGCTCCCACTTCAGGAAGTGCTGGGGTCTAACAAAATAGAGAATGGTTTCAGGGAAAGTCTTCGTGGCATGATCATATGCTATCAGACAGGACATTAGAGACATTTGAAATCCAAAGTTTTCCTTCGAGGCTGAATCAGTGAGGCAATAAACATTTGTTAAGTGCCTAGTACGTGCCAGGTACTACACTGTGCATTGGGAATACATAGAAAGATAAAAAAGGGTAAAAAACAGGAGCTTGTAGTCCATAACATGCAAACAACTAGGTACAAAGAAGATATATCCAGGCTAAAATGAAAATAATCAACAGTGAGAAGGCACTAAAATTAAGAGAAATCAAGAAGGCTTCTTGTAGAAGATGAAGTTTTAGCTGGGCTTTAAAAGAGATTACACTTAATTAATTAAAATTTGACAATTTATTTTAAAAGAAAGGGTTTGGGGGGGAAGATATTAAATGTGGTTGGGAACATGTTAAGTTTAAGATGTCAACAGGGCATCCAGTCTGAGATTTCTAATAAGATTCTGGAGATGAGACTCTGTAGATCAGCCCAGAAGACTGGGCAAGAGAAGTAAATTCGAGAATTATCAGCAGAGAGATAATAATCGAATCCACAGGAGCTATTGAGATTATCAAGTGAAATAAAATCAAGGGAAAAAAGAAGAGGATCCAGAAGTGAGCCTTGTGGGACACATGTTTAGAGGCCATGAACTGGAAGAGGATCCAGTCAAGGAGACAGAGCAGAAGTGGTCAGAAAGCTACTAGGAGAACCAGGAGAAAATAGAGCAATAAGAAGAGAGTAATCATGTCTAAGACTACAGAGAGGCCAAGAAGAAGGGGACTGAGGAAATGGCATTAGATTTGTCAATTAAGAAATCTTTGGTACCTTAGGAGAGAGAAGTTTCTGTGGAATGGCTGGTCTATAGAGTAAAGACTAGAGTAAGAGAAAAAGAAACCAATATTGTATTGTAGATAATCTTTTCAAGAAGTATAATTTTTTTTAAAGGGAGGAAAGCTATGGGACGATAGCTTGGAGGGTCAAGTGAGGGTTTTTTGAGGATGGGAAAGACATGGTCATATAGGAGGGAAACATCTAGTAGACACAGAGATTCAAGATAGGTAAGACAGTTAAAAAGGCCAAAGGGGGCAATTTAATAGTCAAGATAGGGAGGAATAAGATCATTTGTATATAGAGAGAGGTTTGCCTTGGCAAAAGGAAGTGAGAGGTAGAGGCAGAGATTGTGGCAGAAGGCATGAGATGAGGAGAAAGGAAAAAGAGAAACCTCTTCTGATGAATAGTGAATCACCTTGGTTTTAAAAATAAAATATGAGGTGAGTTTCTCAGCTGAGTGGGTAGGAGGATGGGATCCATGAAAAGGGATGAAAAAGTTTGGAAGAACTGTTACAGAGAGTGAAATAGTGAGTTAAGTAAGAAAGTATAAAAAGATTATTTTGCAGGAATGAATGTCTAGTTGAGATTATATAACATAAATTTGTAGTGGATCCAGTCAGCACTCATACCTTATCCCAGAAAATGATTTTAAAAAAAGGGAGACTCCAGGAGCCATCCAATCAATCAACCAATTCCCATTTGGGCAATGAAAGAGTTCCACTTTAGGGCTGTGGAGAGTGTGGAAAGCAAATAAAAGGAGGGTTTCTGGCCTTATGGTATCTACTGAAAAAACCTGAAATGTTTAACCTAGAGAAGAGGAGACACATATTTAAATATTTTAAGTTCTTTGTACAAGAGGGATTAAATTTGTCCTTCCTGAGTCAAGAAAGCACCCAAGACAAACATGTGAAAATTGAAAAAGGGAAATTTACTTGATGTCACAAAAACTTTTTTTTTGGCAATAGTGATTGATTAAATGACCTGCTCAGGGTCTCACAGCTGGTAAGTGTCTGAGGCTGGATTTGAACTCAGATCTTCCTGACTCTGAGTTCACCACTTAGCTGTCCCAGCAAAACTTGACAATTAGAGCTAACTCAAAGTAGCCTAGGCAGGGAGTGAGCTTCCCCTTCCCAGAGGTCTCATACAAAAACAAGACAATCACTTTCCAAGTGACATGTAGAGAAGTTTTGTGTTCAAGCTTGGGTTGCCCTTGAGGGACCTTCTAACTTGAATTTCCATGATCCTTTGATTCAGGGTTGGAACAGAGATATGTATGGCAACTGGAAGAGCTGTTGTGGTTTTTCAGGGCGCAGGTTAAGAGAGAACCAAACTTGTCACCATGGAGATGTAAATATGGATAAATATTCCTTCCACATGGGGAAGGGGTGGGGGTGTGATTCATACATGCTAAGGAGGAATGAGATGGCTCAGCATCTTCCCCCTTTTCTCTCCCCTACCCCCACACATGTGGTCTGGTGGGAAGACGTATCTCATTTAAAAATAAATTATAGAAATAAATCAAAAGCACCCAGATTGGTTATGAACAAGTTTTCTCAAGGTACCAAGATACTCTTTCCCAGAAGGCAGATGAGCATATACTCATGGGCCAGTGGATAAACAACTGGTAGCTTTTTGCACATTTTCCTAGGGGGGAAGGGCAGATGTAGTAGTTTCAGGAGCTCCTAGAAAACCTGCCCTGAAGCTCATCATCCTGGCAAGTTGCCCTACCTACTCTTGGGAGACCATCCCACTTGGCACCCATGGCAGAACTGCTTGGCTCAGGAGCTGACAATGATTGACAGGAACCGAGAGAGAGGCAGGACTCAGTTTTGTCCCAACAAGGTTCTGAACCTGAACTAAAATAAACAAAAGAAACCACCTCTCCAATTCCAATCTCTTTGGCTTTTCTCCTCTCACTTCGGGGCTGAACATCATCCCAGATCTGGGATCTGGAACGTCAAGACGCACCCCAGTGATGTAATTTCAAAAATCTTGTCTCCATCAACAGATCAGGAGCTAGGGAGCTCTCTCTCAGATTTGAGGAAAGAGATCTAAGGGCCACACACAGTCTATGGGAATCACATTATAATATTTAGGCTCAGGGCAGTCTCCATTCTCTCCTACCCCACCCCACAACCCTCCCAGAGTTTCGAACAATAAGCATCTCCCCCCCAAAAACACTCCTGAGCAACAACAGGAAAGCCTGTCCCTGGAGATAAACACTCTCTGTTAGAGTGGGTTCAGAGCTCTCAGAGGGAAGAGTCTCTCTTGGGAGTGGGTTAGGGCTTGGCAAGCAAGTCCCACCCAAACTTATGCTGGATTTCAGGGGGAAAAAGAGCAGAGGATGGGGAATTGACTCTGGAGAGAGACAGGCAGGAGCTGGAGACAACCTAGTCTGAGAGAATGATGGAGAAAAGCAGGTGCTCAGGGTTCCTTGGAGAAATGGAGGAGGCTCTGGGGAGGTTTCTGTGAATTTTTGTGGTTTCTTAAACACTTTACCTGGCTTTTTTTTTTTTTTTCCTTTTCAAGATCGTTTAAGGTACTTTGCCATGTGAGGGCAGTTTCAGAGGGAGGATTTGAATACAAATTTTCAGACTCCAAATCCTGCTTTCTGTCCATTGCACAATGTGAATCACTTTCTCTTCAGGCAATTTATTTATTTATTTATTTTGCTAAGGCAGTTGGGGTTAAGTGATTTGCCCAGGGTCACACAGCCAGGAAGTGTTAAGTGTCTGGGATCAAATTTGAACTCAGATCCTTCTCACTTCAGGGCTGGTGCTCTGTTCAGGCAATTTAGAGAAAACATTTTGGGATTCACTTAGTCCTCAAAAGATTTCAACTTCATTGAATTTCAGTCTTCAACTCTCCACTTTTTTTGTGATGCAGAGAATGGCCTTGGATTTCAATCCAGGAAAGCAGATGGAATAAAGCAAAAGTGTTGGGGTTTGGGAGAAAACTTTAAACTTAAAAGAGATTTAATTTAACATTTCAATTCAACAAATATTTATCGGATTCTTACTCTATGGTGGACACTTTGCTCAACCCTGAGGATACAAAAATTAAGAAAGATTATAGTCCCTGCTCTCAAGAAGCTTACATTTTACAGTCACATAGTCCCTGCCCTCAAGAAGCTTACATTCTAGTATTACTTTTTAAAAAATAGTATTTTTATTTTTTCCTATTACACACAAAGATAATTTTTAATATTCATTTCAAAAACATTTTTGAATCCCAAATTTTCTCCTTTCCCTCCTCCCTTCCCCCATCTCTAAAATAGCAAGCAATTTGATACAGGTCATATATGTGCAATCATGTACAACATATTTCCATATTAGTCATTCTGTGAAAGAAGAAACAGACCAAAGAAAAGGGGGAAGAACATGAAAAAATATAAGAAAAAAACCAAAGAAAATGAAAATAGTATGCTTTGATCTGCAATCACACTCCATTCATTCTTTTTCTGGATGTGGAATAGCATTTTTCATTATGATACTTTGAAAATGTCTTGGAGCATTATATTGCTGAGATGAGCTAAGAAATACATAATTATCATTGCACAATATTGCTGCTACTGTGTACAATGTTCTCCTGGTTCTGTTCACTTTATTTTGCAGCAGTTCAAGTAAATCTTTCCTTTATAGTCACTTTTGATCTGAATAAACCATCTAAACAAAAATGAAGAAAAAGCTTCCAGATCTGAAATACAGGAATCTGTAAATACAGGAAATGCAGACAAAAGTGAAACCATTCTCCTCCTCCAAGAGCTTACATGGAGACAACATGTATATAAAATATACACAAATATATAAGCATGTTTATGTGTACAGTATGGATGTGGGTATATGTATATGACATATACATATAGCCATATACACACATGTGTGTGATTTGTCCTTTGTTTTAAATGACATCATGAGAAGTGTCTTGACTTGCACATGAATTGGATATGAATCAGAGTTGCCCAAAGTCCTCAGTTCACTCTCTCAGCCTTACCTCTCTTCTAGAGTCATCAAAATCCAGTGGCAAGACAGAAGTCAGGACAAATAGCAGAGGTCCAGGAGGTAGTGGGCGATCTTGACATCTTCAGTGTCTGACCTAGTTCTAAGCAGTCCACAGCTCCAGATTCAGCCACCGTCACGGCCACTGGAACAAATTGTTCTTATTTATCCATTTCATCAAAGAAAGTCTTCACCTGCTTGGGGCAGTCATGTCCCTTACTCACCAATGGGTTTAAAGCCTGTCAGCTGCTCTTGATAAGATTTAGCTCATCATTAGCTGAGACTATTTATTGGGGATGTGACTGCTGTATATGCTACAGTGTCTTAGAGTCACAGGTGAGAGCTGGGTGATAGGCAGACACCAAAAGTGGGTTTATAGCCCTGAAAAAGTCTTCACACTAGAGACTTAGTCCTCCCTAGCTATCCCATACACACATATGTATTTATATATGTATGTATAATCATATCACAAACATGTGCTCAAAAATATCAACTCTATTAAGCCCTTTCCTTGGGTGTTATGGGTACCTAGGAATGATATGTGACATGGAATATTGGAACTATTAAGAATCACTGGGATATTTTTGCCTATAAGTTGTATTAGAAGGGAAAGTGATATTCTTCAGAAGCCTGAGGGTGTCCAGGACCCAAGGGGTTAACAAAAGCCAGAAATATAAGGGCTGTGATGGTTGAGTGCATAGAAGGCATCAGAGAGACTCATATTGAGAATACCATCGAACAGGAACTGGGGCTGCCATGAGCCCAAGAGAGGTTATGGTAGAAACAGGTATCCCTAAATCTGAAGAGGTTTTCCTGTCTCCTGTCCTAAAATGGGCACTTGCAGGAGCAGTCAGGTATTTGTAGTCCCACTAAAATAGAAGATGAAAGGTAGGGTCTAGGTAAGGAAGAAATAGATGTTCAGTATGTTGTCAAGAAGTAATTTCAGGGTTATTATAAATTGTTGGGTGGTTTGAGAGACCTGCATGGGAGCTTTGACTTCAGGAGCATGGAAAGAAACTCATTGACTACAGGGAGAGAATGCTCTGTTTGTACTTTGAGGTGAGATTAGGAAGTGAATAGAATGGACAGGGTATGACTGCAAAACCTGGGGATTTGCTGGAAAATGACAAAAGTCCTAAGGACAAATATAAGTTTGGAATCTGGGAGCCCTGGTGGTGCATTTGTTCCTGGTGGAACTTGTGAGAGGAGTGAAAAAAGCCTGTAAGTAAGGGTGTGCTCTGGTTGCTAGTGTTCCTTCTCTATATCACAGTATATGTCAGCATAGACTGAACTATGATGAAAAGCAAAGACTTAATCAATGATTCTGGGAACTGAAATAAATTCGTAAGTAGTGAGGGGAGACCTCAGAGACTTTGGAGCTTAAGATCACTGTGGATGATGTTCCCAGGACACTAAGAGACTACAGCTGGGGAGGACATGAGATAGAGTTGGCCAAGGAAGTACCCAACTGCTGAGGGAACACAAGGAAGAGGAGGAAGCCATCTGGTATCTTCTTATTTTAACTAAATGGAGGCTAGGCTCAATTGTGTCTTCCTGTTGAAGGCGTGCAAGTGCAATCAGTGCTCCCTAAATTTTGGAGCTCTAGGGAAAGGTGTTGATTGATTCGCCCTAGTTAGGGCTCTGTCTGCAAATTCGGATTTTGCTTGGGGCAATGTATCTGAATCCAGACCTCAGCTTCAGGATTTTCTTTTAGAAGATGAGTGCTTAGGAGGAATAACTTTTGGTTGAGTATCATCATAGTTATAGCAGTTACAAAATGAAGGTACCTTTCCTGTCTAAATCATCTTGGATGACCTGGTGGATTTGAGGCAGAGTTTAATGTACTTTCCAGGAGTTCAAGGGACTTACAGCAAAGACTGTTCTATATAAATGATGGTGATTGTGTTTCCCCCTCCCATTTTAATCTCTTTTGTAGGAGCCGGTAATCAGAATCTTGCCTATTTTTCAGAGAAATGAGAGAACATGACCTTTTTTTTTTTTTTAATAATTCCATTTAATATTTTGAATGTAGTCCTGAACATTTTCACTGGAGCAAAGCAAGGTCAAGCTGGGAGGGGGTCCACACTGGACAGGTCAGCATTCATAATGGAGGAAGATTTCCCTTTGTTGCCAGTGCTCAGAGAATGACTTTGACCACCCTCACAGGGGTATCCAAGTTTCAGTGCTAAAACATCGGGCAAGACCTTTCTTAGATTCTATAAAAGAATTGCCAAGTGGATTGGGAGGAGACAGTCTGGATGAAGAGCTCTTCCTCAAACCCCAGGCACAAACAATTATTAATTAGATACTTAATAAATGCTCCTTGATATAAGTACCAGTAGAAAGAATACTGTCTCTGGAGCCAGAGGACATGGGTCCAAATTCCAGC
Organism: Myrmecobius fasciatus; assembly: GCA_023553655.1. Classification (NCBI taxonomy): domain Eukaryota; kingdom Metazoa; phylum Chordata; class Mammalia; order Dasyuromorphia; family Myrmecobiidae; genus Myrmecobius; species Myrmecobius fasciatus. The sequence continues at coordinate 215,240 of JAJPUD010001568.1, forward strand.
TCTGACACTTTTGTGACTTTAGGCAACTAATCTCCTTTGGTCTTAGTTTTCTTATCTGTACAAAGAGATAGTTAGAGCCTAAGTGCAAGGTGCATGGAAGCAGCTGGTGGCTGGGCCAAGATCTGTCTCCAAGTAATTTCTCAGATGAGGAAATGGAGTAGGATAGAAGTTAAGTGGCTATAAGAAACTATCAGCAGGATGATATCAGAGAGGCTTGGAGAGATTTACATGAACTGATGCTAAGTGAAATGAGCAGAACCAGGAGATCATTATACATGGCAACAAGATTATAAGATGATCAATTCTGATAGACATGGTTCTTTTCAACAATGAAATGATTCAAACAAGTTCCAATTGTTCAGTGATGAAGAGATCCGTCTACACCCAGAGAGAGCCCTGTGGGAACTGAACGTGGACCATAATATAATATTTTCATTCTTTTTGTTATTGTTTGCTTGCATTTTATTTTTTTCCCAATTTTTTTCCTGTTTGATTTGATTTTTCTCCAGGAGCAAGATAATTGTATAAATATGAATGCATATATTGAACATATTTTTTTGCCATATTTAACATATATTGGATTACTTGCCATCTGAGGAGGGGGTAGGGGATGGAAAAGGAAAATTGGAACACAAAGTTTTGTAAGGGTTAATATTGAAAAATTATCCATGCATGTTTTGAAAATAAAAAGCTTTAATTAAAAAAGAAGTTAAGTGGGTTATCACACAATACTAGAAGAAATTAGGCAATTTTCTCCTTGGGGCAAAAAAAATCAGAGTTATTGGCCTCATCCTCACTTCTTCAATCCAGGGAGAAAGTTGGGGGGTATGGGGAAAAGGGAGTCTAGATAGGTGATCCTATTAAAGGTTTAGGAAGCTTTGGGACTGAGAGGATGAAAGGGAGAGGAAGGTGTTGTCCCCTCATGGAGATTTCTTTCTTATTTCTTCTGCTGTCAGGAGGATAAGGAATTTACATTTCCATGGGTTTGGGGGAGAGCCCTGGAGCATCAAGAGCATTGGAACTGGAATATATGCTAAGTGATGGTTTTAAGATACTGACTTGGGAGCCCTAGAGGCAATAGTCAATTTCAGAAAGACCTGGAGAGACTTAAGTGTACTCATGCTAAGTGAAGTGAATGGAACCAAGGGAACATTGTATATGACAACAAGATTATACAGTGATCAATTCTGATGGAAGTGACTCTTCAACAATGAGGTGATTCAGGCCAGTTCCAATAGATTTGTGAAGGAGAGAGCCGTCTGTACCCAGGGAAAGAACTATGGGGACTGAATGTGGATCACAACATAATATTTTCACCTAGAGGCAATAGCAGGAGAAGGCATCTTACTGAGGGAGGAATATGTTCTGTTTCTTTGGGTAAAGTTGTGAACTAAGGAGGCCGATGTTCAGAGGGAGAGTGGGTGCCATAGTGGTATCTCTAGGATAGGTGTGAGTATAGAGCCTGGCAGCTCTGGCACTCCATATGGGACCTGATGTGAAAACAGAGAGAAGCTGACCTGGAGTATGACTGAGATCTGACTGCTATGCTCCCTATCCTTCAGCACACACATGGAGGAGGCTGTGATGAAAAGCTCTAAGATTTGATTCTGTCTTATCTGCTGAATAGCTAGTTAGGCTCCTCCTATTTTCAGTGTCAGAAGAATTGTTGTGTTTGTCCTTAATTCTCAGAGGCTTGCCCAACACTTAGGTGCTCTGGGACATAGAATCATGATATTCATGGAAGAAAATGATGACTCTAGCTGGGAGAGGGACTAAGAAGGTAGGGAATCTGTGTCTTCTGGGGAACATTCCCTTCCCTTTGTCTAGGAAGCTGAATGCTAAGTACAGATAGGGAGGTACCAACTCGTAGGGAGTATCAGGTTGCTGATGCCCCTTCAACCTCTACTCTTTAAAAATAGAAACCAGAAAGCCAATCCAGCTACACCCGGGATTCATCTGTCCTAGACGGGATTTGATCTCACTCTCTCATCAACATGCTCTGTGCCAGTATAGGTTCTGAGGAGGAGACTAAGGCTAAAAGCTCTACCCTATCCATCCTCCTTCTCCCCTACCTCCACTGAAATGGGGGAAGGAGATGCAAAGCAAATACCACTAGACCAATAGTCCTCTTGGATTCCTTGCTCTCCCACACTTAGAGTTCTGTATTTATTCTGAATCACATGTCCCAAACACTCTCAATCCCTATCTCTCTTTTAAGATTCTCCGACTTTTAACACCTAATCCAGCTCCCAACTAATATGCCTCTTCCTGATTCCCTGCATCTCTTTTCAGCTATCCCTGGGAGAGAACTAATCTTCTTGCACAAAAGGCTGTATCACCTTCTTGCCAGCAGCCCTTCAGTCTTCTAGCCTTGAGAGTCAGAGCTGGTGTTAAAGGTTTGGGGTTTGTATAGTCTATTACAGAGATGGAGTTGTAGCAGAGATTTATCCCTTGTGACTCAAGAGCACAGGCAAAAAGTAGGATATAAAGAGCTTTGCATATCAAGACCTTCTGGCTGGTAAAAGGAAAGGAAATGAGAGGGAGCTACCAGGCTGGGTGAGCCAAGATAGATTTCAATGATCTGGGAACACTTGGAAAAGAAGCTGGGATGACAACAGCAGGGCAACACAAAGGTGTGGATACCAGGACATGAAATGGGTCATGTTGAATTGAAAGTCTGAGATAAAATATAAAAAGAATAAAAATGGAAGAATCAGGAATCAAAAAACCAGAAGTCAGATATGCATGAAACTAGGTGCAGTTATGATGTAATCATAGATTATAATCTAAATTGAAAGAAGTTGTTGAGCTAATGTGATCTATATACTCCCCCTTCCTCCACTCCCCACTATTTTTGCAGATGAAAAGCCTGTGGTTCAGAGTAATCCACTTGTCATGGATTAAACATTAAGTAATAGAATTTGAAAACAACTAGTCAGTCCATCATTGATTAAAGACTCACTATGTACCAGGCACTATACTATGTATTGGGGATTCATATAGAAAAAACTTGGTCCTCTGACTCTAAATTCAATATTATTTCCATTACCCCACATTCAATGAGAGTTCTTCACCAAATTCTTGGCAACTATAAGTTATAAAGGAACAAAGATACCTTCTGGGGAGGTTAGGAAGGGGAGGTGGGAAGGAACAAGCCAGAGAGAAGTTGGTTAATTGGTAGAGGTAGAGGAAAGGTAATAAGGACCCTGCAAGAAGCTTTGGGTTGAGAAGGAAAAGAGATCAGTTTGGGACATTGTCCCACTGTTTTCCATGAGGTCTCCATTGGGGACTCTCTGGTCTCGCACCTGGTATTCAGCAGGGGATAGAGACCATCCATTCTCCTCTTGCTCTCAAGGGAGGGCCTCTATTCCAGGACTCAGTGGGAATTCTAATCTGGAGGCTCTTCAGAAGAACCAGAAAAGAAGTCAACAGCTGCTCCTAGGAGGGGCTGGGTCTGGAGCCCATGACCCGGCTGTTGTCCCAACAGCCAGTATGTGAGTAAAGATCCTCTCAGTTCTGGCTGCCAGAGGAGCTCAAGCATTCATGGGCATGACAGAGAAAGAAGGGAAGCTGCCCCAGGAGCTAGGGGTGGGTGGTCTTTGTAAAAAAGGAAGAGAGTCCTTCAGATCTCCAGAGGGGAAAAAGAGCTCTTCCTCAAATCAGAGGGGGTTATAGGGGGAAAACAGATTGTTGCTGGTTAACAAATAAAGATGCAAATCAAAGAACAGGGCCTGAGCCGGGAAAATAGTTTTGTTTTCTGGCTTCTTCCCAATCTCCCTCCCTTCTCCCTTTCCATCTCCTGCCGGTCTCCCCCTCTACCCCTTCTCCACCCCCTTGCTTTAGACAAGTTTTCTTTGCTATGATTATTCTCCATGAATCATCATCTATGAAAAGTGACTGGGGCAATGAAGAGTGAGTAATGAATATCCAACGTGGTCTTTTGTGTTTCTGCCTGGAGGGATCTGGAAATAACTTGCATTTTGATCTTTCCATTGCAGAATGATAGAATGTGGTAGCTGGAAGGGACTTTGGAAATGATCCATCCCAAACCTCTCATTTTGCAGATATGGAAACTGAGGCCCCAAGAGATGATGTAATTTGCCCAAGAACACATAGCTAATTGATAACAGGCCAAGGGTTAGAACCTATACCTTCCGACCACTAACCTGGTACTTGTTCCTCTTTATTGCATTTATCTGATAAGTCATGTCTAGAATGATCTAATTCCTTTCATTTGATGGGGTGGAAACGGATGTAGTAGAAAGAAAATGGAATTTGGAATCAGAGGGTTGAGTTAGAATCCTAGCTCTGTTACTTTATACCATCTGTGGGACTTTGGCAAGATACTGCATCCCTTTAAGGCTTGAAGTCCTGTAAAATGAGAGAATTGGACTAGCTCATAAGATCACACAGAGGTCAAAAGCTGTAAGTGACCACAAAGGTCATTCTGTCCAACCTTTTCCTTTCACAGATAAGGAAACTGAGGTCCAAAGAAATAAAAGGGCTTGTCTGAAGACAAGCAAGAAGTTGTTAATGGCAGAGTTGAGGTCTCTAAAGTTCCTTCCAGAGCTATATTCTAATCATGTCATTAGTCATAAGAGCTTTACATAGAAATAATTCATATGGTCAAGGATAAAAAATTCAAGGAAACCTTATGAACTTGGGGTCCAGATAATGAGAATTTATGTAATCATTGTGTGTGTGTGTGTGTGTATGTGTGTGTGTGTGTGTGTGTGGTGTGTGTATCTATCTGCTTATATTTAGGAGGGGGGACAGGCTAGAGAGGAGTATTGTTTCTCTTGAACTGTAATTAGAATCTCTTGGCAAGATCATCATGGAGAATTGAGAACTAATACGAACCTAAGACTTGTTGGTATAATTGACTTTCATGCTACATTACTGGGAGTGCCACTGAAATAGCTCCTCCCTGGGAATTTGATCTGAAACAGGGTAAGGGGGATGGCAGTGAGGAGTGAGAGTATCTGTGAATCATCAGAGTGGGATTGTAAATACCACATGGTTTTAGAAATAGAATTGGCATTTTAGGTGCTGCAATGCTCTATCTATCATCCTAGAATAGGTGTGCACATAAGCTTCAAGAATTTGTCATTTCAGCTGCTTGGGTAACAAAAGTATCATGGAAAAAACATTGGTCTGGGAGTAAGGGAACTCTGTTTTGGGATTCTGATTCTGAGCTCCATTTCCCCTTCTGGGGTAGTGACTCTGTTAGTCTGTCCGTGTCAGTTCTGTCCTGGACACAGAGGGTTAGAAACTTGTCTGGGGATGGTCACAAGTGAGGAGGGACAGGCATCTTTTGTTGTATTAAAGCTCCAAGGGGAAAATAAAGGAACTTCAGAATCAGCAACGATGGATTGTAGGCTTCTTCTGTATAGAGCTTGGCTATAGAATTTTATAGCTGTGACCAGTCAAGCTTGGAGGTCTCTGCCAGGGCAAAACGGCCAAGATGGAGAATGTCTCCTGTTATGGGGGCTTCAATTTTCTCCTGAGTTTACCTAAATCCTGAGTCCATTTCCCATACTCTGGGTCCTAGAGATAGGATTCCTCCATAATTAATATATGTATATATGCATATATATGTATATGTATATATGCATATATATATGTAAGGGCTCTCCCTATATGTACACACATACATATGTGTTTGCATATATATATGGAGAGAGAAAGAAACAGAGACACAGAGAGAGACACATAGACAGAGACAGAGACAGAGAGGAAAGAGCGAGACAGAGAGAAACACAGAGAGACAGAGTCAGAGACAGAGAAGAAAGATATATATATATATAGAGAGAGAGACAGACAGACAGACAGACAGACACAGAGACAGAGACAGAGAGACAGAGAGAGATCAAGAAAGAAGGTAAGTTTTGTCAATGGGGGGGGTCACAACTAAATTTTAATTGAATAGATCTACCAGTCTATATCCCTTGATGAGTTGGTGCTGTCTATAGAGAATGACAGAGCTAAGATTGCCGACTTTCTGAGAGCAGGAGACATTTTGGCTGTTCTGCCCCACTGGGGCTTGCACAACCTCTAGCATGAGTGTGGGACAAAACCAGTTCCTTATTCAGACAGCAGCTATCAATGCCACCTGCTGGCAAAATGGAAAATGGGCATAAAAATAATTGCACTCCCTCTTTCACAGAGCTATCGTGGTGAAAATATTTGGTAAACCTTAAAGTCTTATAGAAATCCCCTGACTGATAAAATCCACAAACCTCCCACATTTCAAAAGATGGTCTTTTGTACATTGCCATGTCATCCTCTTGTGGCCAAATTTCTGGCAAGGAGACTTTCTGAACCTTGGTAGAACCTGTGTTTGGAGGACGGAGCCCCTTGGTGGTCTCTGCTCAGCCTTTCAAGATGAGGAGGGAACACCTGAGCTTGCTTTCTCTGGTGTAGCTCCTGGAACCCAACTAAACCAGGTGCTGTAAGCCCATCACGAATAGACAATAGAAGTACCTCTTGGGTGAGGGGGAAAGGGGATGGAAGTGAGCACGAACCTTTATATGTGTGGGCTCATGTAGAACTTCAAGATTCAATAATTAGCTCTCAGCCACTTGCCAAATGGCCCCTGGAAGTCTGGCCGTGGCAGGAGAAAAGATGAGTGAAGGAGGCTGCAGGGAACGCCATGAGCAGGCGGCTGCATGCTGGTATTGTTCAGCTTTCTAGCTGGGTGCTGGTGGGTCAAGGCTGAGAGCTGAGGGAGAAGCATGAGGGGATGCTCTTCCTGTCTAAATACTTATGGTCTGGTATGGGAGATAAGGCCCCATAATTCAAATTAGGTTCTATGTGCAGGAGATAGAGCTAGGCCCAGTGCTGTGAGATTGTAAAGAGAGAGAAATCCGTTCCCTCTTGGGGGTGGGCTACGGTCCCTCCACCTTCTGCCCCGGCCCAGTCTTCCCAGCCCATCCTCCCATACCTCTTGGTGGAAATGCCTTCCAGTGGCAGTTGGGGTTTATCTGGAGAGCAGTTTTTTGACTCTCCTTGAAGCTAATTGATTATGATGACACATTGATCGGGGATTCTGACTGACAAAGTTATAAATCGTAGCCTCTTATGACTACCTCTGAGGTTGGCTGTAGGATCCTGGCTACTAATGTGAGTGGAAATTTGGGGGGGAGTCAGTCTCGCAGTGATACAGTGGAATCAGGGAAGCCTTCATGGAGGAGATGATATTTTTCTGAAATTCAATTTGTACTTTTTCTAGAATTATGAGAGGGAACAGCACTGGTGATCTTGCTCTTCATGGATTTGTCCTGAGTGGAGTAAAGCAGTGGGAAAAGTGCTAGACCCTGTCAGGAGTTCTAGGTTCTCAGCTTGCCACTGATTCCCTGAGTGATCTTGCTCTCTCCTCTCTTCAACATCTGGGAATTTAAGCTTTGGCCATGTGTTCTCATCACAGACCACAAGCTCTTGGTGTTTGCCTTATTTTTTGTCTTCATGTCCCCAGAACCTCACACAATCCTGCACCAACTGATAGGTAGGTGCTTGACAAATTCTCCTGTAAAGGAATTGAATTATTTACCCATCCAATACCTTAGTTTTTACATCTGAAAAATGGGGTATATAATTTCTTCCTTATCCATCTGTTGTTTTATTAAAGATAAAATGAGATTGCATCCTGGGAAGTCCCTTTTGGAAAATAAAGCAGGGCACAATGCAAGGTATTCTCATCGAACACATTTTCTGAGTTTTCTTGGGAGTAGCATAGACAGCTGGGTGGCACAAACAGTACAGCACTGGGCCTGGAATCAGGAAGGTCTGAGTACAAATTTGGCAAAAATATCTGTATGAAACTGGGCAAGTTACATTGCCTGCCTGCCTCAGTTTCCTCATCTGTAAAGAGTTGGAGAAGAAAATGGCAAATCACTCTGGTATCTTTGCCAAGAAATGGGATCAGAAAGAGTGGGAATGACTGAACAACAAAAAGAATAGGATTATAATTTTAGAGTTAAAAGGGACTTTTGAGGTTATCTTAACCAGTGTCATCATTTTCAGATGAAAAACCTAAGGCACTGAGAATTGCTTGCTTGAGGTCATAGAATTAGAAAGTGCCAGAGACAGGATTTGAACCCACTTTCATTGACTGAAAACCTACTTTTCTTTCCATTGGACTATGCTGCCTCCCATAGCAGTTTAAGTGTGTGCATGTGTGTATGTGTGCACAAACACATGTGTGCAAGCATGTATATATATGAATATATTTATACATCACACACACACACACACACACACACACACACACACACACACACTTTTCTCCTAAATATTCAAGAAAGCATTTAAGAATCTCACAGCTGTAACTCTCATTTGCTCGCTAGACTCAGAAAATAAGGAAAAGGGCAAAGTCAATGTTCTGTGAGTACTTGATCTCCTGACATCCTGTCGCTGCCTCCCCCACCACCTGAAGAGATGCTCCTGAAGCCCTTCGTTATCTGCTCAGCGCCTGTCAGTTTAATTTAGCAAGCTTGCTGTAGAAGTTTGATTTAATCAAACCAGTTGCTGTATCCATCCTGCTCTGAGGCCCCTTTGTGTCATCGTGAAGGCCCAGATTAGACAGCGACAATTGTTTGTTCCTTGCAGGGTATCTCCCCCTCCCAGTTTCTCTGGCTAGAAGGAACGAGGAGGCAGACAAACCTCAGGGGCTAAGAATAGACACAGAAGCATTAAAGGAAGAGAGCACAGTTCTAGCTGAGGGAGCCCACTCATCCTGTCCTACGTGGTCCTGGGCAGATGGGGCAGGGGTGGGAAATGGGAGGTCGGAGGATGAAGAGGGTATAGGACTCTAGCTGAAGGGCCTTCAGAAAGGCTCCAGGCCGTAGGATCTTAGATATAAAGCTGGAAGCTACTGCACAGGTATTCTAGTCCCTCTCCCTCATTTCACCACTGTGGAACCTGAGGCTCAGGGAGGACGAGTGATTTGCTTGAGATCACATAGGGTATAAATGGCAGAGCCAATATTTGGACCCGGGTTATCTGAGTCCAAATGCTATACCAACCAGATCAATTCCACAATCATTTATTAAGCACCTACTATGTGCTAGGCACTGTGCTAAGAGGGGGACATACAAAGAAAGGCATAGAGGAGTCTTTGTTTTCAAAGGGCTCACACCACAGCTGCTTCATCATTCATAGTGGCCAGAGATCAAATATGACTCCCCTTTCTGAGAAGAAATAGGGTGGCAGGCTGTAGCAATGTATGGTGTGAAAGGCCCAGAAGTTGGGTACTTATCACACCACAGACAACATTAATTTCTGGTTTCCAAGGCCAGGAACAAAAAAGAAAGATAAGATTTGTGATTTGGAGCTCAGTGTCCTTCATCTTGGATGGAAGATGGGTAGCAGGTGGAATTGTAACCTGATTATTGCATTCATGTAAATGGAAGAGATGTGGATGTACATGCACACACATACACACACAGACATAGTATACACAACAGTGCAGAGTATGGTGGATGTAGGTCATTTTACATGTACATGAGAGCATGTTGTATAGATTGTACATATTAGTACAAAGAGAAGATAGACACCAGCTAAAATGGGATTTTCAGTCTTTTTAAAAATGTTTTTAATTTTTCACATTCATATTCACTCATATTCACATTCACGTCCTTTGGAGGAACTACACAACTGGCAGGTGCCTCTTTCTCATTCCCCTTTTTTTAGTTCCCCTTTCTCACCATTTGTCCCTCACCTACATATCAGTAGCAGATACCATCATCTCCAGGAGCTGAATATGATTAGCAGAAACTCTTCCTGACAGCTCCAATGAAAAACCCTTAAATGCAGATTCTATTGAGCATGTCTCATTGCTGACAGTCACTTTATCAATTAAATTCCACATTCTCCGTCTTCAGAGACGCTGTGAACCTTCCTACCTAATAAATCATGGGGCCCCCAGTTATTGTTAAATATCCCATCAGTCTGTAATAAACTCCCTGCCAAAGGGGGCAGGTTATTTATTATGCTGCCTGGATTAGAATGAAGAAGGCCCGACAATTCTCACAAGGAGAAAAGCAAACTTGACACCTTGCTCCCCAAAGGATCAGGCTTTGGTGCTTAATCAGGCAATTAATCAAGGAGGTCTCTGGGATAGAAGGAAAAATTGGGTGGGGAAGGGTGAAGAAGACCACAGTCAGAATATTTCTCTAAAACATGATTGGGCAAATCTCCATGAGCTACATTGCTGGTTAGAGAGCTGGAGAATTCAGGCCACTTCTGCCTCTTCTCTATACCATTTGCAGAAAGTCAAATGATGCTGGTCACCAGCCTAATACTAAATTTGGGTCATTTCAGTTGTGTCCAACTCTTTGTGACCTCCATTTGGGCTTTCCTTAGGCAAAGATACTGGTGTGGTATGTTGTTCTCTAGATCATTTTACAGATAAGGAAACTGAGGCAAACAGGATTAAGTGACCTCCCAAGATGATAAAAGTAAGTAAGTATCTAAGACCAGATTTGAATTTAGGGACATGAATCTTTTTGAACTCCAGGATCAGCACTTTATCACTAGGTCACCTAAATACTAAATGTGTTACTCTATATCTTAGAAGGACAGCATAGGTATACTCAGAACATCGTATTAGTGTGCAGTGTATTAGCAGCCAGGAATTTTAAAAAAATAGCTTTTTATTTTCAAAATTTATGCAACATTCATCCTTATAAAACCATGTGTTTCAATTTTTTTCTTCCTCCCTTCCTCCTACCTCCTCCCCTAGACAGCAAGCAATCCAATATATGTTTTTTATTAAAACTTTTTATTTCCAAAACATATGCATAGATAATTTTCACCATTCACCCTACAAAACCTTGTGTTCCAAATTTTTCCCCTCCTTTTTCCCCATCCCCTCCTAGACAGCAAGTAGTCCAATATGTTAAACATGTGCAATTCTCCTATACATATTTCTATAATTATCATGCTGCACAAGAGAAATCAGATCAAAATGGAAAAAAAAAAGGAGAAAGAAAACAAAAAGCAAATAACAACAAAAAGGTGAAAAGACTATATTGTCATTGACATTAAGTCTCCATATTTCTCTTTCTGGACGCAGATGGTTCTCTCCATCACAAGTCTATTGGAATTGGCCTGACTCACCACACCGTTGAAAAGAGCCACATCCAACAGAACTGAATGTTAAATAATTTTGTTCTTGCTTTGTACAATGTTCTACTCATTTCACTTAGCATCAGTTCATGTAAATCCAGGCCTTTCTGAAATCATGCTGCTGATCATTTCTTATAAAACAATAATATTCCATAAAATTTTAAGGTAAAAATGTATTGATTACTCATTCACAAAGGATCTTGAATCCATCAAGACAAGAAATCAAAAACTTAATAAAATAATATTAAAAATAACACCTTAACTTTAAAAATGAAAGATTTAAAAATGAGACACATTTCAATTCTATTTGAAACATTTGGGTGTGCCCAGCATACCTCACATACCTGACATACATGCCCATGAGGTGCCTTGCCTAACAATATCTGCCTAATGAATTCTTATTACCTACGGACAATCCTGTCTGTCACTTCATTAAGACATTTTTGTTTTAAAAATTCATGATTTTTATCGTATTTGGCTAATACTTGTTGAGGAGTATCTATCTGGTGAAAGTCAATACAAGCTCATCAAAGCTATTAGAAAAACTCAAGATGAAAAACTTACTGATGGTAGTTCAGTTGGTGTAATCCCCCCCCCCCATGTCCATCTACCTTTTTTGAGAACTATCTCTCTTCTCCTTTATCTTCCAGAATTCCTCTCTTCCTTTAAGACAGCTCAAATACTATCTACTACATGAAACTTTCCCTAATTCTCCCAGATGCTAGTGCCTTCCCTTCCAAACTATTATGTGTTTAGTTACTTTGTATTTATTTTGTATACATATATATGAATATATATATATATATATATATATATATATATTTTCACTCTGTATTTGACTATATGTGTAATTGTTTCTCCCATTGGAATATGTTCTTTTTGAGTAGGGACTGCTTTATTTTTTGTACTACTATCCCCAGTGCCTAGCAGAGTGCTATAGAAGTTTAATAAATATACCTCTCTCAATATTACTTTTGTGATGGCCAGAATACTACACAGCTGGAAAAAAAAATTTTTTTTTGGTTGCTGGCAGATATGGATAAGCAAGTCAGGAATATAAACAAGTAAAGGCATAGTCCCTTGGCTTCCTGAAGCCCTTTTATTCTTGTCCCTAGGTTTATTTGCATGCCAACATGTATATGTACATATATATATATATATAATTTGCATTACAGAAACATAATGGAGATTTATATTGCCTCAATTAAATTTGTATTGGATTGAGGTGAGTTCCTCAATGGGTTTTGGTGACATAGATTGACATCAGAGATTTAATGAGAGCTAAAAGCATTTCTAATCCCAAATCAGAGAGAGTCCCTGGGAATTGATACCAGGAGAAAGGCAATCAAAAAAATACACTTAAATCTGAAACTTTTGCTGGCTTTCTGGCTCAGAATGGTGGCTTATTGATCTCTATGCACTGAGACTCTTACGAGTCCTTTCCTTTTCAGGTAGAGTCATATTATCTGCTTTATTCCCAATAAATGGCCCTGAAGACTCTGAAAACCTTGGTCAGAAGAGATGATGGAACGGAGAGAAGTGTGATCTAGCAGTATTGGAGATGTGACTTGCCCTTACCACACACATGTTCCTATACATGGGTTCTTTCCTGCATATTTTTCTTAGTTATTCACACCTGCTCTTCATGTACTTTCTCCTACTGACAGTACAATTTTTAAAGAATATCACTTTCTCTACTGTCTGTTACATCATCTCTTCTGGGTGACTGGTTCACTTGATTTTTTTTCTCCTTGCTGAGCTACTCTCTGCTACTGTCTTCAGGGATTTACCATAGAGAATAGTGGCTAGTAAGCTCCTCCCTACCAAAGATCTTTTAACACAGAGTTAAAAGGTTCATATAGCAAAACTCAGTTAAGGTTCCAGGTTGAAATTAATTCTAGTCTTTTGACCTTTTTCTGCTACCAAGTTTTACTCCTCATTCCAGTCAACTCTGTGACTTGAGATCAGAAAATTCTTTTTAACTCTCATTAAATCTCTGATTGCCAATTTGCAACCCAAAATTCATTTTGGTACTCCATTTTTGGAGTTACTAATGATCTCCTAATGGCCAAATCTGATGATCTATTGATCTCCTCTCAGTTTTCATCCTTCTTGACTATTTTCCTGCCTTTAACATTTTTGATGATCATTTCTTCTTGCCACTTTATTCTCTCTAGGTTTTCATGACACTACTGTTTCTTGGTCTCCTCCTACCTATCTGATCATTCCTTCTCCATTGCTAGAGCTTCATCTAGGTCACTCAAGCTAACACTGTATATCCCACTGGGCTGTCTCTCCTCTCTTCTCCCTCTTATCACTTGGTGATCTCATCAACTGTCATCAATTCAATGATCATTTCTATGCTGCCAGTTCTAAAATTTACCCATCCAGTCTCTCCAGATCTCCAGACTTCAATTTCCAACTGCTTGATGGAATCTCACACTAGGTGTCCTGTAATTATCTCAAACACAACATGTACAAAAGGAACTTAATGCTAAGGTAATAGTCTCATCCCTTTTTTTCTCTCCCATAACTCTCCCCACGCATTCAATCCATTGCTAAGTTCTGTTGGTCTGACCTTCATAATCTCTCTAATGTCACCTGCTCTGTTCTGATATTGTCACTACCTTGGGGCAGGTCTTCATCATCTCACACCTGGAGCTCTGGACCTTAAGGCTCTCTCCCCTCCAGTCCATTTTTCCTTCAGCAGTCAAATTTATCTTCTCAAAAAGCACGTCTGACCGTATCATTCCTCCATTCAATAAACTTTAGTGGCTACCTAACACTTTCAGGATAAAATGTAAAACCCTTTATCTGGCTTTTAGATCCTTTTTTTTTTTTTTTTACAATATGGCTCCTTCCTATTTTTTCCAATCTCCTTACACTTTACTACCTTGTATATAGTCTGTGATGCAGACACTATTGCCTCCAGAAATTTTCTCTGGCTGTCCTTCATTCCTGGAATTTTCTGCCTCTTCATCTCAGCCTTCCAGCTTCCTTCACATCTCAGCTGCAGTTCTACCTTCTACAAAAAGCCTTTCCCCATCCCCCTTAATGCAAGTGTCTGCCCTCTTGTTGATTATTTCCAATTTATCCCGTATCTTGTTTATTTGTTGTCTTTCTCCCATTAGACTGTAAGCTCCTTGAGGACAGACTGCCTTTTGCCTTTATTTTCATCTTCAAGGCTTAGCACAGCGTCCAGCACAAAGAAAGATTTTAAATAAATTCTTATTTGACCTATTACTGTCTTCCTTCACTAAAAGTAAGCTTCTTGAGGACAGGAGTTGTCTTTATTTTTGCTTGTATTTTTAGTACAATGTCAACACATAGTAAGCCTTTAATAAATGTCTGTTGCTACTTGGGAGGGCAGACAAGAATATCAATAGATGGGTTGGAAACCATATTATTAGGAGGGAGGGAGTACTGGTTTACAGACCCACAGAAAAATGAGGGCAAACTAGCTTAATTGAAGGGGAGTCTGTCAGTGGACTTTGGCCCAGTTTCCAGCTAGGCTGCTCACTACTTGTGTGACCTTGACCAAGTCCTTTCCCTTTCTGAAAGTCTGTTTCCTCTTCAACATGATTATGTGAGTGGACAGTGAATTAGTTGTGGAAAATACGTTTTCCTTGGCTGAGAGGTGGAGACCTCCAGGGACAGAGTGTTGCATACATCCTCAGAAGCTAAGCTCTGGAAGTTATTTTTGCCTAATTTTTTCCTTCGGCAAAGCAAAGAAACATTTATTAACTGCCCACTACGTGCCAGGTACTGTGCTAAGCGCTTTACGAATATCTCATTAGACTGGAAGCTCCTGAAGGGCAGGCATTTGCCTCCTTTTGTTGTCCCAGTCCCTGGCACATAGTAGGCTCCTAACAGTATAACGCTGGAGGTTCAATTATTTTTGAAAAAAAAAAATCGAGCTAAGATCGGTTGGTGCTAAGACTTGAGAGACCCAGGCGCTCGCCGGCGTCTTTGTGATGACGCAGTGACGTCTACAATGCTTTCGGCCGTCAGGACAACTATAGCCCGGATGTCCGGGGCGGGGTGAGCTGAGCGCAGAGAGAGAGAGGGGGAGGGTCTGAAAAGAGGCTTCGTTGGTTCCAGCCGTTGCGTCCCCCGGAGTTTTCCAAGCGCGGGGAAGCCCCCCAGTAGACTCGAGGGACCTGGCTGACCTGCCCTCTTGGGCCGAGGGCTGGGCTGCATGACTCCTCCCGTCCCCAGGTCACCAGGGGAGGGGTGGGGGAAGGGGAAAAAGAAGGAGAGGAGTCTCGCCCAGGAATCCCAGAGCGACACACCAAAGTGTGAGCCGGTGGCGCCCTCTGCTGGCAGGCGGCACCACATTTAGGACCTCCTCTCCTCCGGGCCTCACCCTCCTTCCACCTTCCTTTTGACTAGCCCCTCCGCCCCCGCCTTGATTTCTAGTCTCTTTTGATCCCGCCTCTCTCTCTCTACTCCAGTCTCTCTATTGGCTTTTACTCCCTCCTCCATTCGTCCCTCCATTTTTCCGCCCCTCTTATTCTCCCACTATTACTGGGCCTGCCTCGACTGTCCGTATCCGCTCTGGACGGCTTGTCAATAAAGTTGTTTTTCTTTCATCGAGCGGCTGCTTTTGCGCCCCGCCCCGCTCCTCTCGCGAGATCCGGCGACGGTTGTGGGCG
>JAJPUD010001568.1:231031-332596 GCA_023553655.1 Myrmecobius fasciatus
ATCTGCCTTCCCAAGGTCGGGGCTTTTGCTGGCCTTGTGCACGTGGCTTTCGGAATGACTACCTAACTCGGGATGGGGGAGGCTTGGTTTGAACCCCGTAATCTTACCAATCAATAAACAGCGATTAACCGGGAGAACCCAGGAAAGTCAGTGCAGCCCCTGCCTTCAGGGAGCTTGCAGTCTAACGGGGAAGGGGGGTGCGTGCGTGCAGACTGCCCGGTGAGCCTGCCCGTTACTGACCGCCGGGCTTTGCTTCCCCCCAGATTTAATCGTTCAGGCCAAGTCTGGCACTGGGAAAACCTGCGTGTTCTCCACTGTGGCTCTAGATTCGCTGATCCTCGAAAACCTGGCCACACAGGTGAGCTTCAGCCGGAAAGTCCAGCCTATGGGAGTGGCAGCCCTGGCCCGAGGCCTTGCCAGGTGCCAAAGGAGTGGATCTTGTCGGTCTCCCCATGCCGTGTCCCGGCTCAGACCCCTTAAAGGCTTGTCTCACCTCAGTTTTGTTTGACTTGCTGATATCCCTCCTAAACTGCCCCAAGACCAGCCGTTGAGCATCTTGGGGAAATAGTGCTGCCCTCTGTGATGGGACAAGTGGTGGGGACGGCGGCGCTCCTGTAAAAATTATCCCGAAAAGAGAATTGATTTCTTCCCCTCTCCTTCCCTCACCCCCCAGATCTTGATCTTGGCTCCTACAAGAGAGATTGCTGTGCAGATCCATTCTGTTATCACAGCCATTGGCATCAAGATGGAAGGTTTAGAATGCCATGTGTTTATTGGAGGGACACCTTTATCTCAAGACAAGACCAGACTTAAAAAGTGCCACATTGCCGTTGGCTCTCCTGGTAAGTTTGTGCCATTGTTGACTGTGACTTTTAGGGAATGAATAAAGTACTTTTTAGGGCAAGAACATAGGATATTCCACAATGGGGAAAGGTTGCCCTTTTAGTAGTGTCAGCAGCATTAAAGCAGGGACAGGCATTAAGCAAATAAGAAAACAGTACATTGGGAATATTGGCAGGTTTTGGAGTTAGGAGAACCTGGGTTCTAATCCTGGCTTTGCAATTTACTGCCTGTGTAATGTTGGATGATGAGTCATTTAACTTTTTCTGGCTTTTCTTTATCTGTAAAAGGAGGATGGACCAGATGACCTGAGGTCCATAATCTAAAGTATGATTCTCTGAATTAAACAGTCCTTTTCAATTGAGATACTAAGAATAAATGATAAATGTTATTTGGGGTAAAATGGGTCCAAAGACAGTGTGAAAGATTAGCTACTTCCTCGCAGGCCTTTCAGGCAGTTTGCAGCTGTTAATTTTTAATCTCTGTGATGTAGATTATTTCAATTTGTAGGCCAGCCAGGAGTTGGTAGTTTATCCTTCTAAAATGTTGATGAAATGGGAATTCCCAGGAGGGAATATGTCTAATTTTAGATTAGCATTCCAGGCTTAGTTGAAGCTTCTTGAAGGCAGATTTTTTTTTCTTCATCTCCATCCCATAGCACTTTTTGGGGGTACTTTTTTGTGGGGGTGTGGGGTGGGGGAGCAGGCAGAAGGGTCTGTTCATGTGATTTCCTTGACACACAGTTCTAGGAGATGGAGTTCTTTTTACCATTGCAGCCTGGCAGTGGCCCTGCAGCTCATAATCTAAAGAGCTGCCTGGGCACTGAGGCTAAATGACCTGCCCAAGGTCACACTGCTAGTCTGTTAGAGGCAGGACATGAATCTATGTCCTTAAACTCTGAAATTTAGTCTCTAGGTATATGCCTCTTTCACAGTATGAAAAAGTATATTGCATGCAGTAGATGTTTATTAAATGTTGGGTAGGCACTATATCTTTTTTTAAATGAATTAATTAGAATTCATAGCCTCATTTCCATTTTGACTTATTGACTGACTACACACAAGATTTTTTTTTTAAATGTTATCTATTATTTATTTATTTTTTTAAATTTTTATTTTATTTGCAAAACATGTGTATGGGTAATTCTCCAACATTAACCCTTACACAGCTTTCTGTTACAAATTTTCCCCCCAACTCCCCACCCCTCCCCTAGATGGCAGTATATCCACTACATGTTAATTATGTTAAAATGCTTGACAGATCGAATATATATATACATATTTCCAAACTTATTATTGCTGTGCAAGAAAAATCTTATCTACAGGAAAGACATATCAGATAAAGGAAACACAATGTAAGCAAACATCAATCAAGAGTATGAGAATGTTATGTTGTGGTCCACATTTCGCATCCCTCTCTCTGGGTGTATATGGCTTTCTTCAGGGAACAATTGGAAGTGGTTTGAAACATTTCATTGTTGAAGAGAGCCATGTCCATCAGAATTGATCATCATATAGTATTGTTGTGGCCATATACAATGATCTTCTGGTTCTGCTCATTTCACTCAGCATCAGTCCATGCAAGTCTCTCCAGGCCTCTCTGAAATCATCCTGCTGGTCGTTTCTTACAGAACAATAATATTCCTACACACAAGATTTTGAATAAGAGCTGGGGAAGGAAATTAGGGGAATATAACTAATAGTGTTTGGTCTGTTCTCAGCCTTCCAACGGGTATCTCTATAGTTTAGATCTTTAAAAAGCGATATATTGTGTGTGTGTATGTACATACATGTGTGCATAATGCTTAAAATGTTGGTTTTATAAATGGTTGATTCTTTACTTTTTATTTTTTTCTGAAACACAGGCAGAATTAAACAGTTAATAGAACTTGACTACTTGAACACAGCCAGTATCCGTCTTTTTATTCTTGATGAGGCAGATAAACTTCTAGAAGAAGGGAGCTTCCAGGAACAAATAAAGTAAGAAAAACCACTATTTTACCACTAAAAAATTTACCACTGGATTTACCACTAAAAAAATATGCATGAATATCTTTCACTTCCTTTTCCATGGGATGTTTGTGTTAAATATCTCCAGACTGTTTTTCTTTTGTTATTCTTCAGTTGGATTTATTCCTCTCTGCCTGCCAATAAACAGATGCTGGCAGTATCAGCTACCTACCCTGAATTCTTGGCCAGTGCTTTGACGAGGTACATGAGAGACCCCACATTTGTAAGGCTGAATTCCAGTGACCCAAGTCTTATTGGTATGTCTAGGTTTTAGATAATGTCCATTGGTGTATTATTAAGTTGATATTCTGATAGTTTTTCCCCCATTGGCAGTTGTTAGCATACATCTGTTATAGCCCTTGTAATAATTCTTGACGTATGGTATGATGCCTGTTGGTTCTGTACTAATGAGTCTTAATGTTATTTTGCATAGGGTTGAAGCAGTATTACAAAGTGGTGAATTCACATCCTTTGCCTCATAAGATTTTTGAAGAAAAGACTCAACACTTGCAAGAATTATTCAGTAGAATTCCATTTAATCAAGCTTTGGTCTTTTCTAACTTACATAGCAGGTAATATAATTTAATATTGGGATGCTGGGTTAAGGAGAAGGTTATTCCTGGGATTCTGAAAGGTTTTTTTTGGATTCACTCTATAATCATAGGATTTGAGTTCTCTATATTGTTTTTCCCTAGAGCTCAGCATTTGGCTGATATCTTGTCATCCAAGGGCTTTCCTGCTGAGTGCATTTCAGGTAAGTGGTTCTTCTTTTAATTTTTGTAATAGCATCTTGGAATGAAGTTCCCAAAGAAAGAAGGAAGAAATGGTAAGTCAGATGTAGTCTTGGGATTTTGAGACAGTCAAATGAGTAACCTGAATAAAGAATTGCTGTTGAAATTTTACTGTGAATGTTTTTTAAAAAAGGGATCTCACCCAGTTTTTCTGTAATTTCAAAGTAGCCCAAAATATTATTTCATTAAGATATTGTCTTTGTGAAATTTGTTTGATGTCCACAGAATAGAGTTGACAATTTTGTTATTTTATGGGAGATAAAAGAATTTGCCATTTCTTTTCATGTAGTTAAAATTATCTCTTTTGGACTAGTAGGAATGAATTATTTGTGCTATTTTTTTTCTTCATTGTAATCAGGATAGAAGCTCATATTTGTGGTTATGATGCCTTGGTGGCTGCAAAGTGATTTATATATACCAGTCTCATTTTATCTTATAAGACCTTTGGGGTAAGGTGGCGATTCTGGGTCATTTCTGCTTTGTAGAGGAAACTAGCTCAGAGATGTGGTGACTTCACACAGCTTGTACAAGGTGGAGAATGGAGCCTCTAGCCCAGCTATTTGAGAGCCTCTCTCCAATGTGTTTCATCATTGTTGTTGGAGCATTTATGTAATATGTATATTTTTGTTGAAAAATCTCAGTAGGTAGAGAATACTGTGAGTGTGAATTGTGAGGACTTAAAAATATTCCTATTATTCTAGAGCCATATTCTAAGAGGCTCATTTCTCTTGTAGCTCCTTAAGAATCATATTCAAAGAAACTCTTATCTCTGTGTCATTTCATGTGGCAGCTAGATAGCTGATAGAGCTGGAGTCTGAAGTCTGTCTTCAGACATTTTAACTAGCTGTATGCGTCATTTAACTTTTCTCAACCTTAGTTTCCTCATCTGTAAAGTGGGGATGAAACAATACTAGTAAAATCCTTTGTAAACATCTAAAGCCTTTCTAAATGCTAGCTATTTTCATTATATGTGAGGGAGAAATTTGAAGAAAACTGGAATCTTGCTCTTACGCCTCCTGGGTTCTTGAAATCTCTGCTAGTAACAACACAAGCGTTGGCAGGTCCTTCTGAATAAGGGAAACTCAATATGGACCCAGTTACTGTCATTGAGAGACCAACTTAACTCCATTTGGAGAGCCTTATCACCAGATACGATATAGCAGCTTATCAAAGAAAGTGCGAAAGAATTTGCATCAGTTAGAGGTCTTAGCTGTATTGATGAAATCATAGATAATGAAGTCTCAAAATAGATTACTTAAAATCCTGAGAAGGGAAGTCAGGATTGTTGTTTATGATGTATTTTTGAGTGATAGCAAAATGCAGCAATATTAGTGCTTTTGAAGAGCTTTTAAAACATTTGATGTTCCTGGATCTCTTCAGGTAGTATGAATCAAAACCAACGTCTTGATGCTATGGCCAAACTGAAGCAGTTCCATTGCAGAGTCCTCATTTCAACAGATTTGGTAAGCTTCCTGTTCACTTTGGATGACTAATACATCTTGACACATGTTCTAATTCTCAAACGTACAGATTTAGTATATTTTATGTGCATGTATTGAGAAGATACCAGAAGACAGCCTAGCCTCCTTCCAGCTCTGTGGAATGGTTTCTTAAAATGGCTTTGATATTTGTCCCTTTTCTTAAAGCTAAAGCAATAATAGTTCACATAATGATAGTGTATATTTATGCAACATTTGATGTATTTATTTTTTTAGATGAGAAAGCAGGCATACTGAGTTTCAAAAGACTCCCAAAGTTAGATAGTAAGTAAGTGTAGGAGGTGTAGGAGTTGGGACTTAAATACAAGTCAGGTACCTTTTCTACATCACATGAAGTTTTTAGAAAACATCTTTACCTTCACCCATCCTTCCAAATACACTTTCTCTGTGATTTGTACCAAAGTACTATAGATTTTTGGGGGGTGAAAATTACAATGTACATTTTGAAATAATATAAGGGAACATTATTAAGTAAACAACTGCTATCTTATTCATTTTGAGACTTCACGTGGGATTGATGCTGAGAAGGTGAATCTGGTTGTAAATTTGGATGTGCCATTGGACTGGGAAACGTACATGCATCGGATTGGCAGAGCTGGACGTTTTGGTAAAAGTCAAAACAAAAAAATATGGTTTACTTTATTTGAAGAAAGGGTCCATATGAGATAGTTGTAATTGCAGGTATCATTTATGTCTAGATACAAGTATAATTTTGCACCTTTCTGTTTTAGGTACTTTGGGACTAGCTGTAACCTATTGTTGCCGGGGAGAGGAAGAAAATATGATGATGACAATTGCTCAGAAATGTAATCTTAACCTCCTCTGTTTGCCAGGTATAGTTTGTGTTATCAGAAATTTGTTGAAGTTCTACCCACTACAAGATGTATAATATTACTATATTCTGCTTTAATTTATGGAGGTGAATAATAACTTTTTGTTTATATATGTAGAGGGCTTTTAAGATTATTCTCTCTAAATTCTCAGATTTGGACAGTATCTTGATCTGTTCACAGAATTTGATGGAATTAATGCTTTTAGTCATTTGTGCTCTATCCTTTTATTTTTTTATTTTTTTGCTGAGGCAATGGGGGTTAAGTGACTTGCCCAGGGTCACACAGCTAGGGAATGTTAAGTGTCTGAGACCAGATTTGAACTCAGGTCCTCCTGACTTCAGGACTGGTGCTCTGTCCGCTACGCCACCTAGCTGCCCCTATCCTTTTATTTTTAAGCATTGTGTTTGAAACTTAATGAATACAAAAAAAAAAAAAAACTATTCGTGTGGGAATATTGTTAGATTTGACAGGGAATAAATTTTTTTTGTTTGTTTTATGAGTGAGATAGACAAAAATATATCCCTTCTCTTCATGAGGGCTAAGATGTAATAAAGAGAATATAGCTAATATAGCTGTAATAATAGCTATAGAATATAGCTAGAATATAGAATATAGAAATATAGAATAATAACAAATAGCTAATGTAGAAAATGAAAATGCTAAAAGAAACAGTATTTTAGAAGTTTTAGAGGAAAAAGTCCCATGAAAGATCCTATTTAATGTGTTGAATTTCACAGGTAAATTAATAAAAGATAATTGTAAAACTTTATTTTTTAACCAACTAAGCAAACTAATATTTAGAATATAGGGCTTAATATATGAAATAATCAGGATTAATATATCTGGAGAAATTTGTTTCTTTGAAAAAAATCTTAACCCCACATTTAACAGTATGTAGTTTTAGAAATATATCTATTTCATTAAATATTACCCAGTTATATGTAATTTTCACTTAATAGTATGCAGTTTTTTAAAAATACATTTTTATATATTTTATTAAATATTCCCTAGTTATATGTAATTAATTTTTTTTAACAAGTATTGTATAAATAAATTGTCTCCCTCTTCTCCTATTCCTCCTCTCTCCTTTTCTCTTTGAGAAGACAAGCAATTGATATCAATTAACAATATATAGTTTTAAGGAATATTAAGCATGAAATTGGTCAGGTCTTAAATTTTGGTTCCAGAGGCAAAATGGCAACATAGTCTTCCTTGGGAAGTCCATTGTATGTTGTATAATCCACCTTGATTAGTGTGTATGCTGAGTGCTTTAAAAATAATATTAACTTCTCATATTTGTTACTGCCAGAGAAGTGGCTAGCAAACCCCCTTTTGGGGAAACTGGTGTTAGAATAAATATCATTCATTTTTTTAAGGGCTGGCTGAAGAGAATAGCATGATAAAGATCATAAAGGCACCAAATTAGAATCTTTCAGCATGTAATAAACAGAGTGGATCTTTGAGGATATGGAGAAGTCTTTGTGGGATGTGTATTTGGGATTTGGATGTCTGCAGAATAGCTGGAAGAGGTCTGACAACCTGGTAGACAAGGTTTGGAGAAGGCAAGGACTTTTAAGCTAGGAGAGCCATTGGTCAAGCCCAAGGAAATCACCTTAGGCAGGGAGAAGCAGGTAGATACTGGAGCTGTTGGGGGGGAAGAAGTCCACAGTCTAAGAAAGTGTCAGCCAAGAGAGATCAAGAAAAACTCAGGTTGGAAGACAAGGGACAAAAGGATCATAGATGACGTGGGTAGAGGAGTTTGGCAAGCAAAAGTGGTAACATGGAGAGGGAAAGGGAGTGTCATGAATTTAGGTTATGGTATTTAGACAGCAAGGGTTCAAAATGTAAAGGAGTCCCCCTAGTCACAGAGTATGCAGGAGCATCAGCAGTGAGGATGCAGCTGAGCCAACCCCTTAGTAAAGGCTTTGTTATTTTTAATGTGGAAAAGCAGAATTGACTTTTGGCATGTTTGTTGGTGGGGGGGAGAGAGCCCTGGACTACCTGGACAGTGGGGCTGCAAATCCCTATTCACACTTTTTATAACATGGTTAGCCAGCTTTTTGCTTTTTATGTCACTTCCAGTGTTTAAGCTGAACTTAAGTGAAGCTTTTCTTAACTGTTAGAACAATGTCATCCTGTTGGGATTAAGAGTAATTTTTGGAGGGCTTTCTCATTCCCTTTGGTTAAAGTATTAAATGTTGATCCTGGTGTTTAAGGCCCAGCATAATCTAGTTCCAACCCCATTTCTGTTCCTTTCTTCTTCACATATCGGCATTCTAGCCAACTTAAATTGCTTTCAGTTATCTAATCTTTCCCTTTTCTGTCTCCTTGCCTTTGCTCAGACCGTCTTTATGAATCTAGAATGGTATTCTCTCCTCTTGTATCCCCTTTCCTTCTATTCATCTGTTGATACCTCCCCTTTTTTCAAGACCTTATTCACATTACTTCACCTATGTAGTGATCATTCCCTCTTCTGAATCAAATCTTATTTTACTTTCAGATAACATTTTTTTTTTCATCCCCAAACTGGTTTGTCTTTTCAGTAATGCTGTTACTGTATAAATTCATCTGGTTCTGCCTACTTCATTCTGCACCATTTCATCCAAGTCTTCCTAGGTTTCTCTGAAACAATCATCTTCATTCTTTTTCTCAGAATTATTATATTCTCTCATGTACATATACCATAACTTGTTCAGCATTCTCTGACACTGCAGAAAGTACTGCTATAAATACTTTTTGTACATAAGAATTTTTTTCCCTCTTTCTTGGGTCTCTGGGGTGTAAACCTAGTAGTGGTATTGCTGAGTCAAAGGCATGCACAGTTTAACATTTCCTCTTCTTTACATGTATATATTTTGTACTTCCCTCTTCTCTGCAATTTGATTTTAAACTTGGAAAGAGGAATATGATTCTCTGTATCCCAAGAATAATGTTTTGTGTGTTGTAGATGCTTGTTGAGTTGAATTTTCAGTAGGTCAGCAGTTGTGGGGCATACAAGTCCTGTTTTTGGGAAAGAATTCTCTACATCCTCAGGAAATTTTGATCTTTCCACCAGATGGAAGTATTTCTGGGGCGGAAGGAGATTGTCCTATTCCAAGAGCAGCTCATAAGAAAAGTAGAACCTCTGAAGCCCATACTGTATTTTTATACAAGTTGATAGGAGTATTAGGAAAATATTAATGCTTTCCTTTTTCTGTTACATAGATCCAATTCCTCCTGGCCTGATGGAAGAATGTTTGGATTGGGATGTTGAGGTCAAAGCTGCTGTGCCTATAGTTGGCTCAGTTAATGCACCCATCCCACCCCCCAAAACCATTCAGAAACCAGATCGGATCATTCAGGCACAGAAAGCTCAGAGTAGCCATATGGCTCTGTCCCAGACGTCAGGTCCTACAGGAATGGTCAAATCAAAGAAAGTTCCCAAGCAGAAACACCCAGGGAGAAGCCATTCAGAGTATGGAACCAGAGAAAAAGCAGAGCTCTCCAGGGGGCTGGGCTACGCCACACAATTGAAAGATCCAGTAGAGAACTACATTCAGACTCCTGTTGAAAGTTCCAGCATCTTTCAGAACCAGGCCAGAGAAGCTTCACTTGTGACACTCCCTAAGATCCCTTGTCTGTCCTCCTTTAAGATCCAGCAACCCTGCATAGAGACTTTTTCAGAATTGGTGGAGGATTATGAACATTACATTAAAGAGGGACTAGAGAAGCATGTAGAGATCATCAGGCACTACACTGGTCCTGGGGAGCAGGCCCTGCAGCCCCAAAATGGTTTATTGAAATGGAGACACACTCAAGAGAGCCCCCGGGCATTAGTGAGCAGTGGCCGCTCGGAAGATTCAGCAAGTGATAGCGATTCCGGCTGCTCACGAGCATCATCCCAGAGCAAAGGGAACAAGTCGTGTTTAGAAGGCTCTTCTGACAACCAGGTGAGAGAGAGTGAGCTGGCCTCCATGACTGGCCATGTTTCTCCCGATCATCCCTTAAATCGAAGTGAAACCCCAAGTGTGGAGGAAAGCCAAGAGGTGCTTCACATCCCTATGAAGGCCCTAGGGAGGGAGGACGGAGCTAACCAGACCTGTAAGCGCAGCAGGAAAAGTGTTCCCAAGCGGGCACCCCACCAGCTGCAGTGGGAGCCTCAGGAGGAGAGCTGGTGTGATCATGCTAGGGAGCAGCCTCCAGTGTTCCCCACCAATCCTCAGAGTTATGAGGATTACTGGAGATCCTGCTACTGGGCCTGGCAGGAATACTACGCGGCAGCTTCACAGTCCTACAGCTGGAATGCCAAGAGACACTCCGATTGGATGGCAGCCTATCACATGAACACCATCTATCTTCAGGAGTTAATGCGGGGCGGCGACCTGTGAAACCTCAAGTGGTGCCTCTGGGGGACTCTGTCCTGTAGGGTGGACTGTAATGGCATTTTGGAGGAACTTTAAAAGGCTTGAGGTTCTATGAAATGCTTTTTATTCTTCAGGTTAGTTTGTATCAGGTGAGGTACTATTTCCTCTTTCTCTTATGGGAAAGTTCACAGATTTAGGCTCTGAAAAAGAGAACTTTGGGTACAGAGTCTTAGTGCATCATTTTCTCACCATTCTTTTCACTGTCCCCCTTAAAAATAAACTAAACAGAGTACCATACCATTCCTTATTTAAAACACTCCTAAAATATCACCACCTGCTCCCAAGGAAACATCCAACTGAGATGTAAATATTATGACTTCATATAGGGGGAAAAAATGGTTCTAATCAGACAATTTCCATAGCGATAACATGAAAACAATATTTTTAGCTTTTTTTTTGGACCAAGAACACCTTCCCTTTTAAGTTGAATTACATAGGGATTTTTTAGTAAAGATGTTTCTTTAAACTTTGCAAAAGCCCAGACAGGAAGGATATTGCTTATTTACGTAAAATGAGTTCTAAAGTTTTGGCATGTTCACCTGCCATGTTTTCACTGTTCTTCCCAGTGGAGAAGCTGGTAATTTTTGCAGAATGGGAGATAACTTACCTGGTCATCTTCCCATTCCTGCTGTCAGAAGATGAATCAAAATGAATTTTTAACTTTTTTGGTTTTCACTTTAATAATTTGTGGAGGATAGCCTTTATTCTGCCCTTTCTGCCTTCATACAATGTCCTAGATGCTCCTCTCAATGGACCTTTTCTGGGAGGAAAAAGTTATTTTCCTGGTTACGAAATGTTATATTCTAAAATTGTGCCTATTCAATAGACAAGTCACTAGAAGTTAGAACTTGCTTTCATTTGTGTTTCTTCTCTGGTATGGCTGGCCCCTCCAAGGAAAACCCTGATTCTTTGGAAGAAAATAGACCCAAGATTTAGGGGACCAGGGTTGGTTTTTCATTTTGGAAAGTGTTGCTATTGGGAGGGCTAGGCAACACAAACATTGTTACTCCTTTGTTGTCAGCAGAGCCCCCCCTTCCACTCTGCCCTCCTCCCCTCTCCCAGTGATCCTCATTTATTGTCAAAACACCTACACAACCCTGGTCCTGAACTTGACTTAATACCATCTGCTTCCTATTCTGAGGTTGAGCAATGGGAGGCTTTACTTTTCTATCTATATGGTACTGCCAATTGAGGATGAATTAATTAAAACTGTAAATAGCAGTTCCATAATTAGGTCCAGTCTGCCATATAGTGGTAAAGATTTTAATTATATAGCAAAGAAAAATCCTGTCATTGCACTTTACCTTTGCCTTGCCATGTCCCATTTGCCACCCCTTTCCCCTGTCCCCCCCCCAATACAGCCAAGTTAGCAGCCTGTCATTGCCAGGGAATTTTAATTAGGATGCCACTGCATCTTAATTAGAAATGAAATTGCCCATTAGTCCTGAAATTAATTGGATTCTCTTTAGGTTTGTCTGTTACTCTGTTTGTTATTTTTTAAATTGGAAAATAAGCCAGAGATGAGCACATCTTTATTACCAGAGACTAGTCTGAGGAAAGAAGCTGAACATGAAATACATTTTTTTATATGAACATTTGTGAGAAAAAATTTGAAATTGTGCTTCCTCAGCAAATACAGCCAGTTGGGTTCATTAGTAGGGCCTTCTCTTCATAAAATTAGCTCAGGATTGACATCTGACAAACTCTAAAGTTGCTAGATATTTTTGGAAAATTCTGGGTGTGGAAAATGAGGTAGATACTGATGAGGAAAAACTGCTGTGACTTGGTGGGAAGAATGCTAGCCACACTGACCATCTGAACTTGGGTTTTAGTTCTGTGTCACTCCATTGTGAGTGATCATGGGCAAGTCGTCTTCAGAAGAGCAGTTTGCTTAACTGGAAAATGAGGCCAGTGGATGCAGAGTATGTGTGGTTCTGTAACTAAAAGGAAACGTTATGGGGGCTGTGAGGTAGGAATAAATCACATTAGTAAGAGCTTACTAATTCAGACTGGTTGAAGGTAGAGACCAGTATGAAGTCGCAAAAGGTCTGCTGGGGATTCTTTATGAAAGTGTTTTGGTTATAAGTTCTTGTAACAACTAACAAATTTAGTTCTTTAAGATGATTGCTGCTTTATTAAATAGGCAAATGTGATGTTCTTTTAGTTGGTTGCTTTATTAAAATAGGCAAATGTGATGTTTTAAAAGTATTTTCTAAATTGGATTACATATTTTTCAATCTGGTTATACCATCAGTTTGCTTCAGTAACCCTCATTAAAAAATGTGAAAAGGGGTTTCTGCTAGTATAGTTGCAATTAAGATTGCACTATATTTCAGATTTCACTTTTGTAGATAGGGAAATAGTTTGGTTTTCTTAAAAAATATTGATAGGGTCCATGAATTTTGGAAAGTTTATTGGCCTATCACCTGATATCCAAGCATATTGTAATGAAATATTTAAGTGTTGATTACTGTTTTTGATGTCTATAGAGAGCTATAGGGCTAGGGTGACACCTAGTGGGTGATAAGATTCAGAGCAGCCATTCTCTGGCTGTGGAAGATAAATATTATAGTTTAGCTACTGGGCCTTTTGACCCCCTTGGATATTTGTCCTAAAGTGTCTTCTCATGCCATTTCCAATGACCAAAAATCTTGGCTGCTATATAATGGTGACAATTTTATGAAGATTTCTTTTGAACTTTTTGATAATTGTGGCAGCTGCTTGTTCTGTAACCATTTCCTTAGGAAATACTTCATTTTGAACTTTTTTTTTTTTTTTTGGGTAGTTGAAGGGATCTTGATTTAGAGGATTTTATTTCTTTATATAGCAAGGCTCAGATTTGAAGCTAGAGGGCAGAATTAGGACAATTAGAAGTTGCAGAGAAGCAGATTTTTAGCTCATAAGGAAGAAATTGGAATAGCAGTGCTAGAATGTGCTGTTTTGTTAAGTGAGTAGTACTCTGTGACTAGAAGTATTCATGCAAGCAGCTGGATGGTTATCTCAGGGATTCTGTAGGAGGTATTCTAGACCTGATCAAGGTCTTAGAGTGATCCAGGCCAAGTCCCTCATCTTTCATCTCCCAGTTTGTGAAGTTCAAGTGAGAAAATATTGATAAAGGGCTTGGTACAGAGCTGGGCACATGTGTTAACTACTCCTGTTCAAGGTTAAGTAGGTAGTAAGTGGATTATAAAGAAACAAATGGGTGTCCATCTTTGGCACCTTGAAGGTGACAGAACACAAGGTCTCAGGAGGAGGTGCACTCATCCTGCCTTAGGTAGGAAGGAGCAGGCCAAGGTCTGGATCCAAGCTCTCTGACTCCAGGGAGGTTGGACTAGATGATCTTTAAGGTTTCTTCCAACCATATGGTTCTAACAGGGAACAAAAGAGACCTTAGTTATAACTGTATTCTTGTGGGCCAATGTAGAAGTGGAAAGCCAGAAGACAGTAAGCACGCAGCATCACTTTGGGGTTTGTGGCACATAACGCCATTTAATCCAGATTGGATACATCAGGTACAGCAGTGGCACACGACTTGGTACTGTCAATGATAGACACACTTTTAACATATGCACTACAATTTCAAAGAGAAGACAACAGGAAACTCAAGAACTTTTGATTTAGAAAGTTGTTTTCAGATGAAGTCTGAATCTTCCTGCAGTTTTGTACAGTGTGTTTCTGTCTCTGCCATTGTGACGTTGGTAAGCAAAGCCCATTTATTATACGAAAATAGAGAAGAACGTACGTGATGTTTCTCACAACAAACATTAACAAAGGGGGTGGGGAGACCACTAAAGAGAACATTGCATTGGAATGTCGATTATCAAAAATATACCAACCCTCCCTCTCCCCCCAGCCCCAACTTTGTAAAATAGTCCCTTGGTTCAAGGAATCCCCTGGAACTGAGATTATCACCCTGTACCTCATGGAGTGATTCCCATGCCAGGTAGGTAAGTGATTTGCTGAGACAAAGGCCAGTCCCAAACTTGGTGAGAAAGACACATAATGAAACAAGACTAAGGAAGAACCTCTTTAAATCACTTTGTTTTTTGATGGTCCCTTCCTCCAATGAGCCTTTTTCTAAGGGTCATGATAATGCTTTTCCCTCTTAAGTCATCATGGAACACTCTACAAATGATGAGGTTCTCTACAAAGAAGCCCCAAAGGAAAAAAAAAAAGCCTATCAATTCCCTGCTTGGCCATATTCACAGTGCCATTTAGTTGGGTGGGGATTGGATATTTGGCTATGCTAGGTAAACTCTTAATATTTTTAAAAATCCTTATGCATAACCAACCTCACAGTTATCTGGTTACAGGGGACAGGGGAGCTGGGATCACTGGAATCTACAGAGAATCTTAAAACTTAATTTTGACCCATGCTTTGAATCTTGTTTAAAAATCAACTCTTCCCTACTCTTATAAAGTTGTCATAGAGTGGAAAGATCCCAAATTAGGGAGCAGGAGAAATCTTCCAAGGACTTGGTTGACCCACGTTAGATCAACAGAATCAAGATGTTCATGAATTCTCCACCTTTGCTAATTAATGGTCAAAATTACATGGCCACCATTTTTATATAGAATGTAAGCTCTTTCCTTTGTATCCCCAGTGTTAAACACAGTGCCTGGCATGTATAAATACTTGGTACATGCTTATTGATGTATTGCCCAATTTCATTCTTTGTGCTGGTGTTAGTCCTTTAGGTAAGCATGAGATCTCAGCTCCTTTGGCAGCAACTGTATAAGGCTCGACCCCCTTGTGTAATCTGTGAGCCAAAAATGGTTGCCATTATTCTGAAGTCCTCAATCTTCTATTGAGGGGGCCTGGTCTTTTGAGCAGGCTGTCACATAACTGTCCCAAGCTCAGGCAGCTTATTTATAAGCAAAGATATACCAAGGAGGAGGAGAAATGGATATAGTTCTTTCAGAAATTGATGTCCCATAGATGGCTGAGACTTTCCCCTGCAAAGACAATGTCAAGAGTGTAGGTTCTGTATAATAGTCTTGGGGAAAATGCAGTGGAGTAAGTTGGATAAAGCTGCATCCTAATCCTGCCAGCCTCTAGTTTGTCCAACTGCAAAATAGGGAACAAAATCCCTTACCCATCTAATAGGGCTATGAGAAGCATATGTATTATGTATATGTTTTGGGAAAGGTGCAAGTGCTAAACAGGTTTAAAGGATTGTGGTTTGAAATGTCAGTGTTTCTCAACTCTCCCCAAAGAATGAAAGGGAAGTTGCATCTTTTGGCTTCGAAAAAGCTAGCTACATAAAAACAATTGACACAAACTGATAGCACATTAAGGCAGTGGATTCCCACAGAGTGATCTCTGAGCTTCCCTTTTTCTCTCCTCCAACCCCAAGTTGCCAGGTCACAATCTCATGTTACTGAGCATTGTGACAATTGCTGTACTAGGCATTTTGGCATGAATGGAGTGTTAAAAGAATCCCCTATTTTGGTGTCGGAGTACTGCTTTGAAGGTAAATGGAGTCAGGAGATAGGCTTTCAGCCACTAATGAGCTGTACCTCCTAGGGTAAGTCTCTTAACTTTTTTAGAGACAAGTTAGTAGGTTTGCACTAGATCTCCAAAGTAATATACAGGTAGTGTTATAGTATCAGGTCCTCTTTTTGACAGGTTGGGGGGTGGGGGAAAGTGTAACAGTCTCAGGGATTTCTCCAGAGTTTTTTTGAGAACCAGTTCTCCAGGGCCAGTGGAAGAGGAAGGACCCATTCAATTCTAGCCCTTCTTGCCTCCCCAAATTGCAGAGATAATCCCTCTTAGTATAGTTTATTAGTTGGACCTTCCTTGTTAAGCCCATTTAAGTGGTCAGGAAGGATCCAGTTATGTTTGGGCTTTTCTCCTATATACAGCTACTTGATTGCCATCCCCTTTCCCCAAGGTTAGAGAAACTAAGGTTTCATCTCTGGCTGAGGATTGTCAAGTTGAAGTATTGGGAATCAGGAAGGGCCTTGGAGTTTAGAGGGCAGGTAGTGTGGTGGCGTGATACGAACAGTTGAGATTCAGCAGATGCCAGGAGAGGATTATAAATTTAGGACCTCAGGTCATCTTGCCCAGTCTCTTCATTCTATGGCTGAGGAAAACCAGGCCCTTCAGCCCTCATAAAAAGCCCAAATTTGGAGTCACAATAGCCCCAGAAGAGCTTGGGGCATATCAAACCTTTTGGGGCCATTTGTTGGGAGGTAGAACTCCATGTGATCTCCAAATCCTCTTTTAACTCCCATTTTATCGATGCTATAGATGTTTTCATACAAAACAGCCTTTGG
This sequence comes from Myrmecobius fasciatus, assembly GCA_023553655.1. NCBI lineage: Eukaryota > Metazoa > Chordata > Mammalia > Dasyuromorphia > Myrmecobiidae > Myrmecobius > Myrmecobius fasciatus. The sequence goes on from JAJPUD010001568.1 coordinate 247,686, forward strand.
TTCTGCAGTAAGACAAGATACTTGGATTGGGAGGATCATTGTGACTCTGAATTACTTTTCAGTGTTGATTTGCCTTCATGAAAATAATATTCTGATGCCTCCTCATGAAACAGATAAGCCTGTGATCTCAAAAGCTCTTCCAAAAACAGCTTGAGGGCTTCAAGAGTGGGCTGGGTATTAGACTGGGCATGGAGGACCAGCCTGCTGCTCCTGAGGTGATCCTCACCAGGAGGCTGGCTACTGCAGCTTGAAAATGACCGAGGCAAGAAAGGGCTATATGACATCAATCTTTTTTTTTTTTTTACTTCAACCTTTTCCCCTCAGAGCATTTTAACCCGTTATTAGACCTTTGGAATTGTTTCCTTTCTGCCCTTAAAAATTGTGCTAAGTCCCTATTTGCGGTCTAGAAGATTGTCCTATTCTGTACTACAACCCAATCCTCTGCTTGTCTTCACTGATACACTACCTTTAGTAAATTTTAAGCACTGACATTTCAGTGTGTTTAGGTTTTCATGGCTACCCTGATGTATATATATACCCATGGTCACGCAATAATGTTTTGTTTCCCACCAAAATACTAGGAAACAGCTCAGAAGGCAGGAACATTTTCCCATGGTGGGGTTCCTGAACCCAGGACCAGTTTGGGTGCCCTGTTAGTACATAATGAGATGAGTTTGGAAAGGCTCCCTCTCCTTTGCCCTATCTAAAGCTCTTCATTTCCTGTGACTAAAAACTAACTTGGAAGTCCCTTTTAAAAACCTATAGGGCCAGGGTCATGGGGAGACCGATTAAGGGTAGAGTTAGGCTCTTGACCAAAGAAATCATCTACAGAGGACTGAGGCAGGAGAACTTCATGAGTGATAAACACTTAGCTGGACAGTAGGTTTGGAGGAACTGCTGAGGAACTCCAAGGGATTGAGGAGATAACATGACCATCTTAATCCTTCATAGCTCAGGCTGAATTAGTGGTCATGAAGTAGGGAGTCCAGGAGATAGGAGGGGTGAGCTTACTGAGCCCAAAACTTGGGGAAAGGTTAAATTAAAGGTTGGCTGATCCACTCTTTTCTGCTGAAAGTGATAGAAATGGACGGGGATATCCCCCCTTCATGAAAGTGTCTAGGTTTCCAAGAAAAAGCCATCTTTATATGCTTGTTCAGAGGGACACGTGCCCTTTACCTGTTCTCTTTGGTACTGGACAGACCAGCTAAGGACCATCCAGATTCCCACACCCTAAAATAAAGCATTCCTGAATACACATGACTAACCTTGCTCAGCTTATTAAGTCAGGTTCTCTGATGTGAAAACTGTATCTTAGGCCCTTGACCACATCTAGGTCTAGGGGACATCTGGTCTAGGGGAAGCTTCCCAGAGGCTCCTGGCTATGGGCTGGACAGACTGCATGGTCAGTACCAACAGAAGAACAGGAGAGAAGTTGTCTTCATACTCCATGGAGTCTCCTCTGTTTTTGTCATTTCCTATTTATCAGGATACAAGATTCTCTATGATTTTTTTTTTCCTTTTTTCAAGATCTTAGGCTAATGAGTTTGGTTGCAACCAAAACTTCAGAAGTACCGGTGGGGCAGATGATTAAGAAGTGCCATCTTGTCTCTTCTTGGCTTTCTCCCTCATTCTGTCCTTTGTTTTTTAAAAGCACAATTTCCCATTAACTAGCAGATGGATTTTACCACATACAGTTGTACTGCAGTGACCAAGGTAGCCATTCGCACTGAGAGCCATAGAAAGAGACAGCTGAACAGAGACAAAGGGAGCGGCAGTGACCAGGTACAAAGAGACAAGGAGACAGAAAGATAAGACTTGGAGAGAGCAAGTGCTGCAGTGTGGTCACATTGTTACTGTGTGGGTCACTCAGGCTTCGGTAGGCTCATTGGCCCAGTTTTGCTCACCTGAGGTGGGGAAAGGAGAGAAAACTCAGTAACAACTGACATCTTGGCCTAAAGCCTTTTGTTATAAAAGGAGGAAAAAAAAACTCATAAAATGCATTGTTTTGGTTTAGTTAAAGGTATTGGGTCCATGGAGAAAAACATTTCACAAAAATCTGTTGTTTTTCTGCTTTGTTTTCCACCTTTGTTTTTTTTTTTTTTTCAGTCATGTCCCATGAATAAATATTATCCATTAAAAGCCTTGAAAAAGGTGCTTAAATACACAGTGTTAATATTTCCTTCCTGTTTTGCATGTGATCTCTCGGCCTCTGTGCTGCTCCCTTGTTCTTGTGTTTTCCTTGCTGGAGTCTCCAGAAACAATCATTAGTTTGATCTGAGGCTCTCCCCCGCCATGCCCCTCTAGGTCTCGGCCTGGCACACGGCCCCTCCCCAATTCTCCATCCCCTATCTCCCCACCCTGCCTCTGTGTGTCTCCAGAGTGGGGGAGTGGTGCCCAGGGCTCTGTCCCCTCTGGCAGCGGCTGCAGTAGCGTCTCCTTCTGCTTGCAGGCACAGTTTCAGTGTGAGGGGTACAACCTGGACAGGCAGGAGTGGCAGGGGAAGGAGAAGGGAACAGCCTGGCCCCACAGGCTCCCTTCACCTCCCCATCCCTCCTACCAGCCCTTCCATCAGCCCTTCCCTCAGTGCTTTACAAGGCGGAGACCTTGACGATGTTGCTGCCTATGGGGGGAATGTTCGTGGTGGAGCCAGGGCTAGATGGTGGCGGTCGGCTCTCCCCCTCTGGGGTCAGCGCTGGGGGAGTGGGGATGCTGATGATGGCTGTAGTGATCTGGGATCCTTTGCAGTTGGGTCTCAGTCCATCATCTGCTTTCAAATTAAGGCTGGAACGACTGGGGTGGATAAAAAAATAAAGAATTAAAGGGCCAGGTCTTCCTTTCTACCCATAGTTCCCTCAAACTCCTAGGTTTCTTATTCATGACATCTTTCATTACTGGAGCTAAACAGAGCTCAGAAGATCCCCAAATTAAAAAAATAAATATTTAATACTTTAATATAAAAATATGTAATTATTTAATATGTATACATAAATATATGTAAATAAAACATATACTGACTATGACCATGGACAAGTCCACTTAGCTTGTCGATGGCCTGGACACTTCTTCAAGACTGTAAATGAGACAAGGTGCCAGGCTGTAGGGGTTTCCTATACAGCTGAAGACAAGGGACCAATCTCTCTAAATTTGTTTTCTATTTTTTTTTTTTTTTGCCCAGATGTGTATAGGGCAGTAAGGAGAAGGGGTGGAGCATCAGGTTTTGGTTTAAAACCAGTCAATAAGCTCCAAGTCATCCACTAAAGTCCTACAGTGATGCTTCCTTGTTGGATTCCTGAAGGATAAGCCCCAGTAGCAGCTCTCAAAAGTCCCCCCTTCCAGACTGGTAAACCTTGTGGGTCAAGCTCCAGACCGGACGAAGGTCATTTGAAGCTAAGTTCAGAAAGGATGATCATCGGGGGTTCATAGTCAGGCGCTGGCTTTTTATATGGCAGTTTATCATGGCTGCCTATTCGAACACAGGATTGTGGTCTGTCTGCATTGGTGAAGAGATTACTTGATCAGATCATGGACTCTAAGTCAACTGATAGCATAGTGAGTAGATGAGAACACTGGACTTAGAGTAAGAAGATCCGAGTTCAGATCCTGCATCAGACACTAGCTGTGTGACTTATAGAGTCATGGTCCTCAGCCTTACTTCCTAATCTATAAATGGAGATACGAGCAGCTACCTCCCAGGATTGTTGTGAAGGACTTTAAAGCACTACATAAATACTGTCTCTTTGTTAAGTCAATAAGAGTTGCTTCTAATAATGAAGTCCACTTTCTGAGCAAGAATGGATTATCTTGCAGCCTCAATACAGTCTTCCTGATTTCTGACTCCAATCCTGACGGCAACCCGGTGTCATGGATGCTTTTGGATTAGAGCCCATAAGGAGAGGGAGGGAGGACATGGAATGACCCAAGCTGGTGCTTCCATAGCTGAAGACTCCTGTGTGAGGAGGGGGAATGGGACGTACTCACCTGGTCGTGAGTGAGGGCTGTTCACTCCCCTGGATGTGAATGGTGCTGAGCTCTTGCATGCTCCTCAGGCGGGTGGCAGGCAGGTTGGAATTGGGCAGGTGGGTGGTCTTCTTGCTTCGACGGGAGCAGCAGGACGTAGTTAGGCCCGGGTGGCTGGAGAGTGAAGGGCTTCTTGTGGAGGGGTAATTCTGCATTGAGCTCTCCATGCAGTTCTGCTCAAACATTTGCTCATCGATAAACTCATGGTTCTGTTGGGAAGGACAGAGAAGCGTGTGGGAAGAGGAGGTGGAAGGGAGGGGATGAACTCCCCTCACAATAAGCTGGAGGGTCTTGTCCTGGGCTCTCTAGGGGTAGGCCCCCAGGAGACTGGAGCACAGACGAACACTCATGAAAGATAACATCCCACAGGTGTTGAGAGTTAAGAAAGAGTCATCTTGGCAGCCCTGGCTAGCACAGTGGAGATGGGGACGAAGGGTACGATGGTGGGACTGTGTCAAGTCCTCCTTATGGAGTTGTGGTTCAGAAGGGGTTAGGGGTCTATGATTATAACTATTCAAATGATTATGAGTCAGAGCTTACTTCTCGGTGCTGGAGGACATGGACGTTTGAGTGTGGGAACTTAGGCTGGGGGAAAGCATGACTGCTTGGTCACCAGAAGGGGGTTTGGTGACATCACCAGTGGTGGACTTGGTGACATCACCAGAGGTAGATTTGGTGATATCACCAGAAGTGGATTCAATGATATCACCAGAGTTAGATTTGGTGATATCATCAGAGCTATGTTTGGTGACATCACCAGAATTGTACTTGGTGACATCACCAGAAGTAGATTTGGTGACATCACCAGAGGTAGACTTGGTGACATCATCAGAGGTGGATTTGGTGACATCACCAGGGGTAAATCCAGGGATATCACCAGAGGTGGATTTAGTAACATCATCAGAATTGGATTGGACTTGGTGACATCATCAGAGGTGAACTTGGTGACATCATCAGATGTGGACTTGGTGACATGACAAGAGGTGGACTTGGTGACATCACCAGAAGTAAATTCAGTGACATCACTAGAGGTAGACTTGGTGATATCATCAGAGGTGAACCTGGTGATATTACAGAGGTAGAGATAGGTTGGTTGGGACTTCATGCTTCCTTGCCTCTCTAGCATAATGACTTCCACATAACAGGTGCTTAATAAATGTTTGCCATCCTTGTCATAAACTAAAGCAGGTGGTGTGCTACATTTCCCATGACTGCAATAGGGTTGAATGTTACAAGGGATATGCTTTCCTAATGTAGGTGTTTTGATAGGGGAAGGGGAAAGGTGTTGGATTGTTAGCAAGGTGAACACGGGACTCTTTACGGTCACACACTCTCATGGTGAGAGCACCCGAGATGACGTGGGTCCTCCAGGGTTGGAGAAAATCAAAAGTGGGCAAACTGGGGCCGTGTGGACAAGGAATCTTATAAAGCTGAAGGGTGCCCTGTGGGTGTCTGTCTCAGATACCTGGCTAAGGCTGCCAGGGTGAAGAGGAGAGGTCAGATGGGAGCAAAGGCTAGCCCAGCAGCCCAAACCGGGAGTCCCCAGAGAGCGAAGGAGGCGGCGCAGACAGAGAAGGCACACGGACACTCACAGGATACCGAGACAAGTGCCGTGTTCAACCACCCCCACCGCGTCCCCAGCAAGGTAGAAGGAGAAAGTCGGGAGAGAAAGATGGCCGAGTAGATTTGCACAGAAAATTGGAAGCCTGAGCTGGTCCCCGTAGTGACAGCAGAGCGCAGGACTTGCCCCCGGGGAGAAGTGACAACACATGCAAAGAAACCGGACTCAGTGATAGAAAGAGAACAGTCCACATATGCCACAGGAATCAGAGAGAAAAACAGGAATTGAATTTTTAAAAGCTCTACCTTGATGGTGGAAGTTCGTACAGATAACAGGGGATCATCCACAAGATAGGACAACCCCTACAGGACATGCCAACAGAAGATAAAAACACCATTGATTGTACATTCCAGCATTCCCAAGCTCAACTCTGACATTCCACCTTCAATCCTGGCATTCCTCCCCTCAATCTCCACAGGCCCCAACATTCCACTTTTCAAGCCCGGCATTCTGCCCCCCTCAATCCCAGCATTCCACCCCCTCAACCCCCACATTTCATCCGCTCTAATCCTAATATTGCATCCTGAGTTCCAACATCCTCATTTTCTTAATTCCCCCACCCCGTGACCCGAACCATTTCCCATCTTCCCTCACTCCCTTCTAAAATGCCCACATTCCATCTAGCACATGCAAGCCTGAAAGGGCAGTTAGGTCTGAGCCTGTCCTTTGAGCATCTTTCCAAGTCCTGGAAGAGCCTTCCAGGGACCTCATCAGACATGCAAATGAAGTCCTCTCAGGTAAGGGAAGAAGTATTTGGTGAGGTTGGAAACATCAGGGCTTGCTTCTTCAGGCTTCCTGAACTCTGGGGTTCACATGCTACCCCAGAGGGCATATTTAAAGGGCTTTCCCCCTGGCCTGACAGGGTAGACTATTAGCTTCTTACTCAGAAAGCCCTCTCTGACATGCTGATCATTCAGTCTGGGGGAAAGGAAGGTACCAGAGAACTGTGGAATGTTTAGTGTGGATGCTTCCATCCCGTTCATGTTCTAGGTGTCCAAGCATCTCATTCCAGCTCATTCCAGTTATGGCCTCCTAACCCAGAACTTTTTTTTTTTTGGCTTTCTTAGGAAGCTTATTGCTTCCTTAGCCTTTCAGGGTTTGAACCTCCCTAGGGCTTCTGCCATCCTTTGGGTATGGGTGAGGCGGTAGTATTGATCTTCAATTGGAAAGCTCCTTCCATATGGGTAGAAGAGGGGGCACTAGAGGGGCCTAGCCAAAAAGCACCAACTGAAGCCTCTCCTGGATAAAGGAAAAACAGTGCAGGGCTGTCGCTGTATTGTGCAAATATGGCTCACTGTTGGTAGTGAGGCGAGAGGGGCTCAGGAGCATCTACTTGGAGGGTGATGTGTCAGTCTCTTAGAGCTGGAGATCAGTCGAACTGGAAGAGCATATAACCTGCTCCATAGTTCCTGTTGGCTACAAATGTGGAGCTGGAATAGGAAGTAAGTTCCAGCCTTATCTGAGAGCCCAGGCCCTGGCGAGTCACTCATAATTGGGAGATAATAATAGCTTAGTAGCTCACATTTTTATAAAGCATTTATTTCATTGCTTTCTATGCCTCATCCCTCTTGATCTTCACAGAAACTCTCTGAGTTTGGTAGGTCAAGTATTATTATCTGTATTTTGCAGATTAGAAAATTGAAGTTCAGAGAATTAAAGACCCAAGGTTTCTTGGATCAAGCCTGGATTTGAACCCAGGTTCAGAACTCTGTAATTACACTAAGGTAATCTTCTCTTCTCTTGTTAGGTACAGAATGGCAGAGTTGCCCCATGTAACTCAGTCCTTTGAGAGAATGACAGAGAGAGTTCAGGGTAGGGAGGTGGAGAGCATGGGGAGATGCTGGGAGAGGATGGTTAATTTCCCACCATTCCCTGGCACCATCTCAGTCTGAGGAGGGACAGGCTATACCTAGGTTGGGGGCTGGAGACTAAGGGTATACCTTTAGGAGGAGGGAAGTTGATAGCTGGGAGGGATGGCTAAGGGGGACAAGGGGGAGACTTACAGTAGTTTTCTCCAGGCAATGCAGCAGGTGGTGATGCTGGCTCTCAATGAGTGATGTGGTCTTGGTCAGGTGCTCATCCTCTGGGGAACCCTGAGATGAGGAAAGAGATAAAATAAAGCAGGGAAAGGACTACAATTCCTTCTTCCCAGCTATCCTTGATCTCTAGGTGTTGGGAAATTCTTTATTAGCTTGTGCAGGTTTCAATGGTACCTACCCCACTTGCTGCTTTGGCTCAGGGAGTAGGTGTAAGAAGGATGCTGGGAATAGGTGTAAGAAGGATGCTGTGGTTATTGAGAAAGAAATTATTGATGGAGGGATGCATGTTTCAGGGAACAAATGAGATACAAGCCACCTAGGTATGGCACTACACAGCTTCAGATCAGCTGGTCATTTTCATGTTTTCCCCTCCCTCCATTACTTCGCAATATTCCCTGTTTAATGTGGAACATTGAACAAAGAAGGTTGGTGGATATTTGGGTTATTAATCCATCACTGGGATCTTGGGATTCCTTTTTGTCTCTCCCTTCTCAAACCTCCTTTTTCTGTACGTCCCCAAGACTGGGATAGAGCTGCAATTGCGCGACCTTCCCAAGACTAAGCTGGGAAAAGCAGACAGCAAACTGCAGCTGGGGAAGGGGGCTGGTAAATGAGGAAGTCTTGGGGTGGAGGGAGGAGATTCTTGGCACACTTAGTAAAATTTGAATCATGCTAGAGTTCCATTGCACACACTCTGAGAAGCACTGGTTTAAGCCATGGGAGCCATCTGTGCCTCCCACATGACATTCCATCTTACTTCTCTGTGTGCCTTTGTACAGGCTGTCCCCTGTGTCTGGAATCCTTCCTCATCAACACCTGTTGAAATCCTGGTCTTCAGAACGCCATTTTGGTAACCCTCCTCCCCCACCCCCATTCCCCAAAGCGAACCTGGACGTGTTTGGTTCAGATTCTGAATGTACCTCTACACATGTTATCTCCTCCATTAGATTGTAAGCTCCTTGAAGTTAAGAGTTGTTTCACTTTTGCCTTTGAACCTCATTAACATATTGCCTGGCACATGGTAGGGCCATATATGGTAGCTTGATTGGAAGGAAAGCAGCTTTGGAATAGTTCCCCCTAAGGAGATAGATACCTCTTGATGGGAAGCTATGAAATGAAGTCTGGGAATTAAGTCTTAACAGGCAAGTGTTCAATTCTTTAAATTCAGTTCAAACTGAGAAGTTTGTGTGTGTGTGTGTGTGTGTGTGTACACACGTGTTGCAGGAGATGGCTAATAAGGCAAATCTAGTAGATCAGATGTCTGGGGGAAGGTCAGAAGTATCACTCCTTTGGTATCAGGAGTGAGAGAAAGGTAGGCTACAAGCATGAAAAGGACCTAGGGCTCACAGGAAGGGAGAAAACCACAGCTTTTCTCTCTCCCCCTCCCATTTCCCTATCCCCTCCCTCCATTCCCAGGATACTGACTGTCAGCTCCAAGGCTTCGTTGAGAAGACCATTCCTCTTGCTGTGCAGATAGGCATTGGAACTACCAGTCTTGGCCACACGGATCCTGGCAAGGCGGGCTTTCTGTAATCAAGAAGACAATAAGAGGGACATTGAGATTATTAAGATCTCATGTTGCTGTTTTCATGTGTGATGGTAAGCTTCTTCCATTCTGAGCTGAGCACTAGAAATGTGACCTGAGACAGTGTTTTGAGCAAGCTGCAGAATAGGACTGGCTACATGACAGGATATGGATAGCCTTTTCTACCCCTATTACTTTCACTGAAGACTCTATTGTCCAGATGCTGAGGCTGCTGGAAACCTGAGCTATGGAAGAGATGTTCATATTGGGCACAAATCCTGGGGTAGAGATGAAACTTTGACAAACCTGTACCCCAAATGTTAAGATGTTAGCTACTGTGAATTTAGTTGGTTTAATAATAATCAGAGAAGCAGACATTGGTTTTCAATATTATCTCTTCTGCTTTCCCTTTCTAAAAGTCTATGATCTTGAGAAGAGAGGTTACTTCCTCCCCACCCTCCATCCTTTTTATTTATTCCTTACCTATAGTTATGGGTAGTTTTGGAATTCTCTATTTGAAAATTTGGAAGGACAAACAGGAGGAGGTTTAAGAGATGGTGAGAGGAAAGTATATTTGGTTTATTTCTTTTTTTGACTATGCTCAATAAACCATGTAATTATAGTATGTTAAATATTGGAGTTCTGTGGATATAGAGGGAGTCAGCAACAAAGAGAAGAGATTCCAGATAAATGAAGTGGGGACTCTAGAATTATATACACATGATAAAGCAAAATATTTTAATGTTTTGAATAATATTCCATTTCATTTTCTAGACTAAATGTAAGACATGACTGCTGTTACTACTTGAAGTCATTGACTGGGTGGTATAGAAAAATAGTCTAGTTATCTTCAGGTTGAGTATACCCTGGTGACTCGAGGGCATATTTCAGCCTTTTAGGAAGGCTGTTTCCTAAATGTGCCAGAGATTAATGAAAGTTCTGGGTTGGTGACTCAGGTAGGACGCTACCTCAGACACTGTATATAATTATTAGAGAGTTAATATATTGACATACTATCTTTATGTAGACTTAGGAAAGAACACTTGATTTGAAATCCCATTTTAGATATTAACTGGCTGTGAGCAAATGACTTGATCTCTCTCAGCCACAGTTTCTTCATCTATCAAATGGGAATAATAATAATGCCTATCTCACAGGACTGTTATCTACAATGCTTTACAAACTTTAAACAATTATGTAAATGATGATGGTGATGATGATTATATAAGATCATTCATATTTGTTGAGTAAAGAAAGATCATGTCATATACATATATACAGGTAACACATGTCTCCATTTGTTTGTGTCAACGTGAAAGGGTTTCCAGTTGTGCACTGGGCTTAAAATCAGCAGAGGTCTTCCTTTCCCTTGTGCCAATCTTCTCCATTTATTTCTCTCTCTCATTATTCATATATCTGACAGAATGATTCTTCTACTATCCAAACACAGATCTGTCTTGTCCCACTGCCTTAAAATCTTTAGTGACTTTCTTGTTAATTGAGTAAAGTCTACATGTCTTTTTGTGGCATTCATGGTCTTTCATCTTGTACTTTCCCACCCATGTACATTTGCTTTCATGCTGTTCTGCCTAAAACAGCATGATGATGACAATAATGATATTATCATTAAAATTATAAATGATATTTTGGTCTTATGAGTTCCTTTTGATTTCCTATTTAGTCATAGATCCATAGATCTGGAAAGTAATTTCTTTCTTTCTTTCTTTTTTTTTTAAGGCAATTGAGGTTAAGTGACTTGCCCAGGGTCACATAGCTAGGAAGTGTTAAGTTTCTAAGGTCACATTTGAACTCAGGTCCTCCTGACTTCAGGGTTGGTGCTCTATCCACTGTGCCATCGAGTTGCCCCTGAAAGGTAATTTCTTTCTTTCTCCTTTCAATTGTTTTTGATGTGACCTTTTATATTTAGGCCATCTATCCATTTAGAACATGTGGTGAAGTGAAGCCTAATTTCTTCCAGGTTGTTGTTAAATAAATAAAAATAAATCCCCCTATCAATAACTGGGGTCTTTTGGTTTATCAAACACTATGTCACTATTTGTTTCTGTATGTTGTATACATAATGAGTTCTATTGATTGATTGATTTCTCTCTTTTTAAAACCAGTACTAAATTGTTTTAATGATTACTGCTTTATAGTACAGTGTAAGATTTGGCACTGATAGAGCCCTTCCTTCCCACTTTTTTCATTATTATCCTTTGTTTCTTGACTTTTGTTCTTATCTCATTACTATTTTTTTCTAATTTTAGAAAATATTCTTTGGGAGTTTGATATTGTATTAAATAATTAATTTAAGTGATATTATCATTTTTCAAAAATATTGGCTCAACCTATCCATGAACAATTAATGTTTGTCTAACATTTAGGTCTATTTTTATTTCTGTAAAGAATATTTTATAGTCAAATTCAGAATCTTTGGTGAATCTTAGGAGATAATACTAGAATTGGTCATCAGAATTTTCCTGACAGTGCCCAAGTTAAGATTCTTTGGGCTAATGGACAAATCATAGTATATGCCTTACACTTCTATTAGATAGTTCAACTCCCTGGATCCCTGGACTAGTTCTAACAGTTAACAACCAGTCAAAAGTACTCAGGATGAGTACTGTTCCCAAGGAAAGGTGTGTGTGTGTGTGTGTGTGTGTATGTGTGTGTGTGTGTGTGTGTGTGTGTGTGTGTAGGAGAACACAACAGATGATTGAATCAAGGAAATAAGCAAGCATGTATTAAGTACCTTCTATATGTCAAGCAAATGAAATAATCCCTGGCCTTAAGGAACTTACCTGACCCTTCTTATTTATTTGCTTGCACTGAAGATGTTTCACTTATATAGCTCATCTTTCAACTAGATTTCAAAGTCCTTGAGAAATTACCCTGCTTCTTTATACCTCCTTCTAATACCTAGCATAGTGCTGGGCCCATAATAGGCATCTAATATATATGTATTTTTAATGAACAAGACTGTGTGGGACAACCTGAGTTCAAATCCAGCCTTAGACACTTAGCCTGGGAAAGTCATTTAACCCCAAATTAAATGGGGTTAATGTCTCCTCCCAGCCCTCCAAAAAAAGACCAAGATTGGAAGCTTTGTCTTGTGGCTATATCTCTCTGAGTTTGTTCTAATGAATTTGCATCTGTTGGGTGACAGAAGAGAGGGAGGGATGTGACTTTAGAATGCTGACTTTTATGATATATGTTACAAAGTCTCTCTAAGTCCTTCCAGACCTCCTTGCTGAGGATGCTCTAGCTTCTGATTCATTGAAATTTGCCTTGGCCCTAGGAACTTCTGACCTGGAGATCTGTCCACCTTTACCACTGGGCAGGCTTGGGAATGACGCAAGGTACATATTAGTTACTTTTTCCTTCCTAATAAACTTCATTGGGGTAACCATGACAACAGCACAACTAAGGAATTAACTCAGGGAAGGAAGGAGACTTTGGGGGAGAGGGAGGAGAGTTGAGAAGAGCTAGAGGAGGAGACCCTAAAGATTGTAAAATAGCCCCCAGTTCAGACTCTGAGACTCAGCAGGTGACTCCAAGTTCATAGACTCCTTTATGGTTGCAACCACGAGGGAAACAACCCCAGACAACCCCAGACTCACAGGATCTTCCCAGGGTCATTTAGTTCATGATTCTCGTTCTAAGGAAGTTTGCAATTGTAGAGAGTTAGGTTAAGTGGGACTGTGTTACCTTATATCGCTTCTCTTTCCCCAATCTGGCCAAACTTCTCATCCTTCTGTTCTTATAAAGGGCTCTTTATCCATCTCTCCTGTCTCTTTCACTTGCCCTCTCTTTTTGCCCTAATCTCTTGGAATCCCTAGTTTTCTTCAAAGCTCACCTCAAACTAGTATTCTCCATGAAGCTTTCCATAATCTGAGTACTTAATATCTTCTCCCTCCCAAATTACTTTGTACATATATGTTATATATTGTTACATATATCCTATAGATATTTTTCAGTTATATGTTCTCTCTAGATACAATGTTGTTATTGTTTGTTCTTCATTCTCGATGATAACCACGACATCTGAGAACTGGATTTGAGGGAGGGAGGGCTGTACAAAATCACCAGCCTCATTTTCTCCTTTGGAACCATTTGGGTCCAGTGGACAGATATAGATCAGATTATTTATGAACAGGTAAAAAAGGCCATTTTTTTGCCTTATTTTTTCTTCCCTAGCCTTGATCACTGAATAGGTGTTGCCTTAGTCAAACTGAGACCTATTAAAGTCCTTAGCTTAAAAAGGTCAAGGTTTCCTGACAGCATCCAAGGCTGTTTTCAGATAGGATATAAGCTCCTTGAGGCCAGGAATTATTTCATTTGCTCGACACATTTAATATGTGCTTTCTTGCTTGCTTGATTCACTCATTTGTTGTATTCTCCTACTCCTACCCCTCTACTTGGGAACAGTACTCATCCTGAATTCTATTTGGCTGGTTGTTGACTGTTAAAACTAGTCCAGGGAACCAGGGGGTTGGATTATCTAATAGAAGTGTAAGGCATTTACCATGATTTGTCCATTAGCCCAGAGGATCTTGTCTTGGTCACTGTCAGGAAAATAATGATGACCAATTCTAGTAATAATATTCAGAAACATACTGGAGACAAGAAATGTCCAGGGATCAAAGAGGTTTAGCGTGGGCCCAGAGGGACAGGGGAGGAAATTTCAATGAACCTTTTGGGAATAGTTTTCTCATTGAGGTAAATTGGTTGGCAGCCCAAAGTAAGTAGGGCCAAGGGTCACAATTCCATCTACAAGTAGGTCACAGAACTTTGCTGTGGCTAGGCCACACATGCACCCCAGATCTTGGACATTTATTTCACAAATAATATATCTTGGCAGTGTTGGGTTGAAGAGAGTGTGGATAGTTAAGCTAAAGTCATCTCAGCTTCTCAAAGAATAATGCATATCATGAGTCATGTCAACTCTGTATGCAAAAGATCGTACATTTGAGCTTAAGGAAATTCTAAAGAGTAGAATTATAGCAAATCAGCAAAATAAATTCAGCCACAAAGAACTGACAGAGAGTGAGCGGCAGGGTCAAGGATGTAAGGCAGTGAATGCCTAAGTCTAGATACATAAATTTAAGCAAATGGTTTAGTTTTTTACTGTTTGCTTTCTTCCTCAGCCATCTAAGGAAAGCATCTACCAATATCTGCTTAATCTGGGAGTAGTGATGGAAATGGAGGTTATCCTTTTCACCCTCAGGAATTGATGAGGCTAGGACAAGGAGTTGGAGTTTGGGGCTACAAATCCTGTTAAACAAGTATAGAAAATTGCTTGGCTTTTAAAGGTAGAAAGGACATTGGATTTGGTTCAGACCATAGACTTGGAGCTGGAAGAGACCGCAGAAGCCATTTGGGCCAACCTGCTTTTCATTTTATAGAAGGCCAGAAGGCTTCTCCAGTTTGGAAGGCCAAAGATAGGATTGAGCCCTTGCACTTGGCTGCTCTGGATTAAAACAGCACTTCTGGTTTACTTATGATTTATGGGACATTAGGAAGTCACTTAATATGTTTGGGCCTCAGTTTACTTGTACAGAAGAAAAGGGGTTCTGAGTAGGCCCTTCTAGTTCTAAAGTCTACACTCCCCTTCTTAGGCAGTGACCTGCCTTTTCTTCCTCTGTTCCTTCAGATGCTCATCCCAGCTAGAGAGGCTAGAGAAATAGAAGCAGAAACCCGGAAGGAAGATAGGAGGAAAAAATCTATCTGTTCTCTATCTGCCCAGCTGGCCAAGTTTCCAAAACTTATTCTCATCCTGACAAGCTCCTTGCTTCAGAAAATCTGCTCCTGTCCTCTCCCCTCCAACTGCATGTTTACATCCAAACAATGCTCTTCCCTCCCCATAAGAGAAAGTGGTTTTTATTGCTTTAGGGAAGCTCTGGGTGCTGAGAGCTGCATATGGAAATCCAATTGTGTCAAGCTCATTATAGCCTTATATAATTTGATCCCACCACTTAGAGACAGACCTTTATCGTATCTGGGGTCTGTCTTCATTACTTTCTAGAGATGAAAGATTTTTCTTCTCTCCTTTGTGGCATTTCTTTTAATCTTATCTTACCCTGGGCTCTATTAAAGCAATAGATTGTCATATCAAATACACTCTATCGTTTAATCATTTCCAACACAGGATGAAGAGGTTGGAAATGTATTTATGGAACAATACCCAGAATATGGAATTCAGTGTGGCTCCTGCTGTGATTTCCCTTGATATGGGCTGAGGAGGGCAAGGATCAGTTATTATTCATCTTTGTATTTTCTCACAGTGCCTATCACAGTGTCTTTGTGGTGTTCAGTGATTCAAGTAGATATTCATTCAGTGAATGTAAGGACAGTAAGCCCTGTACTAAGTACCAGGGAAGATACAGAGTTTACTAAAGACATGATTTCTGCCTTCATGAAACTTATAATCTAGTCGGGGCATATGACATATATACAGATACCATTAATACAAAATGACATGATAAATGGATACAAATCCCCAAAGGAACTCTGATGCTTCATGCTGGTATATGAGTTTACCCTAAGATCTCAAAGGGTATTCCAGCTTTGTGTGGGGTCTTAACAACAGATTGAACCTACTTTCTGGGGTCAAGCTTAACTAATAAAAGAGAGGCTCATAATTAGAGAGGCTGGCCACTTGGTGATGAATTCTTGGGCTATGGCAACTCATGAAATGTGGAAAGATATAAAAGGACTCTCAGTCTTGAGTGACCCACTTTCCTCTTCAGTTCCAGTGATGAAAAAGAGTCAAATTGTGATAAAAATAATAATAGTTAATAAAAACTAGCATTTATATAGCACTTTAAGATTTGCAAAGTGCTTTATAAGTATTATTTAATCTCTTTCTTGCAACAACCCTAGGAGTTAAGTGTTATTGTTATTCCCATTTTACAGATAAGAAAACTGAGGCAGGCAGAAGGTAAAAAAACTTGCTCAGGATCACAGGACAAGTGTTTGAAAATAGATTTGAGGAATCACATAGGCTTTAAATAACTTAAAAAAACCTAATTTAACTACTGATATGTCTTCTACATTGGAGATCCTTGCCCAATGACCAATGAATATCATACTAGAAAAACTGGATCATATCAATCATAAAGGAAGGGAATTAACATTTATGAATCATCTACTATGTGTCAGGCACTATACTAAGTGCTTTAGAAATATTATCTCATTTGATCCATAATGATCTCATTTGATTCGTAATGGTATTTTTGCTAAAAAATGAGACCAGAAGATATAAGGAAGATGTGGTAAATGAAAGTATGGTTCATAGGTTCTCTTTAGAAAGGTGTTTAGAAAGGATTTGATGGGAGATGGTTTTATAATGTAGCCAGACAGCAAGAAACATAATTTCACCGGATACTGGGTGATGTGCTTATATGAAGAAAAGCAAAAAATTATCAGCTGATGGGCCAAGATCTGTTGCAGAGGAAAAGGTGGGGATATTCTCCAAAGGATTCATTATTACCTTCCAAATAAAACTAGCCCATTCTTTGATACTCCGTAATTTCAGTGCAAATGCAAGTATTCAAAGCAGTATTAAACACCTACTCTGTGAAAGACATCATATTAGGGATGTCAAGACAACATGAGCCCCTGCTTTCAAGGTGCTTAATTCTACTAGGAAGATATAGCATTGACCCATATAAGTAAATTAAGGACAATCTGAGAAGAGCTTAAATAACTAGGGAACCAGGAAAAGCTTCCCATAGGAAGTGAAATGAGTTGAACTAAACACGAGGAAATGTGAGAAAGCAGAAATAGCAATTTCAGAAAACAAAGAAAGAAAAAACAGCTGCATCAGGCCAAGTATAAACAGGAGAGATCCATGCTGGAAGCAACACAATTTTGAAGAAATTGATTTTGTGAGCTATCTGAAAGGGAAAAAGATGCTTAATGACAGGGGGTGGGGGTAGGGGGGGATATCATGGCTGCTATTGCTACCAAAAAAGGCATCAATAACTATTGACTCATATGCCTAACTTCTCACCTCTACAAAATCTCCATGAGAATAATTCACACACATTTTTGAGGATGTCCTTGATGAAAATATGAGAAGGCTCTAATAGGCAGGATTTCCCAAATGATATTTGAAAACAGAGCACGTCTTTCACACAATTGATTAAAAGGTACAGAGAATACAACAGCCCACTTTGCTTCCTGTTCATTGAAAAGTAATTTTGCTGCCAATAAGGCAGCATTCTATACATATTAAAATATACAAGACTCCTTGATAAAAGCAACTGTGGTGATAAGTTTTTGATGATCTCCTGATGATTAATATCAGATGAAGCATTAACAATGGAGATATACTCTCGCTAAAAAGATTGGGGGCTATCAAGAAGGAAGTATGATGCAGAGTCCAAAGATTTCCTGCAGGGGATGAGGTCCTCAGATGTTTCTCTTCACAGATAATATTGGACTAATAATATTAAATCCCAGAAAGCTGCAGAACTTTCTAAGTGAGGTTCATCACTACTCATAAGAGTTTAGTCTAACTATCCACAAAGAAAAACCCAAATGGATGAACAATGCCTTTTGTTCTTATATAACTATCTCACAAGAGCTGGCCCATCTTAGCATGTATCATGGATATTGAGAATTGAATAGGAGGAAGAGAGTGAACTGGATTGCATTTGGGAAATTGTGCAGTAGTCATCCCAAGTTCCTCTTTGAAATAAAATTTCCATTGTTCTTCTATCAGTTTGCTTCTGCTCATGCTACATAGCAGGAAATTATGAAACAGTATGGTCTCTGAGGAATCCAAGTCATGAGTCACCCATAGAGAGACATATGGTCAATGAAATTGTTCTTTGAACCAGATCCATGATTTCACTGATATAGGGATCTCCTGGTAAATAACTTCCTCTATCAATGAATGTTCTTGCCCAGGGTCACCTAGCCAATTTGTATTTGGGCTATGATTTAAACTCAGGTATTTCTGGCTTTCTGTCTAGTATCTCTTACCTCCTGGTACAGTATATTGCAATGATGAAATTAAACACATAAAGTGATGTAAAAGATATTATCAAAGAGGTGTGTGACTGGAGATAGTGGATGTATAGACGACAAAAGGTAAACAGCTGGATAGTCCAGGTACTATCCTAGTACCCACAGAACATCATGAGATCTAGAGTAGGGGTTCTTAATTAGGAAGACCACAGATGGATTTCAAGGGGACTGTGAACTTGGATGGGAAAAAATTACATTTTTATTTTCACTAACCTTTACTCAGGGATTCTTTATGTTTACTGGATCATGAATTATTCTACTATTCTGGTAAAGTTTAATGTATTTAAATGTATAGAATGAATTACATAGAATTACAAAGGAAACCAGTTATATTGAAAAGGAAAGGAAAAAGAATAGGTATATATTTATGTAGCACTTAATATGGGCCAGGACTGTGCTAGGCACTTTTTACAAATATTATCTTCATTTGAGTTTTACAAAAATCCCTGAGAAGTAGATGCTGGTATCATTCCCCTTTTATCATTGAGGAAACTGAGGCAAATAGAGATTAACTGCCTTGCAAAGGGTCGTATAACTTGTAAGTATTTGAGGCCAGTTTTGAACTCAGATTTTCCCACTTCAATCTACTCAACCACTTCACATATAAAATGTTACTATTAAAATATTAAAAAAAAAACAAGACACAGACCTCAGGTTAAGAACATCTTTTGTAACTGAAATTCAACATTTTCTTCAATTATTTAGAAACATTATTTTGAGAAGAGGTCTATAGGGGTCTATATCAGGCAGCAAAAAACATAAAAACAAAAAAAAGAGGTCTTTGGTCTAACACAATCCAGAAGCTCCTCAGTGCATTGGATAGTTCCCTTGTGGAAAATGTACAGGAAGAAAAAGATCAGAATCAAATAGGATTGGAAAGCATGAATGGTTTGCCATTTGTCTAATTAAAGGAAGTATCCCATCAATGAGACCAGAGATACAAGAAAGAAGGAATATTGAAATATAAATATACACAAAATTCAAAATTATACCAACTTCTCTTGCTCATAGGATATCACAGATTTTGAACTGGAAGGGCTCTGAAAAGTCATCTAATTCTTAAACTTTTCCTACTCATGACCCCTTTTTACCCAAGAAATTTTTATGTGACCCTGGGTACACAGGTATATAAACTAGATATACAAATTAAACATTTACTAATAACAAATCATAATTTCATGACTCCCACACTCAGTTACGAGACCCCCATAGGAGTCACGATCCATAGTTTAAGTAGCTGGGATCTAATCCAACCCTCTCATTTACTCCTAAAAGATCATGAAGTCACTTTTTTCTCCACTCTCTTCCCAGTGAACTTCTTGGGCTGTAGTACCAGTGTCAATCACCAGATGGCTGTCTCCAAGCTCAAGCTGCTCCACCTTGCTCCAGATGCACATGTGGCAACAAGAACCTTGCATCTCAGAATTAGGCAAACCACTGGGAGCTTTTTAATCTGGAATCTGCAAATTATTCATTCATTCATGTATTTATTTATTCACATTTTGATAATGCAAGGCCTTTGATCAAGAGAGAGCTTCTCCAGATAGGGAAACAATGAGAAGCAAAGCAAAAAGTTCTCAATTAAATGCTATCTGTGACATCACTCATTCCAATCCACATTTTCCCTATCTTTGGTGCCTTCAAAATTTGGACAGTTCAGGGAAAATGTGTCTCTGCACAGTGGAAGACAATCACAGAAGATGGAATCTGAAGTCCAGAAAAATTAAAAAATAGATCCAAAGTCACACAGACCAATTTTCAAACCCTGATCCTGTGATTCTAAATCCATCATTCTTTCCATTGCACAGTGCCAGTCTCTTTCAGAACTCCTTATAATCATACCTCAGTTGAATCTGCTCCTCCAAGGCTGTCAGTGCTTACATTAAATTAAATTAAATCTGATGGCTTTTTCTTAATTCTCATCCTTCTTGACCTCTTTGTTGCATCACACTCTGTTAAACCTCCTTCAATCTTCTTCTTGCATATTCTCTATTATTTTGGGGGTACACTGCTCTCTCTTTGTTTTCCTACTACATGTCTAATTATTCCTTGTACTTTTTTTTTTTTTTTTGCTTTTTGCTGAGGCAATTGGGGTTAAGTGACTTGCCCAGGGCACACAACTAGGGAATGTTAAGTGTCTGAGACCAGATTTGAACTCAGGTCCTCCTGACTTCAGGGCTGGTGCTCTATCCACTGCGCCACCTAGCTGCCCCGTTCTTCATACTTTTTTGCTGGGACATCCTAGTCTTGCTGCCTAACCATGGGTTAACAGATCCTATCCAGGATGGCAATGATGCAGAAAGACTGGTCACAACAAGAAAGCTTCCTGTCTCCTTTCCTTCCTCTCTCTTTCTCTTCCCTGGCTGGGCTACTTAAAACTTTACTGGACTGCTCCATTGCTCACATGGCTTGGTAGATGGGAGCCATCAATTGTATTCCGTTGGGTAAGATGGAAGAACATAGGACTTGCCATCAGCACTGTGCCTAAGGTTCTCCAGGCTTTACCATCTGCTCTGCTGACCTCCAGTAATGACATTTGAAGTTCTGAAATAATGTAAGGACCCTTGGGCCTTTGCATCTGACTCACTGTGGCATTTTGGGGACTTCTGAAATTTTCCATCTGTCCTGCTGCTGAACTTTTTGTTATATGCTCTCTCCCCTAATTAGAGTGTGAAGTCCTTGAGAAAGACTATCTTGATTTTTCTGTGAGCAGCACAAGCCAAGAATTTTGGGACTTAAAAATGATTCATTCATTTATTTATTCATTCATAGATTTATTCAACAAAATCCTAATAATAATTATTATTTATATGTATTTATTATGTGCCAGGTACTGTGCTAAGCCTTTTAAAATTATCATTTCATTTGAACCTCACAATAACACTGTGAGATAGGTGCTATTATTACCCCCATTTTACAGATGAGGAAACTGAGGCAGAGGGAGATTTAATTGACTTGTTCAGAATAAGTGTCTGAGGCCAGATTTCATCTGAGATTTTCATGATTCCAGACCCAGAGCTCTGTCTATTGTGCAGCCCAGTTGAATAAAGAAAATGGTTCAGTAAGTCTTTGTGAAATAAATAAATAAATGATGAATAAATGAATGTATTCATACATTGGGCCTGGCACTAATGGAGGACAAAGAATTCAAGCATGCTTGGTGTAATGGAAAAGATCGCTGGACTTGGAGTTAGGAGAGGGCTGAAAAGGAAATGTTCAAGGTCTCTTATTCTACCATTATTCTCCTTCACGAATCTGTAGGGCATGAACGGATTAGAAGCATTCCCTCCAATGATGCAGACTGCAACCAATCTATGTTTTTTCTTCCTCTGTGTTTCTCATCTATGACCTCTTACCAGATGATAACAACTATCCTCCTCCTCCTCAGTGACACAATGGATAAAGTGTTGGATCTGGAGTCAGGAAGGCCTGAGTTCAAATCCAGCCTCAGACCCATATTAGCTGTGTGATGCTGGGCAAGGCACTTTACTTTGTTTGCCTCAGTTTCCTCATCTGTAAAATGAATTAAAGAAGGAAATGGCAAACCACTCTGGTATCTCTGCCAAGAAAACCACAAATGGAGTCATGAAGAGTCAGATGTGACTGAAATGACAACAATGAAAAAAATGGGTTTAATAACAGCATCTACCTTGAAGGGTTAGTGTGAGCTGTTGCCTCAGGGGATCCACCCAACATCCTGTAATTTTCCTTAAATTCCCTTGATCAGTATGCTACCAATGGACCATATGGGCTCTTCTTCTCCCTTATCACACAACCAACTTTGTCCTCATACACTTCTTTGGTGACAGCCGTGATTTTTCTCTCTTCTCTGTGATTCTTTGTATATGTAATATATTGCAGCTTGCTTACCCCAACTATTCACCCTTCTGCTGCTCCTTGAGAAATCTTCCACTTCAGTTTTTATGAGACTGCAGCATTTCATTATTTGCAGTCCTACAACATGATTTGTCTATGATTATAATAATGATAATTCTTTAATATTCAAGCATAATATCACTTTTCTGTACTAGCATTTAGCCCCATATTTTTCTTTAAAAAAGATTTTTAAGCATAGGAACTAGATCTGGAATTTCATTGGTATAGACAACTCCCAGGTGATAAAATTGCCTCTATTAATGCTGGCAATAATAAATAAAATAGGCAATTTATAGTCTCTGAGACTTGCTGGGAATCCTGGGTGTTAGCTGACATGTCCAAGGTCACACAGCCAATATGTCAGAAATAGACTATAAATTCCAGAATTTGTGGTTTGATGTCAGCTCTCTTCACTGTATTTAATATGATATTATCAGAGGAAGCGACATAAAAGACATGGCATTATAGTCTCATTTGATGCTACTCCCCTGCCCCAGGACCTTTCCATCTGACTTGAAATTTATATGTTTTCTCCCCTTTTTAGAATACATGGTCCTCGAGAGGAGGGACTGCCCAATTTTTCTATTTATAGGCTCAATTCTTATTGTGGTGCTTTGTATGTGGTAAAAACTTACTAAGTGTTGGTTTTTACATTCATTCATACATGCTGCCTCTCATTTTAAAATCTTTTAAAATGTTAATTTTTTATTATTGTGCACTTGGTAAATATCATCCAACATAAAAATTTCTATTTATAAAGAAGCATGAAAGAAAGAGGATTACATATTAAACTTGTTTAGTTGTTTTCATTCATATCTGATTCTTTGTGACTCTGTGGTTTTCTTGGTAAAGATACTGGAGCAGTTTTCCATTTCCTTCTCCAGCTCATTTTATAGAGGAGGAAACTGAGGCAGACAAGGTTAAGTGCCTTGCCCATTGTCACACAACTAGGAAGTTAGATTAGAACTCAGGAAAATGAATCTGCCTTGCCTGGTATCCTATGCATCCACTATGGCGCCATCTAGTTGCCCACATATTTTAAACGGGATGATCATTATGTACAGCACTTAAAAAGCATTTAGCTATTTCAGCATGGTGGTTCCAAGACTGCCCTGCTTACCTTTATCTCTTTTATAATTTCCTTCTCTATTCCTCTGATTCTGAAAATGTGCCACTGATTAATTTCCTTTCTTCTTTTTTAAAGTATCACTACATCCTTTTGCTCCTATAACTACCCTTATGGGAGGGAGAGGGAGAAGGAAAAGGAGAGGGAAAGGGAGAGGAAGACAGAGACAGAGAGACAGCTGAGAGACAGATATATGTACATACACTTAGACAAAGACAGAGAGAAAAAGACAGAGACAGAGAGAGACAGATGGACAGACACAGACACTGAGAAAAATATACAGAGACAGAGATAGAGTCAGACACACACACACACACTTACACACACACACTCCTGAGTACACATAAGTGCTAGAGATAGGTGAGTGTGTAAGAGGGGGATGGGGTGAATGTTATGACAGAACAAATTGCCTACAGACATGGGCTGGGGGAATTTCTACTTCTTTTTGTTTAGTTGTTTTCAGTCATATCTGATTCTTTGTGACTCTGTTTTTTTTTTTTTTTTTGGTAAAGATACTAGAGTGGTCTGCCATTTCCTTCTCCAGCTCATTTTATAGATGGGGAAACTGAGGCAAACAGGGTTAAATGTTTTGCACAGTGTCACACAGCTGGGAGGTGTCTGAGGCTGGATTGGAACTTGGGAAGATGAATCTACCATCTAGTTCAGCTGAGGAAAATACAGAGCACAGGCTGACCAGTGGTTACCTATTCCCAATAGGAGGGGAGGGTACGGAGTGTCAGAATGCTGGTGAGTTTTTCCTTTTAGAAAGGAGATGATTGCAGGAAATACTCATTCCCCTTTGGTGATGATCACTCATTTTGAGTGCTGCTAGCTCTCCATCAATCTCACCCTCCATTCTTTAAGTACCTTTTAACAGTTTTGCTTACAGGTGCCCTTTAGTACCTGAATATTTATATCTCTCTATCTCTCATCTGGAGTGGCCAACATAGTTTTCTCCTTGGGAAAATGGAAGGAGAAAGATAGAGAGAGAGTGGGAGGGAGGGATGTGGGAGGAGAGGATGGGAAGAATAGGAAGGGAGTGGAGAGGAGTGGGAGAGAGATTAATAGATGAGGAAGGAAGAGAAGTAGGGAAAGAAAAGGAGAGAGGGAGATGAGAAAGGTGAGGGAAGGGAGGAGAGCAAGAGATAAAGAGACAGAGAGAAAAAGAAGGGGTGAGAGGAGGGAATAAAGAAGAGAGGGAAGGAGAAGGAGAAAGAGAGAGAAAGATAAAGGAAAGGAGAAAGGATGAGAGAGAGGAAAGACAGGGAGAAAGAGGAGAGGAAGAGGAAGGGGGAAAGGGAGGAGAGGGAAAGGGAGAGGAGGAGGGAAAGGAAGAAGAGGGAAAAGGAGAGAGAGAAATAAGAAGGGAGAAGAGAGAGAAAAGAGAAGAGAAATATTAAGGGGTTAAGGAAGTGAAGGAAAGAAGGAACATTCATTTCCTCTTGGATTCTAGGCCACAGACATGTAGGCAGGTGTTTATTTTCAGAGCAGCTCTATCTCTTAAAGGATTGGCTTTGGGTGTGGGTTAACATTTGCCCTACTACCCTGGCTCCTTTTTGTGACCTAAGAAATCTTCTCCAGACCTGAGATGCACAGCCTCAGCCACCAAAATCAGATAACTACTTTTTCTCCCTGGCAGAGAGCCCAAGGTGAAAGGGGGTAGGGTTGAACAACCTTGAGGAAAGGCAGCATCAGCCTGAGTGAAAACCCTGTAAATATTTACTCTGATGTCAGATAGACAAGGAAGGAAGGAGGAAGAGAGGGAGGGAGAGGGGGAGGGAGTCATCTTCATCTGCCAGCATGAGGAAAAAAGACAAGCCATAGTTGTCTCTTAACAAATTTGGGATGTACTTTATATAGTAATTGGGAAGTTCCCACTTTCTCACTCATAATCTTTGGAGGACCAGTAGAAAACAGATAAGATGCCCCAAGAGGTGGGAAGATGGCACAGGGGAAAAACCTTGATTAGGGGTTAGGGTTAGGGATACAGTCTCTATTGTTATTACATAGGCTAAAGGTAAAGCTAGGAGCTTGGAAATTGTGGCCAATTATTTCTCTAAATCATCTGCTCAGTTGAAAGAATTTTAGAATGCTCGTAGTGTTGATCCCAGGGAGCACCTAATTGCTCCAAGTACTCTGGTGCTTGGGATGGGGGATGGAGATGGGATAGGGTGGGTCCAAAACCAGAGAGGATTCAGGAAATAGCTCTTCCACTGATTTGACTGGAATCTAGTAAAGCAGTAACTAGGGTGAGGCAAATGGAGCATTATCCCAGGGCAAAAAACTTTTTTGCTTTGTATTTAAGCAGAGTTTCTAGCACTATTGTTGGAAGGTGATTTGAAGGGATGACACCTGGAGGTTTGAGATTTTGCCAGGTTAAACCTTTTGATCATCCAGTGCTATGTTCAGTCCCAGAGTGTCTGGGAAATATCCTAGTACTACCCTCCAAGCTTGGGGCCACCTGAGTAGAGATTTTGCCTGAGAGTTCCATAGTCCTGTTCTTTTAGAGCTCTGAGAACTTTTCTCTAATAACCTGTAATCCCCTCTGAAAACCTAAACCTCAGATTTTCACCAGGAAATGTTGTCATCATGACACTGGAGTCAACACAAGCTGATCTCATTTTTCAATACCAGCCTGTTCATTGCATCCCAACTTTGCCAGGATGTACTTTGCTCAGAAAGGATCAATTGCCTCAGTTCCATCCTGCCTACCTCCCTTGCCCTGACCTAGGCTGCTTGGCACCATTCTGTGGAGTCAGCCAAAAACCACGTCTAATTAATTCTTTTCCATTGTGGGCTTTGGGGAGGAACAAACAATCTATCTTTGGAGCATTTAAGCTGCCAAGGAGTAGCCAGCCTCTTTCCCCTCCCTGTTTCTCTCTCTGAGGGTTGCTACATGAAGAGTGAATGGTTCTTTGTTCTGTTCACCTTTGGGGAATATAAAGGTAGAAAACTCCACCTGGAGCTCCCTCTCCTGCATCCTCTTTCCTTTCCATGGAAGATTCTTGTTGGGGTCCCTACATAGTCTATTTCTGCAGACTTCATTGGGATGTTCTGAAGCATCTTTGCTTTCCACAAGGAAACAGAGAGTTCTTGCATTTCCATTAAACCCAAACCTCAGTTCTATTGTTCTATGGGACTTCAGGTAGGGAAAATAAAGATGACAGTCCCAGAGGCTGGGGTCTAATTGGAAGGGTGATGGGCAGTCACTGTATCAAGGGAGGATTTGAAGGATTACAGGATAACAGATTTAGAGTTATAGTGTATGTTAGGAGATCATTTAGTTCAATCTCCTCCTTTTATAGTTGAGGAAATAGAGGTCAGCAGAGGTTAAATGATCTTCTTTAAGGTTACACAGGTAGATGACAGTTTCCCAGGTCTTCTAACTTCATATTCCAGGTTCTTTCCATGATACTACTTTAGTATAAGGAAAAGCTTCCTACCAATTAGACCTTTCCAGGAGTGAAATGGACTACTTCAGGAGACCATCGAGGTCCTCAATTGATGTATACACATGTAAGGTGAATGGCCATCTGTTAGAGAGATTTGTATTTGAGATTTTTGGTCAGCAAGATCAGGGGTTAGCAAACTATAATTCAGTCTGCTTGCCTGCTTTCATATAGCCTGCGAAGTAAGAATGGTTTTTTACATTTTAATGTTTAATATAACTTTATTTAAAAATGTAAAAATCATTCTTTGTTCATAAGTGATATAAAAACAGGCACCAGACTAGCTTTGGCTCTCAGGCTACAGTTTGCCAATTCCTGGTCTTTGAGGCATCTTCTGATCCTAAGATTCTGATGAATGAATGAATAAAAGCCAACTTAAAGCAAGAGTCTGGTGGAGTGCTAGAAGGCTCTTTCTCAACCTTGTTTGGTTCTACATCTTTGAAAATAACTTGGATACAGTTCAGAGGTCAAGCTTACCAAATTACAGATGACATTAAACTAACACTAGGGCAGTTGGGTGGTGCATTGAATAGGGTGTGCCAGCCTGAGAGTCAGGAAGATTCATCTTTCTGAATTCAAATCTGTCTTCAGACATTTATTAGTTATATGATCCTGGGCAAGTCACTTAACCATATTTACCTCCATTTCCTCATATGTAAAATGAGCTGGAGAAGGAAATAGCAAACCATTGTAGCATCTCTGCATGTGGGATCTCATGATCCCAGATGGGATCATGAAAGGTAAGTTATGACTAAAACAACTGAACCACAATAATACTAATAGTAATATTGGCAGATAGTCCAATAGGAAGGAATCTGGCTTTGGTGTCAGAGGCCCTGGGTCACAGTACATCCTAATCTCCTGCCGTGGTAGTTTCTGGGAAATTAGAATGTGTTGATCCTAATGTCATTAGGTCAACACCAATTTTTGTGGTCAGAAGCACAGAGTTAGAAAACCAGAGCTGGAAGAGACCTTAAGAGATCACATAGTGTTGGATCTTCTTACTCTGAAATATTCCTTTGCCAAGCCACTTCCTTTCTCCCATTGGTGAGTTTGTTGCAGGATCTCCATTTGGGGGATGACAGACCTTTGTTGGCCATACTTTAGTCCCTTCTTGGCTATGGTAGACTTTGCTGTTGTGACCCAGCTGCCCTCTAATCCTGGCATTTCCCTTAGTGCCTGGGACTTTCTCACTCTACAATATGCCCCTGCCATGGCTATCACTTTCTCCCATTGGTGAATTTCTTTCAGGGCCTCATTTTAGAGCTGATAGCTCAGATTGGCCATACTTCATTCATGATAGGCCATCCTTTATTCCCCTCCTGGCTGTGCTTTTGATTTTATGCTCTTTGAAATTATGCCATCATCCCACATGAGCAAGAATGTTTGTGGCAGCCCTTTTTGTAGTGGCTAGAAACTGGAAACTGAATGGATGCCCATCAATTGGAGAATGGCTAAATAAATTATGGTATATGAATGTTATGGAATATTATTGTTCTGTGAGAAACGACCAACAGGATGATTTCAGAGAGGCCTGGAGAGATTTGCATGAACTGATGCTCAGTGAAGTGAGCAGAACCAGGAGATCATTATTCACGGCAACAATACTATATGATGATCAATTCTGATGGACATGACTCTCTTCAACAATGAAATGCTTCAAACCAGTTCCAATTGTTCGGTGAAGAGAGCCATATACACCCAGAGAGAGGGATGTGAAATGTGGACCACAACATAACATTTTCATGTTCTCTATTGAGGTTTGCTTGCATTGTATTTCCTTTATCGGATTATTCTTTCTTGTAGATACGATTTCTCCTGCACAAAAAATGATGCAATAACTATACATATATTTGATTTCTTAAGTATTCTAACATAATTATCATGTAGTGGATATCCTGCCATCTAGGGGAGGGGTGGGGAGTAGGGGGGAAAAATTTGTAACAGAAAGCTTTGTAAGGGTTAATGTTTAGGAATTACCCATACATATGTTTTGCAAATAAAAAGTATTAATAAAAAAAAAAGAAATTATGCCATCACTTGGGCACTCCTTCCAGCTCCTTTTTATGTTTTGCTTTTCCCAATCAGAATGTAAGATCTTTGAGGGTAGGGCCTTTTTTTTTTTAGCTTTTACTTGCATCCCCAGTGCTTAGGACAGTGCCTGACACATCATAGCTGCTTAATAAATGTTTAACTTAAATAATTGATTATAACTTAATAAATGATTAACTTCCCAAAGAACCATTTCTCTCTAAAATGTCTCTGACAAGAAATCATCTAGTTTCCATCTGATTAGTCTTTAAACAATATCTTGTTCTGATACAATTTCAACCACGTATGTTCATTGCTCCTCATTCTCCCTACTCTCACTGTAAAAAAGAGACTTCAGTCCCCAAATGGGTGATATTCAAACACTAGGACAACTGATAGATTTTTTTTCCAGTGTATTTTTTCCTCCATGCTACCTTAGCTTGTCTCTGCTATTTGGGTTCTTTCTGAAGAGTTAGGGCCAGACCCATCTCTTATGTTGGAGGCTATGTGCAAGAGATGATGAAGAACCTGGAACTGGGAAGAGAAGATCATATTCTTGACCTCACTCTGTCTCCAAAGCCCCTTACTTCTGCTAGGGCTATGACATTCATCCATGAGACCCAAAGCTTCTTGAGCCTAGAAAGCATGCCTTAGGTAATCTTTATATCTTCTATTTCCCCCTTTATCCCATTTATTCTATGTAGCTCCAGAGGACAGAACTAACAGGAATGGGTAGAAGTCAAAGAGAGAAGAGTTTGGTTGCAAAAGGGTTGCCACCTGAAAAAGTTCAGTGATCCCCTATTGGGAATGCAAGAGAAAGAATTCAAGTACTAAGTGAGAGGCTGAATTAAATCATCATGCAACCACTTGTGGTCACACACAGTCAGTATGAGGTAGAGGCCAGCCTCCAACTCTGGTCCTCCTATTCCAAAGCTGGTCCTATTATCTATTCTGCCATGCTGCTCTTATTCTTAGATTAAGATACTAAAGTTCAGTGATATTTAAATGATTTATCCATCAGGGTCCCAGAGTTAGTCAGTGTCAGAGGTTGGGTCTTCTAGTCTCTGTGAATATCTGGTTTACCTTGAATAATTTGGGCAAGGAAGCCTAGAATCAGTATGGACTCACCTTCTGTGCTCGTCGTTTGTCAGCTCTCTGATTCTGGTGGTAAATCCGACTGAAGTTGGAGACAATGACAGGAACGGGCAAGGCAATGACCAAGACACCACTCAGAGAGCAGATGGAACCGAAGATCTTCCCTGCAATGGTCTTGGGTACCATGTCTCCATATCTGGAGATAAGAAAGTGAAATTAAGTCAGTGTGTTCTCTTTGCCCCCTCCATCTTGCTGTTTGGGGCTTGAAGAAAAGTCAAGGTTAGTATTTTCCAGACATCTTCCTCCAGCTATTCTCCCAATATTGATTCTTCTAATAGGAAGGGAGGGGGCAATGGCCAAAATAAAGGATCTGGGATACCAGGATTTAAATCATACTCTTTCCCCATGTACCCATGGTCATAGATGATAGTATCATACAATGTTAAAGGTAGAAAGGACCTTGAAGGTGATGAATCCAATCTGAACTTGGTCAGAAATCTTGTCTGACCTCCAAAGAGGAGAAACCCACAATCTCTTACAGCAATCAATTAACCAACAAATCAATCAAAAAGCATTTAGATCCCCTCCCTGTCTCTTTCACCAAGTCTCACCAGTTCTTTCAACTGATGCTCAGCATAAATTAAAGAATCTTCATCATTCTCATGATGCCCTCCCTCATTCACTCTCCAGATCATCAATGTCTTATCTTAAAATGTGGAGCTCAGAACTGCATTTAATATGCCCAAAGGTTTCGCTAAGCTAGGACAGAATACACTGGGACTACCCCTCCCTTAGCTCTGGACACCCATCAATGCTTTCTTGGCAGCACATTTCACTTCTTATAACAAGTCAAAATTTGCCTCTCTTGCAACTTCCACTGCCGTAGCACGATAAGAGATGGACTGTGCTCTCAGTCTCTTGTCTCTTGGCATTTGCAATCCCAAGAGGCTTTTCTCCATATTTCTTCCTTTCTCTGAGTAATTCTAGTATTCATCAGCTGTAGAATAATAATAAAAAAGATAATAATGGCTACCGTTTCCAGAGTATTTTAGGGTTCCCAAATGCTTTTGAACTTCACAACAATTTTTTTGAGACAGGTACTATTGTTATATCCATTTTACAGATGAGGTAAACTAAGATTAAGGGACTTCTCTAGGATCTGAAATAGTAACTGAATTCAAGTCTTCCTGTCCTCAAGCTGGGGACTCTATACACTAATCCACTAAGATGTGCTTCTAGCACATCTATATTAGAAGGAAACTTAGAAAGCTTTTGGGTATAATCCATTCTTTAGGAATCAGACCAAGAAAGGGGAAGTAATTTGCCTAAAAGCACATAGTCAGTTCATGGCAAAGCTGGCATCAGACTCCAGATGACCATCTTTCTATTCATCATCTTTCCTTTCTATTCTCATGCCTCATGAGAAATGTTGTTCTATTTAGTAAACCTCTCATACGTTTCTGTTTTCTCTCATCAGCACTAGAGATCCTTGGAAGTAGGTACATTCCCCTATACCCTTTAGGAATCCTCTAACATACTGGTACATTGTGGCTTGAAGTCAAGAAGACCTGAGATCATATCTTGCTTCAGACTTTAGCTATGACTCCATGGACAAGTAACTCAATCTTTCTCAGCCTCAGTTTGCTCATCTGTAAGATGGGGATAATAAAAGTGCCTACCTCCTAGGGTTGTTGTGAGGATCAAAAGAGATAATATATATAAAAAAATACTTTTAAAATCTTCAAGTGTGATGTAAGTGCTAGCAATTATTTTTGATTAGAGCTGATTTGCCCTTAGGTCTTTCTGAACTTCCCTGGTAATTACTTCTAAGTGATCACCTTCTTCTAAGAGTTAGGGTAGGGGACCTTAGGTGGAGTCTACAGCATGTAGATCTCCTGGGGTGAAAGAAGGTTTCAGCATTTGTCTGGGTTATGAAAAACCATGGGAGACGAATCTCTCAGGATCTTTCCTGGCATCTATGACTCCTCCAAGTGTGGTCAAGGGTCAGAATGGAGATGCAGAATGGATTGAGGGATATACCCAAGGGCTCTGCCCAGAAAACTCCATTTAATGTGCTTTGCAGGGATCAGAAAGAAGTGAATTTCTGGACAAAACATCCAGGGGATGACCTTGGGTCTTAGAGATGCATAAGGTAGCAGGAGATGATATCTTCCCTTATGCCCTCTCCCTATTCCCCACTGAGCCATTCTCCTACAGAACAGAAAAAACATTCTGGGTCCCACTTTCTATGCTCAGCTTAGCAACCCCCTTCCTGATGTTTAGATTAGTTAGAAATTCACACTTCAGCAATTGCATTGGGGGCCTTAATCTCCTGTCTCTGCTCTCATTACTATCTCCCTTCTAATAAATAAAACTCTGTCCCAGCTGTTAAGTGTTATTTAGCCTTCTCTTTAGGAGATAATTTAAAGGCCTTTGTTAAGCCAAGAGTTCTGAAGCCTCCTTTATCCAAGGACAGAAACACTTTCTTCCCAGCCCCCCCCGTCTACTGGGTGCCTAGAAACAGAAGAGATTGAGACAACCATTAATCATGAAATTATCTCTTTAAAATCATATAGCTTATTTCTTCTATGAAGGCTTAAAGCTGCTCGTCCTGAGACACCGTCCTTCCAGGCTCCCGGGTTAGCAACCTCAGCATTATCCTTGTCTCTTTACTCTCCCTCCCCCTACATCCTACAGTGGCCAAAATCTGCAGTTTCCTCTTTCACATCTATCACAATCCAATGCTTTCTCTCTATTCCACAGCAACCACCATAGTTCAGGTCCTTTTAATGCCTCCCCTGGACTCTTGCAATGACCCCCTAATTGATCTTTCTGCCTTCTCTCTTCTCTCTCTAATCCATTCTTCATACAGCTGACAAAGTGATTTTCTTTTCTTTTTTTTTTTTTTTTTTGCTTTTTGCTGAGGCAATTGGGGTTAAGTGACTTGCCCAGGGTCACACAGCTAGGAAGTATCTGAGACCAGATTTGAACTCAGGTCCTCCTGACTTCAGGGCTGGTGCTCTAACCACTGCGCCACCTAGCTGCCCCCCAAAGTGATTTTCTTTAAGTCTATCTCTGACCATATCACTCTACTATACAATAAACTTCAGCGGCTCCCTATTACTTCTTAGACTAAAAAAAACTAAACTCTTCACTTTGTTTTTTTAAAGCCCTTTAAAATCCAGTGCCTATCTCCTTTTTCCAGCTTCATTAGACATTACTTCCCACACTAATGGGAAGTCTAGTTAAACTGGTCTCATTATTCCTTATATTTAACAGTCAGTCAACTATTAAGCACATGTATTAGGCTCTATGGTAAGTTTAGGGATACAAAGAAGGATGAAAAATCTGGTCCCAAAAAAGCAACCTAATGGACAGCTCCTTTTGCATAAGCTGTCTGTCCACTGAGCCTGGAAATGCACCCCTTCCTCATCTCTACCTTATAAAATCCTCATGGCTTCCCTTCTCCCAACCTCATATTTATTTTACATTTGTTCTGTATATTAATATATACACACATACACAGAAGTTATATACCTTTTCTTCATCCTCAGCACAAGCCCCTGACACAAAACAGATGCTTAATAACTGCTTGTTGATTTTAGAAAATCTGGGGATTGGAGAGGGGACTGGAGATGGACTAGAGTGATGGTTAAGACATGCAGACAGGAGGTTAAAGCAAAGATTCTCAGAGTTGAAAATTTATTGTTGTCCAATTCTTTGTGACCCCATTTGGGCTTTTCTTGGCAAAGGCACTGTAATGGTTTGCCATTTCCTTCTCCAGCTCATTTTACAGATAAGGAAACTGAGGCAAACATGGTGATGTGCCTTGCCCAAGTAAATGTCTGAGGCTAGATAGGAGCTCAGATTTAAAGCTCCATGTGCAGGGTTCTAACCATTGCACCAGCTAGGCGGTAGTTAGAGGAATGCAAAATGACACCCATGGAGAGAGCACTGGATTTGGCCTGGATTCAAATCTCAACTCTATAACTTATTGTATGACCTTGGATAAACTATCTGTAAAATGAGGAAATTGGATTAGTTGGATTCTGAAGTCCCTTCCAAATCTAAATCTAAATATCAGGTTGGGGGGGTGCAATAGGTACAAAGGGTTAAAGTCCCCCTGCTTTCAAAGCCTGAATCATGTGCCATCTCTTCCAGGAAACCTTCTCTGACTTCCTCCCCTCCAGATGGAAGTGATCCTTGTTCTCAAATTTTGATGACACTTTATCTGGATACTTGATACTTCCTTTGTACTTAT
Organism: Myrmecobius fasciatus; assembly: GCA_023553655.1. NCBI lineage: Eukaryota > Metazoa > Chordata > Mammalia > Dasyuromorphia > Myrmecobiidae > Myrmecobius > Myrmecobius fasciatus. The sequence continues at coordinate 281,762 of JAJPUD010001568.1, forward strand.
CTATGTATAAGTAAGAATGTTTTTCTATTTCTTCTCTCTACATCCCTTTTCCCTTACTCTTTCCCATGAAACTTTTAGGCTCCATGATGACAAGGTCTGTGTCATCAATAATTTTGCATCTCAAGTACCTAGCTCAGTGCCTCATATACACTAGGCACTTAGCAAAGAGAGGTTTTGCTGAATTTTGTGTTGTTGGTCTGAGCTTCCTCTGACTGGTGATAAATCATCGCATTTGATCCTGACAGTTATTCAACTTTGTATCTTCAACTCCGAGTTGCATAAGACAAAACAGAGTCAACAAACCTAATTTGGGAATCACCTTCTTCCCCCTTCTCCATCTCCCAATCCAAGGGAAGTCAGGACAGGCTTTTGATAGTAATTGTATTTGCTGCTGCTGGGTTTGGTTAATTTTTTGGCTGCTGCTGTTTTTTTAAACTTAGATGCTGGAGCTGTGCCAGGGTGCCCCTTGGCATCAGGTCTGGCAAGAGGGAGGATGTATGGGGAGATATGGTGTCCTTTTTGAGCTGGGAAAATGAACTGAATTCAGTCCAATCAGTCCCTATAAGGAATAAAGTATTGTGCAAACTGTGACTACAGTCAAGATGAAAAATCATCCTGATCCTTGAGGTACTTAAAGCCTACTGGAAAAGTGAGATTTCTGCTGGGCACTATCTCTGAAAACAAACACCAGGTTAAATCTTGTGACTACAAACATTACTAAGGCGAACACCACTTTAATAAAAATATCCCGAACAACCCGAACAGAAGTCTTGCATGTTCTATACAACTAACTACAATCAAAGAATAGAGTCCTTTGGAAGTGGGTGAAAGGGATTTTGAACTAAATCAGTCATTTTCCAGAAGTCCAGTTTTACTTAGAGTCATGAAGCGGGTCACCCCCTTAGAGATCATCTAATACAGTCCCCCTTTGTTTAATAGATGAAGATGTTGAAGTCCAAAGAGATGAGATGACTTATGCCAGAAGACATGGCTGAAACAACAAGCATCTGCTTATCCCACCAGACAATGGCTGTTATCTGCAACCTCTGACATGCATTGTAGAGAAAGGAAGGGTTCTGAAATAGAGGTATAGCTCTTGATAAACCTTATGATCAGTCATCAATGCCCAGCCAACTGGTGCAAGCTGAGATAAGGTCTCAAGTATTTTAGAACACAGCCAAAGTACAAGATTTTAACTAGGAATACACAAACCCCAGAAAACATAAATTATCAGGAAGACCTGAGTTCAAATCCCACCACAGACTCTTCCTATCTGTATGATTCTGGGCAAGTCACTTAACTACTGCCTGTCTCAGTTTACCCAACTGTAAAAAGGAGATAATAATAACTCCAAACTTACAGGAGTGTTGTGAGGATAAAATGAGATATTTGTAAAGCACTTAGGACAACGTCTAGATAGTACAACTAGCTATTATTATTTTCATCCGTATTTATCAAATATACAGTTCAACGCTACAAAATAAAGGGCTAGTCTGACACTAGATCAGACTAAGTCTCTACTTTTAAACATATAGTCACCTCATAAAAAGTACTTTTTTATATATGTTATATCACTTGATCTTGACAACAACCTTTGCAGTTTGGATGCTGTTATTACTTCCATTTTGCTGATGATGAAACTGAGACAGATTAAGTAACCTGCCCAGCTCACAAACCTAAGTGTCTGAAGCAGGATTCAAATTGGGTTATCCTGTGCTCAAGTCCAATACTCCATTCACCCTCCAACCTAGCTGCCCATTTTGGGCTTACTTTTGTATTCTTCTAGAAGGAAGCCACAGAACCAATGTGGGGAAGTTTGAGGGAGGCTGACTTTGGTTTCCCCATAAGGAAGACCTTTCTACATGTCTGGAAATAGACAACTTACTCAATGAGATTGTAGTAGAGGCAGTGTAAAATAGTAGTAAAGGCATTGACTTTAGAGTCAGGAGAGAACTGGATTCAAATTCTGATATTTCCTACTTGTGTGACCCTGGAAAAGTAATCTAGTCTCTTTGAGCCTCAGTGTCTTCATCTTAAAAAGAAAGATGATAATAATAGTAGTACTTACCTTGCAGGGTTGTTTTAACAACCAAATGATTAAATGTATATGGTTTGCAAATCATAAAGAATATATATCAAATATTCTTATTATTACAATTGACATTATTATTATTATTATTATTATTGCAGCTAGATGGCACCATAGTGCACAGAGTACCTCACTTGGAGTCACTTACTAGCTGTGTGATCCTAGGCAAGTCACTCAACCCTGTTTGCCTCAGTTTCCTTACCTGTAAAATGAATTGTAGAAGGAAATGACAAGTCACTTCAGTATCTTTACAAAGAAAACCCAAATGGAATCAAGAGAATCAAATATGGCTGAAATGACTGAACAACTAAAACAACCCAATTATTATTATTATTAGAGTAGTAATAAGAATAGTAGTAGTAGCAGCAGTAATAATATCAGTAAATGTAACAGTAATAGAAATAATGAATTAGTAGCAGCTTTAATAGTCATAATGGCAGCTGTAGTAGTAATAGTGGTAGTAATAACAGTAGTAGTAGCAAAAGGAGTAGCAGTAAAAATAGTAGCAATAGTGTAATGGTAGCAGCAGTAGTAATAGTAGTAGAAATAGCAATAGGAGTAGTAGTAAAAACAGTAGTAGTAATAGTAATAGTAGTAGCAATAATGTAGTAGTAGCAATAGTAGTAGTAATAGAAGTAGTAGTAAGAAGAGTAGTAATAATAGTAATACTAGAAATAATATAGTAGTAGTAGTAGTAGTAGTAGTGGAAGCACTATGGTGATGGTGGTAGTAGTAGTAGTAGCATAGCCCTGCCACTGAAAACTGAATGACCACTTGTCCAGGATGTCTGGTAGAGAGATATCTTCATCTTGATCATGTCCTAGTACCTCAAGTTCAGTGTGCTCCAATGCTGCACTCATAAGAGTATCATTGAATTGGAAGAGACCTTAGCAGGCATCTAGTCAAAACCCCTTATTCTGCAGATGAGGAAACTAAGGATGTAGGGAAGTTAAGGGTTTTATTTAAGGTCACACAATAGGTATCCAAACTCATCTTTCCTTCCAATTTGACTATTACATTGATGGTAACAACTTTCTCCTACTCAGCATTATCTGGGGCTTTTCCCTCTTCCATGTCCAAAGAACTGATAAATCTTTTCTATTCCAATTTCATAATATCAAAGAATAACAGAATCTCAGAGTTGGAAGGGGCAGCAATGCCCATCTGGTACCTGGATAAAAACCCATTCCATAGAATGGGTCATCCAACTTCTCTTTGAAAACCTTCAGTGAAGAGGATCCTGCGCCTCCTGGGGCAGTTCGCCATCTGTCTCTCCTTGATTATTCTTACTGTTGCTCCTCTAGTCCAGGTCCTGATTATGTCTCATGTAGACCACAGTAGTAATCTCCAACTGATCTTCCTATCTCTCCTCTTTTTACTCCATCCTTTATATCACACTGAATTTATAATCAGGAGATTTGGGTTCAAGTCCTAGAATTGCTACTTATAACCTGTGTGACCCTGGATAAGCCATTTGGTCACTCTAGGTTTCTTTTAAATCACCTCTAAAATGATTTTTAATTTTAGTATCTTCTTAATATCACTCTCTAAAACTAAAACTTTTGTTTACCATTGCTTACAGTATAAAATAGAAATCCTTCAGCCTGTCAGTAAAAGTCCTCATCGATATGATTCCTTTTCTATCCTTATTTCACATGACTCCCTTTTACTTAATGCAGCTTTCAGCCAAAATGTTTCCTAATCTAGTCTTGATCTCTTATGCCTCCATGTACTTGTATTCCAGATAAGTCAAGAAACATTTATATAACTTATAAATTACAAAATTAAGTCAATAAACATTTTCATAACTCTTAAGTTACAAAATTAAGTCAAGAAATATTTATAACAAATATTCACCATATGTCAGCCACTGTGCTAAATACTTGGGGATATAAGGAGGGACACAAATTGTCCCTGCCCTCAAAGATCTTCTAATCTAATGGGAAAGACAATATGTAAATAACTAGGGAGACACAAGAGATGGAGTTGATGAAAGGCAATCTGAGAAGGGAAAAAAAAAATAGTAATGAGCCAGAGAGGGAGGGGCCATAAGAATAGGTCCCTTAGACATATGGGTTTTGAACTTACAGTTGAAGAAAGTCAGGGAAGATAAAAAAGTTGGTTATCCCTCAAACCTCTATCTATTAAATTAGTTTACTTCCTTTAAGGTCCTGTTGAGTTTTGCCATCATCCATAAAGCCTTCATAGATAGCCTCTTCACATCTCTCATACCACTCTGGACCTTCCTGTTTTTACTTGTTTTATAATTACTTGTGTACATGTCCAATTTCCAACTACTTCCATTAAATTGTAAGCTTGAGACAAGAGACCAAGTCTTGTTGACCTGTATTACTTTCAAAAGTCCCTTCCAACCAGGGCAGCTCCCTACAAAGAAACAAGAAGTATATTGAAAAAAAAATTTAAAGCCATATGAAAAAATGTTTCAAATCACTATTGATTAGAGAAATGCAAATTAAAACAACTTTGAGATACTACCTTACTCCAAGATGACAGGAAAAGATAATGATAAATGTTGGAGGGGATATGGGAAAACTGGGATACTAATGAATTATTCGTAGAGTTGTGAACTGATGCAGCCATTCTGGAGAGCAATTTGGAACTGTGCCCAAAGGGCTATCAAACTGTGCATACCCTTTGATCAAGCAGGGTCTTTACTAGGTCTGTAACCCAAAGACGTTATAAATGAGGGAAAAAGACCCAGATGCACAAAAAATGTTTGTAGAAGCTCTTTTTGTGGTGACAAAGAATTGGAAAATTAGTGGATGTCCATTAATTGGGGAATGGCTGAATAGGTCGTAGTATATGGATGTTATGGAATACTATTATTCTAAAAGAAATGATGAATAGGGTAATTTCAGAAAAGCCTGGAAAGACTTACATGATCTGATGCTAAGTAAAGTGAGCAGAACTAGGAGAACATCCTAGACAGGAACAGCTAGATTATATGATGATTAATTATGATAGATTTAGCTCTTCTCAACAACTCAGTGATCCAAGGCAGTTCCAATAAACTTTGGATGGAAAATGCCATCTGTGTCCAGAGAGAGAACTATGGAGACTGAATGCAGATTGAAGCATACTATTTTTACCTTTTTTTTCCTTTTGTTTGTTTCTTTCTCATGGTTTTCTCCTTTGTTCTGATTTTTCTTTCATAATATGACTCATATGGAAAAATGTTAAAAATGAATGTACATGTATCAGATTGCTTGCTAGCATGGGCAGGGAGGAGGTAAGTGAGGGAAGGAGAAAAAAATTGGAACTCAAAATCTTATAAAAATGAATGTTGAAAACCATCTTTATATGTAACTGGAAAAATAATGTACTATTAAAATAAAAAACGGGAGGCAGCTAGGTGGTATGGTGGATAGATCACCAGCCCTGAAGTCAGGAGGACATGAGTTCAAATCCGACCTCAGACACTTAACACTTCCTAGATGTGTGACCCTAGGCAAGTCACTTAACCCCAATTGCCTCAGCAAAAAATAAATAAATAAGTAAAATAAAATTTGAAAAAAGAAAAATACATTTTTAGGATATTGTTTTTGCATCACTTATATTTCCCAACATATCTTCCCCATGCTGCCTTTCTTTTTTATTTTTAAAAGAATTTATTGTAAATTTAATATTCAATATCAATACAACTAAAGTTATTTTTAAAACTTTTAATCAGAAGTAAATGAATTACAATGTGCAAAATGTAGCTGAAGTGTCTTCTATGTTTTCTCATGCCTTTCAGAAGGCAATCCTTTAAAATAAAGAATTAAAAAAGAAAGAAAAAAATTCAACAAAACTAACTTGACAATGCATGTAGCCTTCCATACCTGTAAATTCCTTATGTCTGTCAAGAAATGAGATAAAGAAATAAAGAGGCTATTATTAATATTTTTAATAGCAGAAAAGACTCTTCTTTGTGACAGGTAGGGATTTTATTTACTTTGTGATAAGTCAAATTACATGTTATGATAGTTTTTCATTTTTTTGGTGTCATGGGTCCCTCTGACATCTGACCCTTGCCAGAAGAATGGTTTAAAATTATTAAAGGAAATGCTAAACTGAAATTAGAAATTAATGAAAATAAAGAAAATTTTCTCTTTTAAGTTTGTAGACCCCCTGAAATCAATCCACAGACCCCAGATCAAGTACACCTATATTGAAAGAGGAATCTTTTCTACTTCTGGTAATAGTAATACCTGGCTTAGGATAAACAGCCTGCCTTTTCCCATCCCTAAGATTCTGGAATCCTGGGATTCAGAGATTGTGTAACCCAGGTTTCTTACTTTACAGATGAATAAACTGAAGCTTAGAAAAGTCGTGTGATTTGTACAAAGTCCCAGGACCAGAATAGCACAGCTAGAAGTCTAATCTAGATTCTCAGACTCCAGAGATACCAGCTACTGTTGCTCAGTTGCCTCTTTTAAGGGGTCAAGATTAAATTATATCTTCTTGAGTTGTTTCTTAATGTTGCAGTGAGGAAGTATCCCTGATATTCACATATCATAATTTGTTTCTTCTAGGAAATTCTCAGAAGACTTGTATGAACCTCTTTCAGAGTGAATTGAGAAGAATCAGGAGAACAATTTGTATAATAGCAACATTGTTAAAAAAAAAGAAAGAAAACCTTGAAAGATTTATGAATTCTGATTGGCACTGTGACTAATCAGGATGAAGAATACTATCTATTTCTGGATCACCAGAGAGATGATAGACTCAAGATATAGAATGAAACACATTTTTGAACCTGACCAATGTGGGAATCGATTTTATTTTTCTTTGTGTATTTCTTGCAAGTATTTTTTTCCCTTAATGGTGGTGAAGAAAACAAATGTTTGGTAATTAAAAAAAATTAAAAGAAAGCATTACTGAGTCATTCCCTTCTCTGTAGATTCTATCTCTTCTCACCACTACCTCCTTCCCTAATTCCTTATACACTTAGTTTGGCTCCCTTTTCCCATTTAGCCTGTAGTATGGTGGCCACACACCCACAGTTCTCTGCACAGACTTGGTATTAAATGTCTGAGCTCTCCAGGGTCTGAACTTTATAGTCCCTCCTCTTAACCCAGCTTTTTCTCTTAAGCAGGGGTTAATTCACTCCTGAGAACAACCTAAGCTTAAAATAGCAGTCCTGCATCGAACCCCAGGTAGTCAGAGGTGCCTTTGTGTATGGATTACTGACCCTATGATCAGCCCTCCCAAGGAGAGATGTTGAAAACTCAAACGGTGTCAACAAGAGCAAGTGTTTTAGGGGAAAAGGTCTGGGGAGGAAATCTTTGGGAGGGTTAAAACAGAGAGGGATTTTCTGGGTAAGACTGCAGATGTGGAGGACAGTAGTAGTGGAAGAGGGGCAGTGGAAGAGGGTTAGTGGAAGAGAGTATTCTCTTGGATGTGGATGACAGGTTGCAAAATTCCTGCACAATAGTGAAGACTTTATTGGGTGTATTCAAACAAGATCTAGATGGTATATTGTCAGAACTGTTGAAGTAATGATTGAACCACATGACCAGAGTCCCTTCCCATTCTCCAGTTCTGTGAGACCCTCTTACTCCAGAACCATTTCTTTCCTCATTATATCATGCTGGACTTGGTAAATAAATATAATACAATCCTCTCGGCTCTCACCATCATTGGCCAACCCAGCCCCCAGTGGTTTCCCTTCAAAATGGTTGGATAGGAGTGGGATCACTGAGGCATTTATACAGATTATCCCCGATCTAGCTCCCATTTTCAGTTCTATCCTTGCCCAGCCAGATGAATGGAACAGAAATAGAGAAAGGGGGAAAAAAGAGAGAGCAGGAAAAATAATGAAAAGTGGAGAATTTCATGAAGAGAGACAGACCTCCTGGAATACTCTTAGCACATAGCCTTGAGTCCATCCCCAAGAAAACAAGTCTTTCTGATAATGATGTTTGAAAGTGAAGGGAAGTAAAAGGGGCTCTTGGGGATCAGGACATGGACCATTCACAAAGCAGAGAGCCAGCAGAGACTGATGCCCAGTCAGGACACTGAGTCTGAGATCCAAGCCTCCAATTTGCAACAAGAGATGGCCCTGGCTCTCCTCCACCTGGGAATCCATTCTGGTGTCTTCAGTAATACAAAGTGCTGCCTATGTTGAGGCAGGGACAGGCATGCTTACCCTAGTAATACGGGAGGCTAATTAATTTGTATTAGGGCTTAGGGATAATTAAACTTTTTATCTCAGCCCAAGCGGCACAAACGGCAGCCCTTGTACGATTAATTGCTGCCTTCCTTTTCTCCTCCAGGTACCAGAGAGATAAGTCTGAGCCGTTCTCTCTCATTCTGTCTTGATGCTTCTTAGGGGGAAAGAAAGCTTCCAGTGATCTGAATGAGACAGAGGGGACACTCTGCCCAGGCAATGCTTCAGTGCCTAGTACATAGTAAATGCTATATAAATGTTAGCTTATTATTGTTGTTATCTGTGGGGGAAGATGGGGGAGACAGGCAGGGCTGGGCAAGACAAAGGTTTCTCCTCAAATTTCTGCTTAGCTCTGGCAAAGTAGGATCCCCTTCTCCACCCTAGTGTTTCCTTACATAGGAATTAAAATGATTTTCTTGAAGCCCAGAAAAGATGAGGTCACTCTCTTAATCAAGAAACTTCAATAACTCCCCCTTAAAACTTGGCTCTGACTTTCTAGTCCAGTTTTATTTCACATTACTCTCATTCACCAATTCTTCAGTCCAGCCAAACTGACCTTTTGGCTATTTCTTACCCTTGACCCTCCATCTACCACAGTTCTTTGTGTCTTAGCATAGACTGTCTGTCCCCCATGCCTGGAGTCTTTCCTTATTTCACCTCTTTCTCTTTTTAATTTTATTTATTTGGTTACATTTTGGTTCCAAATTGTTTCTTTCCAATTGCATGTTAGAGAAGGCCAACATTTGATACAGATATATAGATGGAACTATACAATTCATACTTCCATATATCAGTTCTTTTTCTGGAAGTTTTCTTTCATAAGTCTTTTGTAGTTGATTTGAAAGTTCATATGACTCAAAATAGCTTAGTTATTCACAGTTAGTCTTTGAACAATATTGCTGTTACTGTATGCCTTTATCTCTTATAATCCCTAGTTTCTTTCAAAGCTCAGTTCAAAGGCCCCTTTCTCCATGAGATCTTTCCTGATTTCCTAAGCTCCAAGGTCTTCCCATCCCTCAACCAAAATTATCTGATGGTAGAGAGGAGGGCTTCTTAAACTTTTTTCCATTTCCAACCCTTTTTACCCAAGAAATTTTTTATGCAACACTAGTTATATAGATGTATAAAATAGGAGCATAAATAAAACATTGACTGATAATAAATCATAATTTCATGACCCCCACATTCATTTATGAAACCCCGCTAAGGGTCATGACCCACAGTTTAAGAAGCTTTGACATCAAGGAGAGACAGAGAATTGAATCTAGAGTCAGGAATATCTGAGTTCAAATTTGTCCTCAGATCCTTACTAGCTGTGTGACTCTGGGCAAGTGCCTTAATCTCTGACTGCCTCAGCTTCATCATCCATAGAATGGGGATAATTATAGCACCTACCTCCCAGGGATGTTGTGAGGATCAAATGAGATAATTTGTTTATAAGCACTGAGCACAGGGCCTGGCACATGATAGGTTCTTTATAAAATGCTTTTTCCCTTTCCTTCCTTTCAGCAAGAGATCTTTCCTCCTCCAGTCTTCACTTTCTCTCCCCCTTCCCTGCTGCTGGTGCTTTCTCCTCTGGGATTATTGTGTGTGTGTGTGTGTGTGTGTGCATGTGTGTGTGTGTGTGTGTGTGTGTGTGTGAGAGAGAGAGAGAGAGACAGACAGACAGACAGACAGACAGACAGAGACTCAGAGATAGAGACACAGAGACTCAGAAACAGAGACACAAAGAGACACACAGAGAGAGACACACAGACACACACACAGACACAGACACAGACACACACACACACACACACACACACACACAGAGAGAGAGAGAGAGAGAGTTGTGTCAAGTGTTCTGATGCTGCTTTTGAACTCAGATCCTCCTCACTCCAGGGCTGTTGCTCTATCTACTGTGTCTCTACAGCATGGTTAGTGCTAAGGATTTAGAATATGGCAGCTCCTTCCCTCCTAAGGCAAAATAGAAAAAAACATCAAAGACTGGCCATCCAAGTTACAACCAGGAAAAGAATCACTAAGATTCATCAGAGGAGCTCTAACCGCCCTCTCTTAAGAATCAGAAGGCTGTAACAGAGTCCCTCATCGTGGTTCTTCATCTGTGAGATGACCTTGGGCAAATCCATAAAATGGGGATAATGAGACTTGTAGCACTTCCCTTTCTGGCCTGTTCTGAGGGTCAAAAGAAATAATGGCTATGAAAGTGTCTTATGAATTATATCACTCTTTGACTAATTAGTATTCATTATGGCCTGGACCAGATCAGCAACAGGCTGGATGGTGAATGATAAAGACCTACCAACTGAAGAAATCATGATAACACTAGTAATAGTCGACAAAAAGTCGGACTTTACATTTATGATCTCATTTGAGCCTCCTGAAGATCATCTGCAGTACGTATTTTATTGTTAGGTATTTTGTTGTTTGGTCACTTCAGTTGTATCTAAATCTTCATGACCCCCTTTGGGGTTTTCTCAGCAGAGATATTGGAGTGGCTTGCCATTTTTTTTCCAGCTCATTTTACAGATGAGGAAACTGAGGCATACAGGATTAAGTGACTTGCCCAGAGTCACACAGCTAGTAAATGTCTGGGGGTGGATTTGGACTCCTGAGATTGAGAACTCCATCCACTGTGCCACCTAGATGCCCCATGACATCTATTATTTTCTCCTTTTTCAAGATGAGAAAACTGAGACCGCAGAGAACCTCATAAATGACATGTTTATGGTTATAGGCCTGATAAGTGTTGGAAGTGAGAGTAGAAACCAGGTCCATCTTGTTTCACAATTTGGCTGCTTCCTGTGAAACCTTTTCAATGGGTAGATCTGGGCTCTTGCAATAGTGTTGCTCCATAGAAAGAACACTGGATTTGAGTTGGGTGTTTCAGGTTCATATACTGACTCTGCTATTTATCTTGGACAAGTCACTTCTCTTCAATTCTCAGTTTCCTCATCTGTAAAATGAGGGTTTTCTCCCTCTCTACATCTGTCTTTCTTGGCCTGTACCAGGAGTAAGGGATTGAGCATATGACATGGCAGGGTGTCTGAGTCTATTGCCTCTAGCAGGGACAGAGCCAGCAGGGCCAGTTCCCATCACAAGGCATCAGAATCAGCTCTAGTGATGGTTACTGAGCAGGTGGGCTCATCTGCTAATGCTGATTGAGAGCATCTGGAATAGACAAAACCTTCTGGCCCAGAACTTCAGTCGGGTGGCCTAGAACATCTGTGTGATGGTGTAGACTAGGAGAACAATTCAGCTCAGACAACAGGGATGATTTGTTGCCTGGGACTAGGATTTCTGGAAGGTAGAGGCCAGGACCTGACATTTAAAATAAGAATGTTCCTTCATAGCAAATGCACAGAGTGAATTCAATGGACTTAAGTTCTCCTCCCCTGTGCTCAAGGATGAGCTCCCTCAGAATTGGAAATCCTTATATTATCATGATGCATTGTGGCCAAAAGCTTGCACTACCTTCCCTTATCTGAGTCCCAGAAACCTAGAAGGTGAAAGCAGGAATCAGCCCCTGAGATTTTCACCAGTCCAATATTTTCCATTTAGTTCATTTACCTCTAAAATAAATGAAAATTTCTAGTTCCTCTAGAGGATGTTATAATCAGGACATACTAGAGTTCAAAGAGCACTTTGTTGTGCATCCTTCTAACTGTGTAAAATTTTATAGTTGTGTCTTATCCCCTTGATTAAATTATAAACTCTATAAAGATTGAGGCCTAGTTTTATCCTAATTTTAAATTTGCCCCAGCTGCCTATCCCCGTATTGTTCACAGGTAAGCAGTACATAAATGTTTGTTTTTTAATTTTTAATTAAATTTAAAATGTTTTAATTTTAATTAATTTTTAAATCTCCCTATTTATTTTATAGATAAAGAAACTGAGGTTCAGAGTTAATGATTTGGTCAAAATTAGAGTGCCTTAGAGGAAGAGCATGAATTGGAATCTTCACCCTGGAAATAAGTTTGCGTGGTTGCACATGTATAAACTATATCAAATTGCTTATCATCTCAGGGAAGGGTGAGAGGAAGGAGGGAAAGAGAGAATATGTCACTCAAAATTCTTTTAGAAAAGGGACCAGAATCTCAAAAAATGAGAAGGCAGGGAGAGGCTGCAATCTTTATGGTGGAGGGACCACTCATTTAAGAAACCATGGAATATTGAAATATGTATCAAGATTTCACCCTAAATATTAGTAAAGTCAATTATTCAATCAATCAATAAACATTTATTAAGCTCTAGGCATTATGTTAAAGCACTGAAGATAAAAAGACAAAGTTAAAAAGTCCCTGCCCTAATATTCTTAAAGCCTACCCACAGAAGCAAAACATACATATAGAGGTAGATACAGTGTACCAAAAGTTTTAGCTCAGTTTTAAGGTATTAAAACTTAAATTAAAGAAAAAAAGATAAAAGTTTCAAAGTACTAAAGTTTAAAATTGTGCTGGCTTTTGGGTCACCGTGTATAAAATTTGCATATGCAATATGGATATAAGGTTTTTTTGGGGAAGATATTAGCAGTTGGAGCAATCTGAAAAGTGCTAAGGTAGAAGGGGGTGCTTGAACTGAGCCTTGAAGGGAGCTTGGATTTCTGAGAGATGGAGATGAGGAAGAATCCTGAGAACCTAGAGAGGGGAGATGGAGGGCTGGGGTTTAAGGGGAAAGAAAGAGAAATATAGAGGGTAATAGAGAAAGAGAAGAGAGCAAAGAGAGAGAGAGACAGAGAGAGAGAGACAGAGACAGAGACAGAGAGACAGAGACAGAGACACAGAGAGATTCAGAGACATAGAGACAGACACAGACACAGACAGATGGGGCAGAGAGACAGAGACAGAGACAGACAGAGAGAGACATACACAGAGAGAGACAGAAAGACAGGGACAGAGAGTCAGAGACAGAGAGAGGCAGACACAGGCAGAGAGAAAAGAGAGAGATAGAGACACACACAGAGACAGAAAGACACACAGAGAGACACACAGAGAGAAAGAGTGATGTAAAAATATGACTGGAAAAAAACATTCTCTGGCCAAGGAGACAAAGAAATGAAAGGTGGTACTGGGTTTAGGCCAAGAGAATAGAGGTACTGGGATAGCCTGAAGCCTTGCGCATAGACTAGGGGCAGGGGTAAAAAGTAGATAAAGCACTGGGCTTGGAATCATGTTCCTGAGTTCAAATCCAGCCTCAGAGACTTCCTAGCTGTGCAACTCTCGATTAATCACTTCACCTGTTCTGCCTCAGTTTCCTCATCTATAAAATAAGCTGGAGAAGGAAATGGCAAACCAGTTTAGTACCTTTGCCAAGAAAACCCCAAATGGGCTCAGGAAAAGTTAGACACTATGAACAATGACAACAATAACAAGTGGTAGAAAGACACAGGAGTCTCACCACCAACAGCTTTAGAATGTCAATGAATAAAGACTGTGCATGAAGCCAGAAAGGAGGAAGACAATTCCTGATGGGATCAGAGGGGGCTGATCTCCTGGGAATTTGGGTCCTATTGCCTCACTGGACCCTAACAGGTGGAAGAGGACTAGCGGTTTCTGGGACATTGCTTGTTCTCACCTCCTCTGTCACAAAGCCTTGCCTAGCATGGTATTAGGCTGAATCATGGAGCAAGGGAATTACACAGGCAGTTCCTCCTCTAAGACATGCTGATAGGAACAAACGTGTAAAGGACGTGGAGAGAACAAGATGCAAACAAGCAAACCAATTTGAAACTAGACAGGAACCGGTGCCAGCTGATAAAAGCCAGGAGAGGAAATGCAATCAAGGACTGTGTTGGTCTCCTTTCAACAGGAAAATATGGAACAGTAAATTGAGTTCTTAAATTTATTATGAAGATCCCAAAATACCAATGTGATCTCCTCCACTCATGGGAATGCCTCAAAAGGATTGGGGAGGGGAGGCAATCTCTCCTTTGGGGATGGGTGTGTGTCTACAGTGGGGAGAGGAAGGAGATTGAAGGGAAGGAGGGAGGGAGAGACAGACAGAGGCAGAGAGACAGAAAAATAGAGAAACAGAGAGAGAGGGAGGGAGAGGACAGAGACAGACACAGAGAAAATAATGGGAAGAAAAGAGAGAGGAAACAGAAGGAGGAGGGGGGAACCATAGCATGCATAGATTTAGAAGTAGAAGGGATCTTGGAGACCAGTGAGTTCACTCCCCTCTTTCCACAGATGAGAAAAGTTACAGAGAGCTTAAGCCTCATGCATCTAGTAGGTATCTGTGGCAGTATTTGAATCCAGATCTTTTTGCCTTTCACTTTGGAGAAGAGGGGAAGAAGATGAGCAAAGAATTGAGAAAGGAAAAGACAGAAGGGAGAAGTGAGAAGAAATGGAGAGACAAAAGGGAAAAAGAAAAGAGAAGAAAAAAGAGAGAGAATAGAAAAGAGCAAAAGGAACAGAGAAAGGGAAGAGGAAAGAAAGGAAGGAGAGACAGAGGGGGGAAATGAGGAGGAGGAAGAGAGGGAGGGAAGGCAAAAGAAGAAAGGCAAGAGGGAGAAGAAGATGGAGAAAGAGGGGAAGAAGATAGAGAGAGGTGAAGAAGGAAAAGGGAGAGGAAGAAGAAGAAGAGGGGAAGAGGGATGGAGAGGGGTAAATGCAGAGAAGGGAGAGAAGAAGGGAAGGAAAGAAAGAGAAGGAGAGAGAAAGAGATGGGGAGAAGGGAAGAGGGAGAGGGAGAAAAGGAGAGGAAGAAGGAGAAAGAGAAGGATGGAGAGAGGGAGAGGTAAAGAAAAAAGGGGAAAGGGAAAGAGAGAAAAATAGAAGAGGAGGAAAGGAAGAGGACCTCAGCTTCTGAAAATTTGTTTGGAGGATTTCAGGTACCAGTATATCCTCTTTAGAGAGACTGACACTTAGTCTAGTGAAAATCCCTTCCTCTTTTGTGGGGAGCCATGAAGGCATTTCTAGAGCCTAGGACAATGTTTTCTGTGGTGCTATTTGTTTCTAAAGTTCCAGACTCGGCCTGTACATGTGCATTCTTCTGGAAAATGGAGGCCACTTGAGCTCTTCTCTGTCTCTGGGCTGGAGAGCAGCTCCCCTAACTCCCCCAAATCCTAGGAATGGAGAGCATGAGGTACATTACACACACCCCTGGTCTAACTAACAAAGACCTGGAGAGGACCTCGTCCCCCAGGTCCAGACCATCTGCTCATCTTTCTCCATATGCTCAGCTGAACAGACATTCTCCCCTGAGCTGGCTCCCTATGTGCTTTCCAGCTTTGTGCTCAGGCCATACTGGACCCAAAGAGACAACATGAATATGAAACATTTGTCTTTGGGGCTTCAAACTCTGGTTGGAGGCCAAGGTAGGAGTGAAATTAGGAACCAGAGTGCTTCCCTCTGCTCAGGAAATGGGAAAAATTGAAGTGCTACAGATTTAGTTCAGAATAGAAGTTCTAAGAAGTATTTATTAAGACCCAACTATGTGTCTGGCACCATGCTGGAGGCTGGGGTACAAATAAAAAAATATGGCAGTCCCTGCCTCAGTATTTATAACAATAAAAAATCAACACTGCCCTAAGTCACAGAATGGGCAGAGGTAGGAGACAGAAGAAGTCAGTGATCCTAGAACTA
Organism: Myrmecobius fasciatus; assembly: GCA_023553655.1. Lineage (NCBI taxonomy): Eukaryota > Metazoa > Chordata > Mammalia > Dasyuromorphia > Myrmecobiidae > Myrmecobius > Myrmecobius fasciatus. The sequence continues at coordinate 297,609 of JAJPUD010001568.1, forward strand.
TATGGAGTTTTGCATTCCCTTTCCAATGTCCTCTGGTGTTGCTAGGAACAATTATGGGACTGTCTGTACCTAGTTCTTGCAGCTGAACAAGATCAGGCAAGTTGCTAGCAGTGCCCCTGGTGGTTAAATGCTTTTTTTCTTACAACACAATGTTATTAAGTCAATTCCATCCTCTAAAGAATCTTCAGTGGCTCCTCCAGGATGTCAAAACATTTTATTCAGTGGTTCCTCTGGAGGAAAAAAAAGCAATAATAACAATACCTAAACAATTTTTTTTAATCATGTCTATTATGTGTCAGGCACTGTGCCAAGAGCTACACAAAGTTCATCTCATTTTATCCTCATCATGATCCTTAGAGGTAAGGGCTATTATTATCTCCATTTTTCTTGTTCAGTCATTTCATTTTTGTCTGACTCCTTGTGACCCTATATCAGGTTTTCTTGGCAAAGATCCTGGAGTGGTTTGCCATTTCCTTCTCCAGCTCATTTTACAGAGGAGAAAACTGAGGCAAATAAGGTTAAGTGACTTGTCCAGGGTCACACAATGATCTAAAATGCTTGAGTCCAGATTAGAACTCAGGTCTTCCTGACTTCAGGCCCCATGCTCTATCTATTGCACCACCTAGCTTCCCATCCTTATTTTCCAGATGAGGAAATTAAGGCCAACAGAGATTGACTTGTGCAGAGCAATATAGCCAATAAGAATTTGAACCCAAGTCTTCATGATTGTATACTACCTCCAATGCCATCTAACTGTCTCTTCAGGATAATGCCCAAATTTTTCAGCTTTGAATTCTGGGCCCTCCACAGACTTTTTCCTACCTTGTACGTGTACTGTCCATCCCACTTTCTACTCCATGTCTTTATTTCAGTCTTCAACATTCTTCCCTCTCCTTTCTAATTGATATAAAATATATCCAATCTTTAAGGTCAAGTTTAAGTCTGACTTCTTCCACGAAGTCTTCCCTGATTATTTCAGCCCTGATTCCAGCTGACCTATCAGAGAGTCACCAGTTTAGTAGGAACTTTACAAGTCATTTAATCCAACCTTTCACCTAAGCTCATCAAATAGATAGATGATAGTGAATCAGCAAATTCTTAAAAGTCTTCCATTCCAGTGAGGAGAATGAACTCTATATTTTTAAAAAGCCATATTTACTTATTTTATAAGCACTAATTATCTCTCCTTCCCACTATACTCCCTCCACCATATTGAACAACAAAAAAAGAAAACTTGAACCCGCATAACAAATATGCATAGTTCAGCAAATCAAAACCCCATATTGGCCACATCCAAAAATACATTTCATTCTGCATTTTAAATCCATCACCTTTATGGCAGGATGTGAGTAGTGTATTTCATTGGCAGCCCTTTGGACTCAGAACTTACTCTTTTATAAAGCAGATGTCCATCACTGAGCAGCTCAAATTATCAAAAAGTTCTTTCTCATATTTGCACCCAAATATGACTCCTTGACTTCTACCCATTAGTCTAATCTCTCCTCTATAGTTAATTACTGTTAAGTCATTTTAATTGTGCTTGACCTTTTGTGGCTCCATTTGAGGTGTACTTTGCAAAATTATTAGAGTGATTTGCCATTTCCTTTCTTTCATATGAGCTGTCATCTTGAAACAGCTATTTCTTTGAATTTTTCTCTTGTCATTCTCTCTTTTTCTCCTCAGTTTTTGGACTTGTCTTTCTCCTTCCCAACTTATAATTTGCCTTAAAGCCCATTCATGGTAGGTCTAAGTAAGAAAGAGGGAGAGAGGGAATATGTTGGAGATATTCCTTCCTTTTCCCAATTTCAGGGCTGATCTCCTTAGGAAGTTAGTTTCCTTAGCTATGGGGTCATCAGATTAGGAGCTAGAAAGAGCCTTGGACACCACAGAATCCAAAACCCTCTCATTCTACCCATAAAGAAACTGAGGTACAGAGAGATGACTTGTCAGGTGACATGAGCAGGAAATGGCTGAGCCAGGATCTGAACTCAGATTCCCTGGCTCAAAATTTACACATTTTCTTCTCATTTCACTTCCTGACCTAATTGAGGACAATCCTGCTCTCCATCACAGCTCCCTGATGAAATGCTAAGGTAGTCTAAGCCTGTTTTTCTCTGAAATGTAGAGGATCTAATCCTTTGTGAACCAAAAACCCCATTAGCACTTCTAGGCAAGTTTCCTAATAACAGTTGACATTTGAGCAGTTGACATATGTTCTCTCGTCTGAGCTTCACAACAACCTCATCATTGTTGCTCAGTTGTGGCTGACTCTGTAACTCAATTGGGGTTTTTCTTGGTTTGCTATTTCCTTCTCCTGCTTATTTTACAGATGAAAAAAACTGAGGTAAACAGGGATAAGTGACTTACCCAGGATCACAGAATTAGAAAGTATCTGAAGCCAGATTTGAACTTGTGAAGATGAGTCCTTCTGACAGCAGACCCAGTGCTGCATCCACTGTACCACCTAGATTCTATTATTCTAGCTCAGAAAAATGTGCAATAGAGTTAGAATCTTGATTCTGTTACCTATTCTGTATGACCTTGGGCAAGTCATTTACTTGCTGTCCTATTTGTCATATGAGAAACTTGATATTTAGATAGATATCTATATCTAAATATAAGCTTTTTTATGACTTTTGAGTTCTCTTCCAGCTCTGAGGTTTTGTGATTCTGTGTGACAATTCCCGTTTCTCACTTTTCTCATCCATCAAATGGGGATAAAAAAATATATGCACTAGCTATCTTACAGGAGAGTTATAAGTAAAACTTCTGTAAACCTTAAAAAACATCCTAAAGAAGTGATTTGTTGTTATTAGAGCAATTAGCTATTGTTATTGCATATCTGTCCCAGCTATTTACTAAGCATGAAATAATCTAAATACTGGAAGCTTCATGCTTGTATACAAAATATAGATGGTGACCCTTAAGATTGAACAAGAAAAGAGAACTATACAGATCAGAATTTATATGTAGGATCATAGAATTTAGAATTGGAAAGGACCCCAGAGGTCACTAAGTCTAATTCCTTTTCTGAAGCAACTTAGTGCCACAATGAAAAGAGAATGAGAGATTTGGAATCAGAAAGATATGAGTTTGAATTCTACTCCAGATTCTTATAAGGTAGAGATGACATTTCTAGCAGCTACAGTTTCCTGATCTGCAATGAGGAAGGCAATAATTTTATCTATCTCCCAAGGCTAGAGGGAACATAAAATGAGTTATCCCATGTAAAGTGCTTTTGTAAACCTTGAAAGCTATAGAGAGGCCAGCTATTATTTGACAGATGAGGATTTGCTCAAGATCACACAGGATGATGTGTCAGAGCTGGGATTTGAATGTAGGGCCCTTGGCTCCAGTTTTAGAGCTTATCCCCCAGCTTCTGGGTCACTCCTGTTTCACTTGAAGTAGCCTCCCTTCAAAGATGACTCACCTGTTCCCAAGATGCTGCCTTTGTTCTGATGCTTCTGGCTCTCCCCTTTGGAAATGCCTTTGTAGCCACTTCCCAAGAGGAGCCAAAAAACTAGCATCACTCCTCTGTCATTATGATTTGTTTGGGATGATAGGCAGCTTGAGCAGCGGAGTGGGGGAACCTCCAAGAAAGTCAAGAAAGCCAGTGGGATCCTGTTCTGAATTAAAAGAAGCTCAGTGTCCAGGACTAGGGAGGCAAGACTCAACTTGCCCTCTGGCCTGATCAGGTCACATTGTGCACAGCTCTGTTCTTCCTCCCTCCCTCCCTCCCTCTCCTCCTCCTTCCTTCCTTCCTTCCTTCCTTCCTTCCTTCCTTCCTTCCTTCCTTCCTTCCTTCCTTCCTTCCTTCCTTCCTTCCTTCCTTCCGTCCTGCCTTCCTTCCTTCTTTCCTTCCTTCCTTCCTTCCTTCCTTCCTTCCTTTCTCTCTCTCTCTCTTTCTTTTTTCCATTTTAAATTTTCAGATGTCTCCCTTCTTCCATGCCAACCCTGCAACATTTGACACAAATATATATATGAAACTATAATAAATAGTCTGATATATTCTTTCTCTGGAAGTGGATTGCAGCTTCCTTCATAGATCCTTTCTAGTTGGCTTTGAATGTTTATATTACTCATAATAGCTTAGTCATTCACAGTTACTCTTCAAGCAATATTGTTGTTACTGTACACAATGTTCTCTTGGTTCTGCTTATTTTTACTCTTCATTATTTCATGCAAGTCTTTCCATGTTTTTCTTAAAATCATTGAGTTCATCATCATTTCTTATAGCACAATAGTATTCCATCACAACCATATACCATACACAACATATGAAAAAATTCAGTCCTTCCCCAATTGATTGGCATTCCCTCATTTTCCAGTTCTTTGCCACCACAAAGAGAGATGCTATAAATATTTTAGAACATCTAGGTTCTTTTCCTTTTTTCCAGATCACCTTGGGAGACAAACCTAATAGAAATAATTGCTAGGTCAAAGGATATATACAATTTTATGACTCTTTCGGCCTAATTCCAGATTGCTCTTCAAAATGGTTAGATCAATTCACATTTCAACCAACAATCTATTAGTGTCCCAATTTTTCCACATCCCCTCCAACATTTGTCATTTTCCTTTTTTGTCTTATTAGCCAATCTAATAGGTATGAGATGATGTTTCAAAATTGTTTTAATCTGTATTTCTCTAATCAATAATGATTTAGAGCATTTTTTTCATGACTATATATAGCTTTGATTTGTTCCAAAACTGCTTGTTCATGTTCTTTGATTATTTATCAATCAGGGAATGAATCAGATTCTTATAAATTTGACAAAGTACTCTGTATATTTAAGATATAAGGCTTTTACCTGAAAAACTGTTTATAAATTTTTCTTCTCAGTTTTCTGCTTTCCTTTTAATCTTGGTTACTTTGGTTTTATTTACACAAAATCTTTTTAATTTGATAAATTGAAAATTTGAATATATCTTACAATGCTCTCTATCTCTTGCTTATTAACAAATTCTTCTCCTATCCATGAATCTGATGGGTAGTATGTTTCATATTCTAATTTACTTATGATATCTCCCTTATTTCTAGGTCATGTATCCATTTTGATCTTATCTTGAAGGTAAATGATACACTGGCCTATAGCTAGTTTCTGCCAAACTTTTCCAGTTTTCTCAACAATTTTACCAAACAATGAATTCTTAACCCCAAAACTTAACTATATTTATCAAAGCAAGGTTGTTGTAATAATTTACAACTGTATATTATATATTTATATTCCACTATCCATCATTCTATTTCTTGGCTAGTACCAGATAGTTTTGATAATTATTATAATACAGGTTAAACTCTGGTACTGCTAGATCTCTTTCTTTTACATTTTTTCATTAATTCCTTTGATATTCTTGACCTTTTGTTCTTTTAAATGAATTTTGCTATCATTTTTTCTAGCTCAATAAATTTTTTTTTGTAATTTAATTGGGATAAACTTGCTTTCTAATGGGGAAAGACAACACACGAAAAGGAGTGAGGTGTAGTGGGAGGAAGTTGCTCAAGTTGGAGAAAATCAGAAATAAAACCAGGAAAGGAATGAAACTTGGCCATTTGTTTCCAAAATGGAGGCAGCAACTCATCAGTGGAAATGCATCAGGGGAAAAAAAGCATAGAATTCCTGGATGAGGAGGCATCAAAGGTGGATATATGCTTTAGGTTGAGGAGCTCCTAGCCTTTTAGGACCCTACCCTTGCTGAAGACCCTCTGTATACTGGCTGGGGAAACAAGATTAAGATTTAGGGATAAATGATGAGACAACATTTCTGGTCAGTGTCCAATAAAAGAATCAATGATTCCTAAACTAACTGCTCTTAGAATTCAGAGAAGAAAGTCTAAATACACAGCCTCTAAACTTTAACTCAGGTATAAGATGGGTTAAGTGATAGCTTCAAGAGCTGAAGGAAGAGCTTAGAAGTCTAGGAAAAGAGTCCTCCAGCATAACTCCTTCTTGAAACAACATCTTTACCAAGTGATCATCCAGCTTGATGACCTTCATGGACAGGGAATTCAGCCCAAACTATTTTTGGACAGCTCTAATTTCAGGAAGTTGAAATCTGTCTCTAACTTCATTGGAATTGTTTCTTCCTTCTGAGGACAAGTTCCAAATATCTGCTCACATAAGAGCCCTTCTTAAGGACAATCACTATGTCTTGATTTATATTCTCCTTCTTTTCTCTAGGCTCAATATTCCCTAGTTCTTTCAATCTATCTTCTGTGACTCAATTTCCAGATTCTTCATGATCCTGGTCTCACTAGTCTAGGTTTGCTCTAGTTTGCCAGTTTTTCTAAAATGTGGACTTTCATTACTCACAAAGGGCACAATGCTCTCTATATATTCTGGCCAGGGTAAAATGGGTTATCACCTCCTTTAGCTACACATCATAATTGGATCAATGCAGGTAAAACTCACATTAGATTTCTTTTTTTTTATTTATTTACATTTTTTTTTCCTTTTTGCTGAGGCAATTGAGGTTAAGTGACTTGCCCAGGGTCACACAGCTAGGGAATGTTAAGTGCCTGAGATCAGATTTGAACTCAGGTCCTCCTGACTTCAGGGCTGGTGCTCTATCCACTGCGCCACCTAGCTGCCCCTCACATTAGATTTCTTGACCACACATGTCTGACTCCCACTGAAAGTATAGTCCACTAAGACACTGAGGTGTTTTTTCCTCTTAAATTATTATTAAGGCATATCTTCCCAATTCTACATTTGTACAATTGATTCTTTGAACCTCAGTGAAGGACTTTTCATTTATATCCATCATGTTTTTTTCTTGAAAGGTAGCATATTATCTCATTTGATCTTCTTAACAACTCTGGGAGATAGGTGCTATTATTCTAGTGATGATTTTATTATTCCCAAAGTTAGAGGTAAAAAAAGGGGGAAAGTATCATATAGTAACTTGGCATAAAGATAGCTAGAGACCACCAGGGTAGGTCTGATGGCAGTAATTAATAGGCTGACCTTGGACTAAGAAAAACCCGAATTCAAATCCTGCCTCTGACATATATTAGATTGGAAACAATGGGTAAGTCACTGTAATTTTTTAATACTATAAGTTACAGATATTCAGGATTTTGGGTTGGTGGTAGTGGAACCGATATTAGGATCAGGAGTTTCAAGCTAAGAGTTTCTGAGTTTCTGAAATTGATGAAATCACAGGTTTGGACCAAATTCTCTCCCTCCCTCTCTCCTTCTCTCTCTCCTTCCCTTCTTCTCTCCCTCCCTCTCCCTCTCCCTCTCTCATATTTAGCTATCATTATATATTTCTATCTATCTATCATCATCATTTTAGATCTGAATCATTGTTTCTGTACCCCTTCTTTTTTTTAGTTTAAGGAGACAATATATGGTAGAATGAGGATTGGGATCAGAGGACCTGGTTTCAAACTCTGATTGTCCTTTGTTTTTCTAGGGGAGTAATGACATCATAGGTGATGTCTTGACTTGTGCTTGAATTGAATTTAAGTGAGGCAGAGCTGCACAAAGTTGTCAGCCTCATTCTCTCTTTCAGAATCATCAAAGTTCACTGTCAGGATAAAAGCAAGATGAAAAGTGATGGGTTGGGATACAGTGGATGATTTTGGAGGCTTCAATGTCTGCCCAAGCTCTAAGTGTTACATAAGTAATTGCTTCAGCCATCTTCATGGCTGTTGAAACAAACTGTTCGCACTGACCCCTTCCACTGGGGGAAATCTTTATCTGTTTGGTGTAGACATCCCGCTAATTTACCATAACCTGATTTAGCCCATTTGCTGACAAGGATTTGCCAGGGTGTGGCAACTGCACATGCTACAGCTTCTTGGAGCCACAGGGGAGAATTGGGTGGGTGAATAGACCTGAAAAGGGCTCAGGAGACTCACACTAGAGGTGATTGTCCTCCCTGAACACTCCATACACCCCCATGGACTTTGATATTTATTATTTGTATAGTCATAGGCAAATTACAGCCTCTTTTGGTCTCTGGTTATTCACCTGTGAAATGATGGCATTGGACTGGAATAGCCCATGACTGGGAATAGCTATTCCAGTCTCTTCCACCTCTTACTCTATGATCTTATGCTCTGGTTCCATTATACAACATACTACTTACCTCTTCCCTGCTCCCTTACTTTCTGTCATACTCTCAATCTTGAATTATCTTGGAATATTTATGTCCCAGCCACCTTTAGGGTTTAATGAACTAAAGCAAGCTTCCCCCCCCCCCCATTGGCTGGAGACAGACTGTGACTCAGGGAAGCAGTAGAAGGAAAGAAGAGAAGATGGTCCTGTGAGTTAGTGCTAATAAACACTAACTAGACAGTACTATTAAGTGGGTTTGAAGTCAGAAGATCTGAGTTCTAATCTAGACTTTGCCACTTAATCCCTATATGTAAATTACACAACCTCTTTGGATCTCAGTGTCTTCATCTGCAAAATAAGGGAAGTCATTAGATGACCCATCTGTTAATCCACTGACTATGAAAGACTTATGTACATACATTTAGCACCCCCCCCTTCCATCATTTGCCTGGCAACTGTGGGCAGGAAAGGGATTAGCTGACATACAAACCCTGTCTTCCATGCCCAAATACTCTTTGGCTTGCATGTTACTCCTTCAAAACATTTTTTTTTTCTGTTTGGTTGATTCTTGACTTCCTTAGCACTTCTGTTTACAAAGGTTTCTGTAGTTTATAGCTTTGGTTCCCTTGATCAATAGTCCCATCTTCACTGAATACATCCATGTAAAAGTATTTGTTATAAAGGTGAATATAGATACACAGTGTAATTTGCCCTGGACTCTATACCCTGGTGAGTGGGAAATGAAAGAGTAGAATGCTTAACAGAAATGAGAAGTTAAGAAATTGGACTGTCTTCTATCTCTACACTCTCTGCCTTGGTAATCTCATCAGTTTTCATCCTGATACAGGGGACTCCAAGATCTCCATAGGTCCATACCCACATCTCTTCCTTCATTTGAACTTCAATCTACCATTATTCACTGCTTGCTAGATATTTCCACTTGGGTAGGTATTTCTAACTAAACATGTTCAAACCCATCTCTTCTTCTGCCACTCCCCCTTTTTTGTCAAGGACACTTCTTTTATTCAAATCACCCATGTTCTTTCTTAACTATTTTTTCTCCTTCACTCTCTAGGTCCAATTAGTCGATAAATCCTATAGGTTGTACATCCACCACTTCAGCGTGTGTCCCTTTCACTTTATTTACATAGCCACCACTTCAGTTTAACCCCTAATCACCTCTCCTGCATTATTATAATAACCTCCTTATTGGACTCTGTTTCTAGTCTTTTCTTGCTCCAATCAATTCTCCACACAGATGTCAGATTAATATTCCTAAAGCACAACTCTGACCATGTTATTGTCTTGTTCAAGAAGCTTTGGCTTCTTAATATGTATATATCAAATATTATATATAAAACTATAAATATATATGTATTTGTGTTTAATTGTAGCCTTCTCTAGGGCAGAGTAGGGAGGGAAGGAGAAAAATATAATAAAAACTGCATAGCAGAGGACAAAAGAAAATTTAGAAGGAAGCACAGAAAAGCTAGATGACTGTGAAAACAATATGTAATATTTATTACATAGGTTTTTCAAAAAAATAAAAAAGTAAAAAGTAAACAATATAAAATGGAATTGTATTGTTTTATATTGTCATTTCTTTATGTTTTGCTGTATACATGGAAATATTCTTTCCCTTCCTTTTCTCATTTTGTATTTAAGTTCAAAATGAATAAAAATTTAAAAAAAAAACAAGCTTTGGTAGATTTCTGCTAACTCTAGAATAAAATACGAATTCGCATTTGGTATTTAAGCTTTTTTCATTCTCTCATCATGACCTGGCTCCAACCTATCTCTTTTTTATTTTTTTTTAATTAAAACTTTTTATTTGCAAAATATATGTATGGGTAATTCTTCAACATTAACCCTTACAAAGTTTTCTGTTACAATTCCCTCCCCCCAATCCCCACCCTCCCCTAGATGGCAGGAAGTCCACTACATGTTAATTATGTTAAAATACTTGACAAATCGAATATATGTGTACATATTTCCACACTTATCACTTTTGTGCAAGAGAAATCGTATCTACAAGAAAGAAAAATCAGAGAAAGGAAACACAATGCAAGCAAACATCAATGGAGAGCATGAAAATGTTATGTTGTGGTCCACATTTCACATCCCTCTCTCTGGGTGCATATGGCTTTCTTCACTGAACAATTGGAAGTAGTTTGAAATATTTCATTGTTGAAGAGAGCCATGTCCATAAGAATTGATCATCATATAGTATTGTTGTTGCTGTGTATAGTGATCTCCTGGTTCTGCTCATTTCCCTCAGCATCAGTCCATGCAAGTCTCTCCAGGCCTCTCTGAAATCATCCTGCTGGTCGTTTCTCACAGAACAATTATATTCCATAACATTCATATAGCATAATCTATTCAGCCATTCTCCAGTTGATGGGCATCCTTTCAGTTTCCAGTTTCCAGCCACTACAAAAAGGGCTGCCACAAACATTCTTGTACATGTGGGACCTTTTCCTTCCTTTATGATTTCTTTGGGATATAAGCCCAGTAGAAATACTGCTGGGTCAAAAGGTATGCACAGTTTGATTATTTTTTGAGCATAGTTCCAAATTGCTCTGCAGAATGCCAACCTATCTCTTTTGACTAATTGCAAATTGCTCCAGTGCATTCTACATTATAAAGTGGTTCATCTACACAGGTTCTTCTTCCTCATGGGTAGAATGTTTTCTCTCTTTACCTTTTCCTCTTAGAATTCCTAGAACCATTTGAATCTCAGCCAAAGTACCCACCAGTAATGTAGTATTCTCCCATTTTTTATTTTATCCCTGTCTACATATATGTTCTTTTCCCCACTCAAATGTAAGCTCTATGAAGACAAGAAGCTATTTCATTTTTGTCTTTGAATCTTCAATGCCCAGAATATGACAGTCAATAAATGTTTTTTTGAAGAATCAGACAGGCTAATGAATGAGATAATGTCCCCTAGAGGGCTTTAATATAAACACAGGAGGCATATGTCAAAGGGTCCCAAATCTAAAGGAGCTGTCCAACACTCAGAATGAAGTTTATTTCCTATGGTTTCAGGTGTCTCTCTTGCTCTTGTTCTCTGAAAAAAAATTCACTCCTAGCATCTTTTAGGACCTCAATGGACTCAGATTTCTCTTCTGTACCCCATCAAGGGGTGCACTCCCATTCCTAGCTCTAAATTAGATCAAGGCTGCCTTGAATCCCCCAAGAAAGTATTGGCTAATCGAATTCCCATAATTATTCTGGGTGCTTTTACTCGAATGGGGCAATGAGAGCTATGTCTGAGGCCATCCACTCTCTGACCCCCAGCTATGTCCCAGTGCAATTAGTCACTCATGACTGACAGAATCTTGGCTCTGCTACTTGGGTGACCTTGGGGAAGAGTGATCAAGATGGTGAAGCATCATGAGATCATCCCATAAAAGGATCTGATGAACATTCAGCCTGGTGAATGAAGATTTATAAGGAACAGAGGAACTGTCTGTCATGAAGAAGAGACATTAGATTTACTCTGCTTGGCTCCAAAACAAAAAAAACCCAAGGTACAATGGAAAAAAGATGAGGAAAAGTAGATTTTGGTTAGATATAAGGAAAAACTTATTAACACTTGAGCTAACCTCTATTTGAAACAGGCCATCATAGGACGCAGTGGGATTTTTCTCATTTCAAGGAATGACTAGATGACCTCTTGCCAGGTGGAGAGGGGATTCATTATATCCACTCATGGAGGGAGTCATACTAGATTATTTCTGTTGCCTCTTATAACTCTAAATATTCTGATCCTAAGGCTCAACTATAATATCTATTCCTTTACCCTGCTCAACCACATCCTCAAAGAAGCCAGTTTTGTACATAAACAAAAACTGCAGGTTAAAGTTTCATGCTAGTGATTGAGTAGATCCTTCAAAGCCTAATTCTAATATCACTCCTGTTATGAAGCTTTTGCTGAGAAATCTAGACCATCCTGACTAAACCACTCTTAAGATCCTTGGAGCTTTAACTGCTGTCCACTTCTTCACTCCCTTTTATACTAAATGACTTATTTAAAAAGTGCTTATTTATGTGCCAGGCATTGTTCTAAGTTTTAGGGATACAAATACAAAAAATCAAACAGACTTCAAGGAATTTTACATTCTAATAGGGGAAAGACAATCTGTGTAGGATTGGTGGCCAGGGAGGAGTGTTTTGGGCTGGGTAGTCACAGGGATGGTAAGGACAATTGATTGACATGTCCTTTGCCCGAATGGCCATATTGATTTATGAGTTCATCATATCTAGCTTAACTGAAGCCTTCCATGGAACTCTCTAGGCTGGGCAGCTACATGGTATCTACTGCCCTTTCTGCCTCTAGCTTTGGAGATAATAAGAAACACTACAATTGACAGTACCCACCTCACAAGGCTATTGTGAGGATCAAATTAAATAATGTATGTAAAGCATTATAGAAAAACTAGCTATTCTATTAGTTACCACCACTCTGTCTTAATGCATTTCTGCTTTCTCCCTTTTTACTTCGGCCTCTCTTTCTCCAATCCTATTTCTATGCTGCTCCTGTATAAGGTCTTGCCCCGAGACAGACTGGGGCTTAGCAGCAACTTGCCTGGGATGAGATATGCTAATATCAGTAAGGATGGCTTTGGGGAGATTAGAGGCTCCATTTAGGACAGCCAGCTGGATAATTTCCCATATAGTGATTTTTTTCCACTGTAAAGCCATCTTTCTTAGGTCATATACAATCTCTGTCTGCAAAAGAAATACACACGTATACACAAATCTCTCTCTCTTTCTTTCTTCCTTTTCCTCTATTCCTATCTTTCTACCTTTCTGTCTTATTTCTTTCTTATTCTACCTTTCTCTTTCCTCTCTCTACCTTTCTTTCTCTCTTTTTTCCTGTTCTCTACTCCCCCCCTCCACATACATATGAGATCCTAAATCTGCCCTTGGATAAAGCCCTCAATCAATCAACAAGCACTAAGCACTTATCTACTAAGTACCAAGTTCTATGCCTAGTATAGCTCCTGCCTTCAAAGAATACTGAGTTCTTTCCTTCCCCTAAAGAACTTTCAGAGGCTCCTTCAGGATAATGTCCATACTTTTCAGCCCAGCATTCAGGACCCTCCACAGTTCTTTCCTACCTTATATGTACATCATCCACCCTACTTTCTACCACAAATATGGCTGCAGTCTTCCATGCCTTACCTACTCCTATCTAACTGTGACACACACACAGCTAGACCATTTGGGCAAAGGACTTATCAATCAATTGTTCTTACCATCCCTGTGACTACCCACCTCAAAACACCCCTCCCTGGCCACCAATCCTACACAGATTGTCTTTACCCTATTAGAATGTAAATTCCTTGAAGTCTGTTTGCTTTTTGTATTTGTATCCCTAGAACTTAGTACAATGCCCGGCACATAAATAAACACTTTTTAATTCAATTAAATCAATGTTTATATATATAAGCATATCCATCCCAGAAGACCCAACTCTGATTCTATTTCTTCCAAGAAACCTTATCTGCTAATTGCAGTCTTGATTCCAGCTCATCTACAGGAGAATCACTGATTTGGAAGGAATCTTATAGGTCATTTGTGTAGGGAGGCATCAGCTGGAGAGATCAAGAATGATCTCATGAAGGATATGGGGCTTGAGCTAAGCTTTGAAGGAAATTAGAATATTTAAAGGGAAACGCAAAGTTAGGGTGTATTTCTGGTTTAGGGGACATGGAAATAGAAAATAAGTGTCTATAGCTCATCTGAGTTTTTAGATCTCAGAGGGCAGATGGCTGTCTGTCCAGTGTGGAAAGGAAGCAAAGGGGCCCAAAACTCTCTACTCAATGGTGCAGAATTAGAAATCATATGTTTCCATATGACCTTGAGAAAAATCACTTCATTTATTTGAGTCTCAGCTTCCACATCTATAAAATGGGATGGGGTTGGCATATTTTAGGGATTTTAAATCACTTTTTGTACAACAGAGCCATTTGTCAGTCTGGGGAAGCCTTTGTACCTTTTCTTAGAATAATATTTCCAGATGGATAAAATAAAATCCAGAGGATTATATTGAATTATACATTGAATCACATTGAATTATAATTAGTAAAATACAAAACTAACGAACAAAACATGAAATCAGATTAAGAATTCTAAGGTTTTTTCCAAAATTCTAACATAAATAATACATTTTTTTCCTTCTCCTCATCCTCTTCCTCTTCTTCTGCAAAGCAATTGGGGTTAAGTGATTGCCCAGCGCCATACAACCAGTGTTAAGTGTCTGAGGCTAGATTTGAACACAGGTCCTCTTGACTCCAGACCCAGTGCTCTATCCACTGTGCCATCTAGTTGCTCATAACTAATATAATTAGCAAAAGTTTTTTTAAAAAACATTTTAGCATTTTTAATATAACAACTAACATTCTATTCTTTAAATGCTCCTGAATCTCTCTGTGCCTTTATTTTCATCTTTGTAAAATAGGAAGAATTGCTCTTGTTCTACTTGATGTAGGTACTACTAGATAAGAAATTACTCTGTGACTTACTACCTGTGTGACTTTGGAGGGGTCAATTCCCCTCCTCATCCCTCCCTCAGTCTCATGTTCTTTGACTGTAAAATGAGAGTTGGACTAGTTGAACTCTCAAGTTCCCTCCAGCTCTAAGTCTTATGATTCTGAGTACAAGGATAATTAAGCTGTAGCAGTCATTATCTCTTGTGAACTCATTGTCTCTATATTCCTTTAGAATTTATAACATGTCTTCATTTAGATCTGACCCACAGTCCCTCTTCCCCCCAGGCACTGATGATATGAAAATCAATTTTAAGAGTATTTACAGAGTCCAAAAGGAAGCCACACAAGTTTCCTGAAAACATTAGGTGTTTAACAAAAGCTTTCTGATGAACCTGCTTTTGCTTTGGTTGACCTAAGCAAGGCAGTGGATTTAGGATCGGGAAAACTTTGGTTTAAATCCTAGCTTGTATGTCTCACTGGCTGAGCCCAGAGGTGACCCAATCTCTCTAGGTCTCAGTTTCCTCGTCTGTAAAATAAAAGAGTTGGATTCATTGGCCTCTAAGATCTAGAGTCCTAGGGTCTTCTTTTATGTTTGTTTTCACTTTTCATGCCTGTGGATCTCATTTTGCCAATGAGACTACAAGTGATTTGAGGGTAAGGACCTTGTCAGAATGAAATCATAGCTCTGGAGCTGGAGGGGTTTTAGGGGCCAACGAGTCCAACTGCTCATTATGTAGAAGAGAAAGCTGAGGTCCAGAAAGGTGGCCCCCATGCTATAGTCAGGTGGAGGGCTTGAAGCCTTGCCTCTGACTCCAAGAGTCAGTGTGGAACTCTTTCCACTGTACCCTGCATCTCTTTAGTTTTCTCAGTGCTGCTCTATGGATGACTGATGAAGGAACCTCCCATGTTCCATCCTCCATCACCTCGTGTGAGATAGCAAGCCCTCCTTCCAAATGGTTCCTGTCTTTTCTGTTCTACTGTTCTACTGCCAGCCCTCCCCAGCCTTAAACTCTCTGATTTTCTACTAAGGTGAGAGGAAAATGCTCTCCTGTTTCCTTGGTAATTAGAGCTTCCCCCCAGCCCTGGCATAGAGTTCTCCTCCCTTTCCCTCTCTCTCTCTCTTTCTCCTCTCTCATTCCTTCTCTTCATTCTCCCCCTCCCTCTCTCTTCTTCTTTTTTTCCTTCCTCCTCCTCCTCCTTTCTTCTTCTTCCTTCTTCTTTCTTCTCTTTCCTTCTCTCCTTTGTTTCTCTCTGTCTCTGTCTCCTCTCTTTCTACCTCCTTTCTCCCCTCTCCCTCCCTCTTTCCCCCCCTCTCCTCTGCCTGTTTGTTTCTGTTTCTGTCTTCCCCTCTGTCTCCCTCCCTCCTTCCTTCCCCCTCTATTTCTTTTTTTCCTCCCTCATCTCTCCTTTGGTCAATATTTAATTTAATTTAAATTCTAACACAGGCAGAAGGAAGAGAGGGAGATATATTTCTCTTCAAGCCACCAATGGGCTGGCACTAGTGCCAGGCAGAGACACCTATCTCCTCAGACTCTTCAGCCACCATACTGAATAAGCTATAAGGAGTTTGCTTTGAGTCTGTTCTACAACATCCTCCCACCTCTGTCCCTTACTCTCTAATGAATGAGTCCCATATCCTAGGACCTGTGCAGAAGCCAGGGGAGGGCTACAGTGCTACAATTACTTGGCTCAGGGTGGTTTTCCCAGGAGCCCTGTCTGCCTCCTTTTTAAAGATAAGTGAGTGTTTCAAGTGCTGGCTTGCAAGCCACAATTGTTTTCATCTCTTCAGACCAAGCTTACCACTGTGGGGCTTGTGCTTGTTAAGCACAGCACCTCACACAATATAAGAGTTTAATAAATATCAGATTAAATTTAGTTCAATCCTCAATTTACAGATGAGGGAGTCAAGACTCAGAAGAAGTCACTTGGCTATTAATAGCAGAGACAGGATTAGAATCCAGATTCTCTTCCAAACCCAGGCCCATCCCCAACTTTTCCTTTTCCTTATTGGCTAGAAGGAAAAATCAAATAGTCAAGGCTAAGCACAGTTCAGAGCCTGGGACCTTTGCAGTCCTGGGCCAGGGTGAGAATATGGGCCTTCCAATGGATGGACCATATGTTTATGGATAGTGGGCAGAGTATCGGAGCTGGGAATTGACTTCAAGCTCATTAGTACTATTTATTTTACACATGAGGAAGTGAGACCTAGGGAGAGGAAATCATTTTTCAAGAGTCATGTACTTCAAGGATCATAGCATCTTGAGCTAGAAGGTACTTAGAGGCCATCTAGTCCAAACCTCTTATTATAGATGAGGAAACTGAGGATCAGAAGAGAGAGATGTCTCAGCCAAAGTCATGTGGGTAGCTTCAGAGGTGAGATTTGAACCTGAGTCCTCTGACTCCAGAGTCAAGGCTCTTTCTATTTCACCATGCTGCCTCTTAATTTTTCAAGGGCAAAATCCCAGATTAAATCCAGTCCTAAACTAGTATGGAAGAAATTAGGCATTGACCCACACCTAACACCATATACTAAGATAAGGTCAAAATGGATTCATGATCTAGGCATAAAGAATGATATCATAAACTAATTAGAACAATGTAGGATGGTTTACCTCTCAGACCTGTGGAGGGGGAAGGAATTTGTGACCAAAGAAGAACTAGAGGTCATCATTAATCACAGAATAGAGAAGTTTGACTATATCAAGTTAAAAAGGTTTTGTACAAACAAAATGAATGCAGACAAGATTAGAAGGGTAGCAGTAAACTGGGAAAATATTTTTACATCCAAAGGTTCTGATAAAGGCCTCATTTCTAAAATATATAGAGAATTGACTCAAATATATAAGAATTCAAGCCATTCTCCAATTGATAAATGGTCAAAAGATATGAACAGACAATTTTCAGACGAAGAAATTGAAACTATTTCTGGTCACATGAAAAGGTGCTCCAAGTCACTATTGATCAGAGAAATGCAAATAAAGACAACTCTGAGATACCACTACACACCTGTCAGATTGGCTAAAATGACAGGAAATGATAATGATAACTGTTGGAGGGGATGTGGGAAAACTGGGACACTGATACATTGTTGGTGGAACTGTGAACGGATCCAACCATTCTGGAGAGCAATTTGGAACTATGCTCAAAAAGTTATCAAATTGTGCATACCATTTGACCCAGCAGTGTTTCTACTGGGCCTATATCCCAAAGAGATTTTAAAGGAGGGAAAGGCACCCACATGTGCAAAAATATTTGTGGCAGCCCTTTTTGTAGTGGCAAGAAACTGGAAATTGAAAGGATGCCCATCAATTGGAGAATGGCTGAATAAATTCTTGTATATGAATGTTATGGAATATTATTGTTCTGTAAGAAACGACCAACAGGAGGATTTCAGAGAGGCCTGGAGAGACTTGCATGAACTGATGCTGAGTGAAATCAGCAGAACCAGGAGAACATTATCCACAGCAACAAGACTATACGATGATCAATTTTGATGGACATGGTTCTCTTCAACAATGATGTGATTCAAACCAGTTGTTCAGCGATGAAGATAGTCATATACATCCAGAGAGAGGCCTGTGGGAACTGAGTGTGAACCACAACACAGCAGTTTAATGCTTTCTATGAATATTTCCATGCATTTTGTTTTCCTTCTTAGGTTGTTTTTTCTTCTTCTCTTTCTAGATCTGATGTTTCTTGTGCAGTAAGATAACTGGATAGATATGTATACATGTATTGTATTTGTCATATAATTTATCCTATTTAGCATGTATTGGATTACCTGTCATCTAGGGGTGGGGGGTGGGGGGAAGGAGGGGAAAAGCTTGGGAAAAAAAGGTTTTTGCAAAGGTCAATGTAGAAAAATCACTCATATGTTTTGTAAATAAAAAGCTTTATAAAAAAATCCAGTCCTAGGCTCTTTCTATCACATTGTGCTTTGAATTGTGGCTTCCTAGAGCATTAGAACTGATATCATAAGACTTGAGTCTGAACAGGGACTCTGCAAAATGAGCTCTTTGGGGGAATGGTGCTCAATAATTTTTAATTATCAGACCAAGAGGTTTGAGAAGAGCTTTACTATATGATCTCTAAGGTCCTTTCTAGCTCAAATTGTTAATAACTATCTGGCCCCCAACCCCATGGAAAAATATATAAAATGGAAGTGATTACCACCTCCTTCTGATCCAGGTAACTGATCAAATACTCAGTTGATCTGGGAAGAGGTAGGGACATTGGAGCAAGAGACCCAGCTTGATCCAGGGCAAGTCAGTGGATCTGGGTATCTGGATAGGGGAATCTTGTCTCCAACAAAGAGATTGAATTGTTTGTTAGTAGGAGGGGAGTTTAGCCAAACATTGACAAACAGGGTTATTTATTTTCTTCTTTCCCATCGTGGGGCTTCTATTAAATGACTCAATCTGCTATTAATCCTTCCTGAGCCATCAGTCCCAACAGGGAAAACAGAAGAAGAAAATCACTGAAAAGACAATCTGTGTCAGCAGGGAGCTCCCCCTAGAGATGGACCACCTGAGGATAGAGCTGCTGCAGTAAGGAAATCTTCTAGCATCCCACTATACTAAGCACAGAGACCCTTGAGGCCTTGAAGGCCAAGGGTGTACTCCCAGAGAACCAATCTATAATCTTTACAATTTGTTCCTTTTAAATGAGTAGAATTTGGGAATGGTGATATTAAACTTCATTTATTTCGTCCCCTTACACTTATTTTTACAGAGGAGTAAACTATGACCAGAGAAAAGTTATTTGTCCAAGGTCATACAACTAATATATAGTCCTGAGACTCAGTGTTTTTCCAATTCCATCACGACTGCCTCTGTACACAAATGCTTGCTCCCACTTCCTTCTTCCTACATTTTGCACTCCCCCTTTCCTTTTCTTTCTTTCTCAGCCTCTTTCTTTCTCTCCTTTTACAGCTCTCTTGCCCTTCTGTGTAGCCAGTGGGGTTCCTGCCGAGCTAGGCTCAAGTCAGGCGGACACACACCTTGGCATTTTAATGAGTCCCCCTGCACTGGTGATATGAAAATCAATCTCAGAAGTACTTACAAGGTCCAAAAGGAACCATTAGAGGAGGAATAAATCAAGCCCTTTTAAAGAGCTCAGTTGAGTTCCCCTCTTTAAGGGAAGTTGGAATTGGATGTTGGAGAAGGTTTGTCCAATCAAAGCCTGGGAACTGGGGAGTAAGGACTGGTGGCTGCTTGTTTTGCTTTAGGGAAAATGTCTAGAGAGAAAAATTTCCTTATTGCCGAAGTCAGTAAAGCAGCACTGGACTCAAGGGGAAAGCCTAATTAAAGATTTTATTTGTATTTTCACAAACTCAGAGAGATTTTGGAAGAAGGCATTCTGGGGAGGCAGCCCCTGGAGGGAAGGGGGATAAGTGAGGACAGGGGCATAAAACCATAGATCTAAAACAGAAGAGCACCCAGATGTCATCTGGTCCAATCTCCTCATTTTACAGAAAAAAGAAACTGAGCTCCAGGGAGGGGAATAGATATGGGGTAAAAGAGTATTCCTCCCTCTCCAACCTGAATTTGATTGAAAGGCTTTTCCACCAATTGGTCACTCTAGGCTCTTCATTTCTTCCTCACCTTTCTATTATCATGGTCATTATACAGATTTTTCTTTTGAAACTGCTTACTTTACTTTGCATCAGTTCATATAAATCTTTCCCAGTTTCTCAATTCAGTTAAAGAAACATTTACTAAGTGGATACTATGAACAAGAATTTGTGCTGGGTCCTGGGGATATAAAATAGGTAGTGAAGTAGATAGAGAAATGGACTTGGCATTAGGAAAAGCTGACTTCAAATTTACTTGCTGATAATTGTATAAATATGTATGCCTATTTTGGATTTACATATATACATTTAACATATATTGGATTACTAGCCATCTAGGGGAGGGGATGGGGGGAAGGAAAGGGGAAATTGGAAAACAAGGTTTTGCAAGGATCAATGATGAAAAATTATCCTTGCATATGTTTTGAAAATTAAAAGCTTCAATAAAAAAAAACAAACTCTCTCAAACAAACAAACAAAAAATGAAATTTACTTGTTATATGCCCCTGAGAAAGTCACTTCTCTCAGTACTTCAGTTTCCTCACCTAAAAAATGAGGGAGTTGGACTCAATGGATTTTAATGTCTTTTCCAGCTCCAAATCAATGATCTTTTGAAGCTTCCTGTTCTCACAGTTCTTTCCTAAAAACAATATTTTACATATTGTAAATTGCTACAATATTCACAAATTGCAGCTATTTACAGATAAATAACTAAAAGTCAGTTTCAAAATGGAGAGAATTAACAGAAGACTCAAGGAAACTGTGATGAGCTATTGTTGCTGGTCAAAGAGAACCAATGACATTACAAGGGTGGTATCTTTACTTGCATGTAAATTTGATTTGAGGTAGAGGTCAGCCTTGTTCTCCTCTCCAGAATCATTGGAATCCAGTGGCAAGATAAAGGTCAAAATCAGTTCCAATGATCTTGTGATGAAGAGAGCCAACTACACCCAGAGAAAGGACTGTGGGAACTGAATGTGGATCACAACATAGCATTTTCACTCTTTTTGTTGTTGTTCGCTTGCATTTTGTTTTCTTTCTCATTTTTTCCTGTTTGATTTGATTTTTCTCGTGCAGCAAGATAATTGTATAAATATGTATGCATTTATTGGATTTAACATATATTGGATTACTTGCCATCTAGGGGAAGGGGTGGGGGAAAATTGGAACACAAGGTTTTGCAAGGGTTAATGTTGAAAAATTATCCATGCATATCTTTTGAAAATAAAAAGCTTTAATTAAAAAAAGAAAAAAATATAAAGGTCAAAATGACTGGTGATGGCCCAAGGTGAAATGGATGATTTTGGCCTTTTTCTTTGTGTATGTATTTGGGGAGGGGGAAGGGTATAGCCAGCCTAGTTCTTGCTAAATGAGTACAGAGCAATTACTTCATATATTTATCTATCTATTTTGTAGATAGACATGAAATAGATACATATATACATGTAGTCAGATAGTTATTACATATATATTATACATAGGTGTTATATTGCTTCTCATAGAATGTAAGCTCCTTGAGGGCAAGAGCTGAAGGCAACTAGGGATTTTAAGAGCAAGAGATGAGGAGGGAAAGAAGGCAGTCCAGATACTAAGTAGAGAGGAGCCCATTGGTGAGAAATTCAAAGTCAAGTTTGGGGCACAGTTAACTAATTTAGCTAATTTGGCTAGAATTGAGGAGAAATGTCTGTGTTATTGGAGTCAGAATTTGAAGAGTTGTAAAGGATAAGAAAAGTCTATATTTTATGCTAAAATCAAAAGGAAGGTTTTTCAATTAGAAGAGTGACATCTTGAATGTATGCCTTAAGAAGATTGTTTTGGTAGCTATATAGAAGATGGACTGGAAAGGGCAAATTATTGGAAACTGGAAACAAGAGTCCAGAGAAGAAGTGAGAATGACCTGAGTAGAGGCCAGAGAAAAAGATGGACATGAAAGATAATGTTGAGGCAGAATGGATACAAACTGGCAACTGATATGGGGGGTGAGAAGAGGGAGAAATATGGCTCCAAGATTTCAAAACTGGAAGGATAGTGGTGTTGACACTATAATATGAGAATTTGGAGGGCAGCTTTTGGTGGAAGAAGATAAATAATGAATTTTCTTTTGTTGAGTTTAAGATGCTGATCCGACATGCAAGTATTTGGTGATATGGAAATGGAAAAGGAGAAAGTGCTCTCTCTCTCTCTCTCTCTCTCTCTCTCTCTCTCTCTCTCTCTCCCTCTCTCTCTTTCTTTCTCTCTCTCTCTCTCTCTGAGAGCAGGAAGAGAATAGTGACCTGGAAAGTCAAGGGAAAAGGGAGTGTTTAGAAAGATGAGATGGTCACAATGCCAAAAAAATACAAGAAGTTCAAACAGCTATCAAAATTATATGAGATCATTGATAATCTTGGAGAGAATAGTTTTAATTAAGCTGTATAGTACAAAACCATTTCTCAAAAGGGAATGGGAGGTGAAGAAGTAAAGGCAAAAAGTGTAGATTTTCTTTCTTTTTCTAAAAGTTCTGCAATGACAGGGAAGAAAGAAATAGTATGATAGTCTTAGGGATAGTAGGTTAAATGCAGGTGTTTTTTTAAGGAATGGGGGAGCCCTGGAGCATGTTTATGGGCAATAGAGCATGACATATTAAAAGTGACAGGAGATGACTGAAGAGGTGAATTTGCTTCAGGGAGGGGATGAGATTGAGGGCATAAGTGGAGAGCCATGTCTTGGCAAGGAGAAAGACTACCTCTTCATCAGAGACTGGAGCAAAGGAAAGAATGGTAGAGGAGTTTGGCATATGGAATAGGGAAGAAGGTATTGGTGGTGGAATGATACTTTTTTTCCAGTTAAGTATGAAGGGTCTTCTGGGAGGTAGTATTTCTTTTATGATGAATTTGTGAAGTTATGTTTTACTTGGTGATCTCATCCACTTCCCAAAATTTAATGAACATTTCCATGCTTACAATTCTCAAATTTAACTCTCTTACCCTAATCTCTCTGCTGATCTCCAATCTCCCATTTCCAACTGTCTTTCAAACATCTTGAACTGGATGTCCAGTAGACATTTTAAACTCAATATTTTCAAAAAATTCAAATTCATTACCTCTCCCACTAATTCCCTTGAATTCCCTATTAATATAGAGGGCAATACCTCTATATCAACATCCTTCAGTCCCTTAAGTTTACAAGCTAGATGTCACCCTCAAGTCCTCACTATCTCTCACTATCCAAATCCAATTTCTTGCTAATTTCATCTTTGTGGCACTTTTCAAATATGCCCCCTTCTCTCCACTTGTCGCCACTCTGGTACAAGTTATCATCCCCTCATGCTTAGACTGTTGTAATAGCCTTCTGGTCGATTTGCCTGCCTCAAGTCTCTCCCCAATCCAATCCATGCCCTGTTTAACCACTAAAGTGCTTTTCCTAAAGCACAGGTTCAATCCCTTTCACTCTCTTACTCAATGAACTCCATTGGCTCCCTGCAACCAGGATCAAATGTAAAATTCTCTTTATAATCTAGCCCTCTTTTTCCGGTCTTTTTATACTGTACAGCACCCCTTTCCCCATTGCCCATCCCTTCGATCCTATGACACTGGTTACCTGACTGTTCCAGGAACAAGCCACTCCATCTCTCAACTCTGAGCATTTTCTTTGGCTGTTCCAGTGTCTAAAATGTTCTCCCTCTTCATATACTCTTACTGACTTTCATGGGTTTCTTTAAGTCTCAACTAAAGTGCCCTTTTCTATAGGAATTTTCCCCCAACTCCTCTTAATTCTAGTCCTCTCTTTTAATTATTTCCTATTTATCCTGCATATGGCTTGTTGTCTTAAAGATTAAATAATGGGCTTCCACCATAGGGAGTGAGTTCTCTATCAATGGAAGTCTTTCAACAGAGTCTGGATAATCACTTAATCAAAGATATAATAAAGAAGTCTACTCTTGGACAGAGGATAGATTTGCTGTTCTCTGAGTACCTTTCCAACTCTCAGATTCTGTGACAAATAGAGGGGAAGTGCTCTAGGAAAATTCAAGGAGGGGGAGAACATGATGTCCAGATTGCTCTGAAAGGCTTTTCTGGAGACAGCAACGAGGCTCCAAAGAATTCTACCCAGAAGGATTAGACTCCCAAGGGCAGCACCGGAAATTTGGGTAGAGAAGCTATTTTCTGCCCCCAACATGACCTCTTAGTATAGACAGGATATTACTAAGATTGAAGAGTGATAAATTCTTGGTCACCCTGCTGGCTGACAAATAGAGTAGGAACACAGGAGAGTAGGAAAAGAAATGACAGAAATCCCCCTTTCTACCTACCCCCATTCTAGAGCTTTAGTCGTAACTCTGCCTTCAGCTAGCAGTAGACAAAAGTCATAGCCATTTGGGGTATTAATTTTCCCTGCTATAAGATGATTCTACTTCAGGAGGCAATATTTATTTTTGAGCTGTATTTGGAGATTCTCCCCACCTCACTGGGTAGCCATGGAAGAACTACCATGGGTGGGAGAGGCAGGTCCCCAAACACTTGGCTGTATGCAGGGGACTAGATTTAAGTTGTATGCTATAATGTTTCAGTGAAAAGATGGCTGGGTTAAAATCTTGCCTCTGTTATTTGTTCTCTGTGTGACTTTGGGCAACTCACAACGTTTCTTAGCTTCTGTTTCCTCATTCTAAAAAAGAAGAGGTTGGACATGATTGCCTTTGAGACTCCTTCTGGCTTGAGATCTGTGATCAGATGATGCTTTGGTCTCTGTGTGGGTTGGGCCCCCTCCTGTCTCCAAGACCAGGCAGGGAACCCTTCATCTTTGCGGTTGCCTTAGCAGATCTGGGGTGGAAGCCTGTTAGAGAGAAGGAAACTCTTATCTAAGGCAGTGTGGGATTCAGCTCTGAGTGCTGACTTCTTTTTGCCAGAGGCATTTCATTATAGAAAGGTAGGAGCCAGGATATTGCTGCCAAGTAAAGAGTTTACATGGTGTACAATGTAAAGGAACAGGTCTCCATCAGGAACAACTTCAAGACAGACAACTTTCAAAGACTTAAGAATGGTTCTCTGGATGATGCTGGAGGATGTGGGATGAAAAGACATTATCAGCCTTCTGACAGAGGGGTGATGAATTCAGATCCTCAGAATGAGGGATTTTTTTTGGAAATGACCAATAAGGGAATTAATTTTGCTTGATGACTCATATTTATTACAAGGGTTTTCTTTTCTTCTTTTTCATGGTGAGGGGAGGAAAGAAAATTAATTTTTTTGTCGATTAAAAATTAATTTAATTAAAAAATAAGTCTTGGTCTGTTAAGTAGGGAGATCTCATCCATCTGAAATGATGAATTTTTCCAAAGATTCCAGAGTCCCAAGGTTTCATTGTACTTCAAACTAAATTGAAGAACAAGGAACAATAGCCTACACTATTGTATTGTAGCCTATACAAACCACTGTACTGGGAGAAAGTTGATTTAAATCTAATATCAATTCTACCAAACAGGAAACAGAGAGGTTCACAGGAAACAAAATGGACCATTTTAATTGTACAAAATGAAATGCTTTTTGTACAAACAAAAAAAATGAATGAATGAATAAATGTCATCTCCTACTCCTTCCTTCACATTTCCTTCTGGGTAGTTTGTACATAGTAAAGAAAATTGGATTGAACCAATAGAGCAATCAGGACACTTTGTTTTGAAGTAGGAGATAATTTTAAGAGTGAAGAGCAAGCGTCATGGAAGAACTAGCAAGCTAATCAGGAAGAACCTTTAACATATAATGTACCCATCACCTTCTCCCTGTAACCCTCTCAGGGGTTTTCCTTTATGACACTTGCTCCCTATAGCTACTTTTCCTGATATTTTCATCAACTTTATCTTCTATCTCATCACTAGTATCCTTTAGACTGATCATAATTCATCTGAATAAAAATATTAAAGGGAAAAGAGGATCATGGGATTTATAGATTTAGAATAAAGAGGGACCTTAGATACCATCAGGTCCTAATGCCTTCATTACACAGATGAGGTAACTGAGACACAGAGAGGGTTAACTAATTTGTTCAGTAGGTATCTAAGGCAAGATTTGAAACTAGATTTCCCTGACTTATTAGTTCTGTATCCATGGACTATTCTACTCTACCTCTTTCAAAAATAAAGTTTTGATCCCATACTTTGAACCCATACTTCCAAGGGAAACTGTGACCTATGACTGTCTTCATTTAATTAGCCACCTTGAATCAAGTGATCATCCAGTGTCTCATAAATCAGTAACTCTGTTTTTGAATTTGATCTCTGACATTTTGCCATGTGACTTTAGGCAAGTCACTTTACAGTTTTCTGCCTCAGTTTCCTTATCTGTAAGATGGGTCTAAAAATAACTATTCACAACTTATCTCAAAGGACTAGTTGAGGATATGAAAACACTTTGAAATAAATATAAGATATTACAAAGGATTACTCTTACCATTGTCAAATATCATTCTAAATATGGTCAACTCGGTGATCTGTGAGTAAAATATCTTTTTTCCTCCTTCTGCTCTTAGCTAGTCTTAAAAGTCTCTTAACTGAGATTTTGGGGAAAGCATAGGAATGGAAGGGGAGGGGTGAAGTCTTTTGTGTGAGTGTGTGAATAAATATATTTATATGTTCCTGAGTAGGCCACTCTGCATTTCAGAACCAAATATAAATCATTTTGGATTAGTCAATGGTTGGGGGATCTCAACCCCTCCTCTGTCCATGAACATTCAAAAACTGAGAGTTGACTTTAGAATTTCACTGCACAATTATTTAAATATCTCCTTGGTTTTACTAAGGTATGACTGTAGACCCTATTTTAAACTTTTGCTAGAGGGGCATTACTCATTTGGAATGGGATGAGTAATGTTAGCATTTTCCTCAGAAAACTTGTGGCCTATGGAACTCAGGATCAAAGGGATTTTTCCCCATCTTTCTTCACACCTAACCTAGCTATTTCCATGGTCGTGCACAGGGGTAGGGAAAGAGAGACCATAGGATCTAAGTATCATATTTTCAGAAGAGAAAGGGACCTTAGAAAATCATCTAGTCTAATCTTCTCATCTGACAAATGAAGAAACTAATGTCCAGAGAATTAAATGAACTAGGTAACCAGATAATGCAGTGGATAGCCCACTGGGCTTGGAGTTAGGAAGATCTGAGTTAAATCCAGCCTCCAACATTTGCTAATGTGTGACCTTGGACAAGCCACTTAAATCTGTCTGCCTCAGTTTCCCATGAAATGATGATCACAAAAGTTGTTCATTGCTGCCACAGCCAGATTTTAATTATCCTGAAGTTAGTAAAGCTAGTATAAATTGATAATTAAAATAATATAAAAATAACAGTTAATATTTCTATGGCACTTAAATTTGTTACTTGCTTTACATATATTATCTAATTTGATCCACAGAACAACCCTGTTAGCTAGGTGCCATTATTATTTCCATTTTCCAGAGAAGGAAATTGATAATCATAGAGGCTGTGATCTGTCTGGATATATACAATCATACTGTCAGGTGAGAACTGAATAAAACTTTGTTTGACTCTGATTCCAGGTAGAAGTTGAGATTATCTAGGGCTGAGAGCTTTAGAGAAGATCATTTTTTTTGTGCTTTTGAAAGAACTGAAAAATCACTCAGTAGCTCAGCCTGTATATCTATACAGATATACAAAGAACTCTATGTTTACTTGAGGTTAGAGGGGATAGAGAAGGGAAATTATGGGGCCCTTGATTTTAGGGTGTGAAGAAGATGGAATCCACAAAAAAGAGTACTTGTAAAAAGAAATCTATGACCAAATATAAATTGATCCTGTATAAATAGGAGTGAGTCCTTAGTGAAGAAGAGTAAGAATAAAAGTGATCAGACTCAGAAGAGTTAATTGGGGAAGATAATCCAAAGGAAGGGAATATGGGATAGGGTTCCTTACAACAAGGTAGGGACTCACAGAACTGCGTATCATGATTTATTGGAGTGTCAAGAAGGTGATAAGGCACTTTTCTACTGGTTCAATAGTGTCCTTGACAATAGGGATAGGGATGTGGGCAGGGAGGAGGGAGATAATTCCTTTTCAGAGTTCTCTCATACAATATTCTCAGTTTGGAATTGCTGGATTTTTAAAAAAATTTAATATGGACCAAGGGCTCTATTAACCTATGACTGATTCAATCAATCACTAGATATTTCCTGTTTGCTATCAGTTGCCTTCATCCAAAGGCCAAGGACCTATAAAACCTCTCAAGTTGATTAAGGAACTTCATCATATATTGTGAGAATGTAGGAAAATTGAATTCTTCTTTTAAAAATTTTTCATCCACTAATTAATTAGTTTTAGCTTAATTCCTTTTTTAATTCACATTTTTTGCTGTTTATTTTTCTAAGTAATAGCTTTTTATTTTCAAAATACATGCAAAGATAGTTTTCAACATTCACCCTTGCAAAACCTTGTGCTCCAAATTTTTTACCCATCCCTTCTTCCCATGCCTTCCCCTAAACAGCAAGTAATCCAACATTAATTGCATTAATTAATTAAATGCATTAATTTCTCTATTACAAGGAGAAAAGAGAGATGTGAATTTTTAGAGAAGTGTCAGGGCTTTACAGCTATAGTGAGGCAATTCTGTTCATAAAAAACAAAGTCAAGTTTTGAACTCAGGTCCCCTAAATCTAAATCTAGATCTTTTACATTAAAGATTACATTTCAGATCAGAGATATTTGCTTGAGAATGGTTCTTTCCTAGGCATAGGTTGGGGAGCCTATGGAATGCCTAAGGTAGGGAAATGACATGCCCCCAGATGACTGGGCAAATCTCCCCATCACCAGATTTCTCAAGGACTTGGACTGGTTCTCCTTTACTATATTTTGAAAAGCATAAAAGTGAAGAGCCCTGCTGAACTGCTCTACCTTAAACACAAATTCTCTTCTCCAATTTAGCCCTGGAGGGTCAGTAGGGAGATGGCAGTTCCTTGGGCAAAGGTAGCTGGGGGCACTATGGGTTCACAGGATGCTCCCCAGGTCATCTCTGAGGCTTCAGGATGAATCAGAAGTCAGCAATTTTGGTGCCTGCTCTATTAGGCAGTGTTCTCTCAAATTAATGGTATTATCCAATTTAATTTCCCTTCTAGGAAATTAAATATTTTTAAAAAATATATGAAGGGTCAGAGAAGGAACCATGGCAACAAGGGGGCTGGGAACTGAAGCTTTTATTCCTTCTCTTGGAGTCTTATTCTACTTTCTAGTTGTCTCTCAGAGGCTTCCTTCCCAGAGCAGGGAAATGGGTCTTAGATCCCACCACAGCAGGGTAGTGGGATGGGAGAAGAAGGCCATCTTCCCAAGGTGTGAGAAGCTATCTTGTGGCTCAGGTTTTTAGGCTCAGGTTGTATGAAATTTAGAGATTATCTCAAGAAAAGCAAAAAAATTAAAGATTTTTAGTGTGTGTATGGGATTTTTTCTCTTTTCCATCCTTTCTATCTAAGAAATTATGCCTATTACACAATGGATTGGCTGAAATTAAAGAACATTTTTTCCTCCATTAAGGGGAAAATTGGGATTTGAGGTGTGTGTGTGTGTGTGTATGTGTGTGTGTGTGTGTGTGTGTGTAGGGGAAGGAGATATGGAAGGAGAAGGAATAGTTGAATATTTCAACAAGGTGAGGACTAGGGTTGTATGAGGTTGGAACAGGGAGCAGAGATCATTTGTCTCTTTACCAAGGAGGATTCTTTCCTCTCTTTCCTCTCTCTATCTATCCTGTGCCATTGACCCAACCTAGTCCTTTCCTGCTCAATGACATGCAAACCACCAATAAGCATTTATTAGACACCTACTATGTTGCAGTGACTTTTAAAAAATGCCATTGACACAAAGGCAAAAAAGAAAATCTGCCTTCAACAAGTATATTTTATATTGCAGCAACTAGGCTCTTGCAACACCATTCAATATGTAGAAATCTAAAATATTTCAGAATTAAATATTAGCAGGAGGAAGATTTTCTGATTTGGGTTTAAGAGCTGAGGAGGAAGGGGCTAAATGAAATAGTGCTCAACTCAGGGGACCCCTTTATAATGTTGATGTTAGAGAGCCAGAGCTAATATCCATGTTATAGGCTAATCATATTACAGAAATCTTTTATTGCATTTATTTGGGAATGCTTTGGGAAACATGAACTGATGGATTATAGAGGAGCTGGGTAAAACTGAGCCAAGCTCTAATGGATTCATTAGTCTGGGTTCCTAACTCCTTTCCTTCCATCAAAGGCACTATCATTCCCCCACTTATCCAGACTTCAAACCTTGTACTTATCTTTGATTCTTTCCTTTCTCTTATCTCCCATCTCCTTCCAGCCTCCATCTAATCAGCTGCCAAATCTGTGGCTCAAGGCCATCAGCAAGCTGGTCAGAACATGGGCCTAACATCAAGGTCAAGGACTCAATTCTTTGTACATTTTAACTTATTTAATCTAGGTGCATCTGTTGATGTTCTTGTCAGAAGCAATGTGGTACAAGTGGTAAGAGTGAGATGGGATTTGGAGACAGAGGACCTGGCTTCCAATTCCACCTCTGTCACTTATTACTTTCTGACTTTGGTGAAATCACTTAATTTCTCTGGATCTCATTTATTTCATCTCTAAAATGTAGGGGCTACGGAAAGCTTTGCAAGGTTCAATGTTGAAAAATTACCCATGCATGTGTTTAGCAAATGAAAAGCTTTAATGAAAAAACAAACAAAAAAGAAATAAATATAATAGAAAAAATAAAAATAAAATTGAAACATTAAAAAAATAAAATGTAGGGGCTGAATTAAATATTTTCTGAGGGTTCCTTCTAGCTCTAAAGACAGAAGCAGCTGGTGGTACAGTGGCTAAAGCCCTGTGTCTGGAGTTGAGGAGACCTGAATTAAAATCCAGCCTCAGATACTTACTAGCTATGTGATTTGGTGCAAGTTGCTTAATCTCTGCCTCGGTTTCCTCAAATGTAAAATGGGGATAGTTACAGCACCCACTTCACAGGGTTGTTGTGAGGGTCAACTGAGATAACGTTTGTAAAATCCTTGGTATATAGTAGGAGTTATATAAATGCTTAATTCCCTTCTCCCTACTCCCCAAACTGTGATTCTATGAGGCTGTCAATGACACTTCCATAATAATCCTGTCTTTTGTATCTTATTCTCCCCCTCCACACACATACTAATTCAGGCTTTATCACTTCACATCTGAACATTTTAATAGCCTCCTAATTGGTGTTCCCCCTCCAACCTCTCCCTATCAATCCATTCAGCACACAACTATTATGCTTCCAACCTTAGGTCCCATGACTCTCCCAAATGAATCATCTGTTTCTCTAGTCTGAGCTATTCACTGTCCCCAGAGAACAAATCCCTTATTCATTGATGCCTTTGCTCACATTTCTCTTCCCTACCTAGAATGCTTGTCTTTTTCCTATCTGTCTACCTAAATCCTTCTCATCTTTCAAGGTTCAACTCCAGACCCACCAACTTCCTGAATCTTTCTCAGATTGCTTTGGACTTTTAATAATTTCTGCCTGTTCTGAACTCGAACAATCCTGAACTACTCACTTGCCATTTAGCATGTGCTCTCCTATGGAGATGGGGCAGCTGTGGCCAGTGGACAGACCAATGGAGTCCGAATTAGAAAGTCTTAGTACTGATGTTTCCTAGCTATGTTATCTTACATCAGTCACGTTATGTTTCTGAGGCTCAGTTACCTTGATTCACAAAAAGACAAAAATAAGACTTACTTTTTCTTGCAGGCTGTGTATGTAAAAAGTGTTTTGTAAATTCTAGAATGTTGTATAAATAAGTCATAGGAAATCAAAGTTCTAAAGTTAGAAGTGACCTCGGAAGCCATCTAAACTAACCCCTTTATTTTATAGATGAGGAAATAGAAGTCCAGGGGAAGGTCACTTGCCCAAGGTCACACAGTTGGTAAATGGTTCTCTTAACTACAGAGCCAAAGTTTTTTTTTTTTTCCATTGTGCCATTATTGGTTCAATTCAACAAACATTTGACAATAATAATAGTTAACATTTATATAGTGATTTAAAGTTTGCAAAGTATTTTACAAACATTATCTCATTTGATATTGACAATAGCCCTGTGAGATAGGTGCTATTATTATCCTATTTTACATAGGAAATAAGGAATCAAGCATTTATTAAGCACCTGGTATTATTATTAGCCCTTTCCCCATAATAAAAAAAATAATAATAGCTAACATCTATATAGTTCTATGTGCCAAACATTGTGCTAAGTACTTTACAATTATATCATATGATCCTCACAACAACCTTGGGTAGGTAGGTACTATTATTATCCTCATTTTACAAATGAGGAAACTGAGGCAGACAAAGTTTAAGTGACTTGCCCAGGGTCACAGTTGGTTAAGTATCTGAGGCTGGATTTGAATGTGGTTCTTCTTGATTCTAGGTCCAGCACTTTATCCTTTATGCCATATAAGAAAATGAGGCTGAGCCCAAGTATTGTAACCAAAATCACTCAGTGTCTAAGGGGGAGGAAATCAAATATACATGTTCCTGTTTCTCAGATCAGTATTCCTCTGTTACATCACAATTTATTAAATATTTGTTATATGTAAGATACCAAATTAAGCGCCGGGGAAAAAGCAATGCAAAAATGACACTATCTCTACAATGAAGTAGCTTACAATGTAACTGGATGAGGATGTGTGATACAACATAGGTACAAATATACATGATCCATGATAGAATATGAGATGGGCAAGGGAGAGCTACCTTCTTGGTCTTCCCCAATTTACAGGATTGCTTTACTTCTCTTCCTTACTCCAACATAATTCATGTCCTTCTAACTGTAAATATCCCCTAGAGTTCTGTGGAACTTCATCAGTTCCTATAAGTTTAATTATTATTTATTATGCAGATGACTGTCAAATCTGTCTCTGCAACCTTGGATTCTCCCTTGAACCCCATTTCTAGATCATCAACAGCTTATGGGACATTTCTAACTGGATGTCCTACTGGCATCTCAAAGTTAACATGTGCACAACCAAGTTCATTGTCTTTTATCCTCTCCCTCCATGCTCACGGCCATGTCCATGCACCCCAAATGTCTTGTCTCCCGAACTTCCCTCTTTGAGTGTATCATCATCATTCTAGATGACCAACTTTGGAGTCCTTCTGCTGTCTTACCTCTCCCTCACTTGGTTTTTCTCCTATGTAAAATGGGGATAATGGCACCAAGGACATGAAGTTCAAAGAGACCTTCAAGGCCATTTTGTCCAGCCTCCTTGTAATTAACTTATAAGAAAACTGAAGTCAAGAGAGATTAAATGACACAGTGACAGAGACAATATTTGAAACTAGGTCCAACTAAGTCATTTCTTCATTGGGCCACATGTCCCTCCCTTGCCTAATGGATGAAAGTATTCCTATAAACATTATTATTATTCATCATACATTTAACCTTTCACATAGTCAGGCTATATTACATTTGGAAAACTGCAGAGTGCCTTTAAAGATCCCCAGATGCTCTCTGCTACAACGACCTATTTGTTTGTTCAACACAAATGTTTTTTTCAGGGATTGATTCTCAACATATCTAGAGGGGAAGAGACTAAAAGCTTGGGGAAAAACATGGATGCTATTACCACTAAAAAAAAGGCAAATGAGAAAATAATAATAACCACCAATGCAATTCCTATTTTCCTACCTCTATAAAATCTTTATGATAATATTCTATCTACTCATATATCAAGGGCCTTCTTGATGAAGATATGAAATGGGAATGAACATGCTTTTTGCCAACAACAGTCTGTAGTCAGGCACACATTGACAATTATGCAACTGACTGAAGGGTACAGAAAACACCATATCCTGCTGTGTTTATTATTTGTTGACTATTTTAAAAGTATTTATTCAATAGAACAAAATGGTGTCTTAAAGGGCCCTGTCTTCTGGAAAAAATGTCAAAATCATTATAAAATTCTTCGAAAGACACAAAGGAGATCACTTTGCTGGTAACTCTCTGATTATTAATATCAAGCAAGGCATAAAACAGGAAGACATATGTTTGCCAGGAGTATTTGTCACTGCCATGGAGGTTTTCCAGTGGAAAAAATATCCTCCATTAGAATGTGATTTCATTTAGTGCAGGGAATTATACATTTTTTCTTTCTTTGAAGCTTCAGCAGTTAATATAATGCTGACACATAGTAGGCACTTAATAAATGTTTTTTTTGACTAAATTCAAATGGAAGAAGGTGGCCAAAAATAGCAATTATCCAGACTATAATGTATAGCTGGACCAATAGCCCACTGATCTGGTCTATCATCATAAATATCTTGTCTAGACACTGCAAATGGACAATAAGTGGGACATGGAATTGAATAGGATGAGGGATGTAGGCTG
This sequence comes from Myrmecobius fasciatus, assembly GCA_023553655.1. NCBI lineage: Eukaryota > Metazoa > Chordata > Mammalia > Dasyuromorphia > Myrmecobiidae > Myrmecobius > Myrmecobius fasciatus. The sequence goes on from JAJPUD010001568.1 coordinate 332,121, forward strand.
GATTATATCTGGGAAATTGGTCAGTGCTTTTGATGATTCTAGCCTTCTCCCTGAAACAAAAGCCTACTTTTAAAACACAAATATTCTGGTACTGCTAGATTGCTGGCAAGATGGAATACCATGTCCTTTAAAGAAATAAATGTGGCTATGCACCCAAAGGGCAAAAAAAGATGCATGGTGAGCATTAGTGGGATACAGTCTATTACTAGTGGAAAACCTGTGCAAGAGAAGTAGCAGAAAGGATATCACTGGAGAGATGTAGGACTGGAAATGTAAGCTATTTGCTCATGTACTAAACAAATTTCTTCTTTCCTTCCCTCTTCCTTTCCCTTTTCTCTCCCTTCCTCCTTCCTTCCTACCCTCCCTCCCTCCCTCTCTCCCTTTTCCCCCTTCTTCCTTCCCTCCCTCCCTCCTTCCTTCTTTTCCTCCCTCCCTCCCTTCCTTCCTTCCTCCTTTTCTTCCTTCCTTCCTTCCTT
>JAJPUD010001568.1:332996-364719 GCA_023553655.1 Myrmecobius fasciatus
CATTCCTTCCTTCCTTCCTTCCTTCCTTCCTTCCTTCCTTCCTTCCTTCCTTCCTTCCTTCCTTCCTTCCTTCTTCTCCTGTCCCACCCACAATATGCTAGGTGGACTGAATTAAGAGAGGACAAGAGTCACCTGGGATGAGGAGGCATGGTTGAGTTGTATTCTATATAAGGGAATAGAGGATCCTCACTTATAAGAATGCAGATTGATTGAGGGATCAGAATGAGTTCTCCTGTTGATGTTTCATGTTTGCTGGTGTCAGAAGGCCACAGTCTCCAAGGAGTCAAGGTTGTAGATGACTCAAAGGGCATCAGAGAGATGTGTGAAGGGTGGAAAGAGACTAATCCACTGACTATCTATATGCAATAAGTGGCCTAAGGGATATGATTGAGGAAAAGTATAATTAACAATGAGGTTGTGCTGTCATAGTCTGAAAACAAGGGATAACAAATGGATGGCTATAATGTTCCTCTGTATTCAAAACCCTTGAACAGAGTTCTCTCACTGATCTTAGAGATCTACTGCAGCATGGAAGAACCCTTAGTGCCTCTCTCTCTCTCTCTCTCTCTCTCTCTCTCTCTCTCTCTCTCTCTCTCTCTCTCTCTCTCTCTCTCTCCTTCTCTCTCTCTCTCCTTCTCTCTCTCTCTCTCCTTCTCTCTCTCTCTCTCCTTCTCTCTCTCTCTCATATCTCCCTTTCCTTCTGTCTGTCTATCTGTCTTTCACATACATACACTTAGAGAAATGCATGTGGACCCATAAGGACATAGCCACATACGTTTGTGTCACTACTACAGATTTTGGGGATGGGGAGGGAAGGAATTAAAATCTGTTCTTATTTCATGATGCCTAGGGCAACTAGGTGACCCAGTGGATAGCTTGGGGGCCTGGAGTCAGAAAGATTTATTTTCCTGAGTTCAAACTTGGCCTCATACACTTACTAGCTATGTGGCTCTGAGCGAGTCACTTAATCCAATTTGCCTCAGTTTACTCATCTCTAGAATGAGTTAGAAAAGCTAGGAAAAAAAAAACCTCCAAGAAGTTTGCCAAAATAGTCCAAATGGAGTCATGAAGAGTTGGACATGACTGAAAATGACTGAAGAACAAAAACACCCTGAATGCTGAGTTCCACCCAAAGTTTTAGCCTAAAAGTTCCAATCCATCTCATTACTTCTGAGAAACCTGGGGGGAAAAACGTGCAACTGGGTAAGAATTCAGATTAAAGATATGACACTGACAACAAAACAGCCCCACCTTAAAATCAACAAGGAAAGAAAGCTCATTAAGATTTCCCTCCTTGGGAAGCAAACAATCTTCTCATAAATATTCACCAATTCTGACCCAGTGGTGGAGGGGAATGTTAATATTCTGCATTTAAGAAAGCTCAACATTTCCCACCAGCTTAACTCAGTTGTTTTCTTATCCCAAAGCTACCTGTTGGATATGGACCAGGTAGAGCATCATGGCGGTGAACTAGTTTACTCTGGCTCCTTGGAAAGGAAGAGCCTCGAGTAGAAGGATCTCCCTTCTCAGTGAGATCCTCAAGACCCCCAGTTCAGAGATTACAGAATATGGAAGTTGGAAGGAACCTCAGGGCCATCTAGTGTAAATCATACCAAAAGAAACCCTCACTATCACATGCCAAATAAGTAGTTATTCAGCCCCTTTTTGAAGACCTCCCATGCCTCTCTATGCAGCCCATTCTACTTTTGGACAGTTCCAAACTTTGGGAAGTTTCTCCAGCTATCAAGCTTAAATTTGGTTTCTCGTTCTGCTGCCTGGGGCCAAACAGGACAACTCTAATCCTTCTAAATAACAGCCCTTCAAATATTTGAGTATATCTACCTTTTATCTCCTGTGCCTTCTCTATTCCATCCTCATATAACATGGACACAAGGTCCTTCATCATCTTGGTATTTCATCTCTGGACACTCTCAGGCTTGTGAAAAGTCTTTTTAAAGCTATGGGGTCCACAATACTCCAGCTGAAGTCTGACAAAGGGTAGAATACCATAAGAATGTCACTTCTCATTTATTCTTAATGAAACCAATTAATTGGTAGAATCTTTGAGTTTTAGCCTATTTATTTTGTGTATAGCTTGCTTGGTACACTATTGTTTACATGTTATCTTCCCTCTTAGATTGTAAGCTCCTTGAATGCAGGGGCTTTTTTTTTGGTCTCTTTTTGTATCCTTAGCACTTAGCATAGTGCCTAACACATAGTAGATGTTTAATAAATTGATTTTCGCTCTAACTGAAGTTTTCCTCTGCTGCTTCCTCATGGGATAGGAGCGAGCCATCTGCAGAGAGTAAAGTCTGAGACATTCTTGAGTATGGGCTTGATGATGGACTGTATGCCTTTTTTTGGAGGACCAGACCAGCTAAGTCTGGAGATGCTTCTCATCAGGGGCAAAGTTTTAGGCTACGGCAGCTCTTGAATCCTTTCTAGAAAAGTCTAGGTTATTACTGGTTTAGAGGAAGGAGACAGAGGCTGAACTACAGAGATAAGAAACTGAAGGTCAGGCAAATGACCTTCCCACAGTCATTAAAAGTTGACCTTAGAGCTTAAAATTTGACTCTTAGTCTAGTGTCACATTAGCTGAGAAGAATAGACTACTGGGAAAAGCTTGGACTTCAACCCAGGTCTCAGCTTTCCAGTCCAAGGCTCTTTTCACTACCCCTTAAATATCACCTAGCCCCAAATTCCTTCATCTTCCTCCACTCCTTTTTAGTGAGTGGAGTGACTTTCCTCATGTCCCATAGTAAGTCACTGGATATCCTTGCAGTGGTTCTTTGTCTCCTTGCACCTTCTCCTTCTGCAGATAAGATAACCTGGTCCTTAACTATTTCTCAAGTGATTTGGCTTGTAGACATTTCAGTGACGTGGCTGCCAACTTCTGCATATGCTTCAGTTTATTTAGTGTCCTTCTTTAAATGTGACAACAAGGATTAAAGATACTCCAGATGTGCTCTGACCGTTAGGATAGCATAGTCAGATCATTAACCTCCTTCAAGCTATACATGGTGCTTCTGCATTAATTACAGCCTAGGGTCATGCTAACTATTTCAAACTGTTGACTCATATTGAGCCCACTAAGACCCCTAGGTCCTTTTCATATGAACTGTTATCGTCTCCCTTAACCTGAGGTATTGATTTTTGGAACCCAAGTGCAGGGTTTTATATTTATCTCCATTCAATTTAGTTTTATTGGTTTTAGTCTATCACTTTAGCCTGTTAGATCCCTTTAAATCTTGATTCTGTTATTGAGTGGATTAGTTTTGTGTCATCTGCAAATTTGATAAATGTGCCTGCTATATTTTCATCCAAGTGGCTAATAAAAATGTTAGACAGGACAGTATCAAGTATGAAAACCTATGGCACACAATGACAGACCTCATTCTATGTTGGGAAGGATCCATTAATCAACATCCTTTGGATTTGAATCCACCTAATAGCATTAACATTCAGCCCATATTTCACCATGCTATCAACAAAGACAATATGAAAATCTCTGTCAGATGCCTTACTGAAATCAAGATGTACCGTATTTATGGCTTTCTATTAATCTACTAGTCTTGGCAAAATTTCAATGTGGTACTCCCTAGAGCAGTGTATTTGGGTGTGTGTGCGTGTGTATGCCTATCTATACATATACATATACCATATAGACTGCAACCTATCTCTTTTTGTTTAATCATGCTCATTTATTTCCATTAATCTTCCACATGAGGTCTACCCATCATGCTGAGGACCTTTCTAAGGACTCTTGATACTACATGGATACTAATATAGCATGCAGCCTTTCCATCTGTTATCCCTTGCTCTCATTATATGATTGGCTCACTTCATTCTCCCTTCACACATCTCTGATGATATTTTTTTAATGTTACATTGTCAGAAATAGTAGTTTATTTATACCTACCAGACAACTGTCTATTACCCTTTGGGTAACCCACAGTTTTGATTCTTAAAAGACTGTGGCATTCTATAAATTATATTTATATTGCATCTCCAGAAAAAATATTAGTATTAAAATGGGTTTTTGTTTTAGGAGATGAAGGTCTTGTTCTAAGTTTCTCATTGTGATCTGGAGGTGACTTTGGGTTCTTAAAGTTGAAATTAGTAAAACCTCAGTTCTGACAGGTTAGATAATATTGAAAAGGATTTGAATATGATCTTTGGGTCCAGTAATAGATTGTATATCTTGAGGACCATCTTAGCTAAGTATGGCAAGACTCATCCATCACCAGTATACTAAGCGGATCTATAAGAAAAAAAAATCTGAAAAGGAAAACATAATGCAAGCAAACATCAGTAGAGAGCATGAAAATGCTATGTTGTGGTCCACCCTCAGATCCCATAGGCCTCTCCCTGGGTGTATATGGCTTTCTTCATCACTGAACAACTGGAACTATTAGGTGATGTATTCTTTGACCATTTCTCATTAAATTAGTCAAAAATCAATGAGGAAAGTTGGTCAAAATTTATTCACAGTAAACCCATATTAATTTCCAGGAATTACTTCTTTATTTTTTAATTGCTTACAGAATCCATTCTAGAATTTTTATATGAATTAATGTCAGCCCTGGTTTTTGATAATATATCTTTTGAAAACTGAAGTATTTGAAAACTGCCTGATTTCTGGCACCTCTCTTTTCCTTAAGATGCCTTAAGACCTACTGAAAGTTTCTGTAATCACAATTGTCATTCATTTTTCAGTCATGTCCAATTTTTCATGACCCCATCTGGAGTTTCTTGGCAAAGATACTGGAGTGGTTTGCCATTTCCTTCTCCAGTTCATTTCACAGATGAGTAACTAAGGCAAACAGGGTTAAATGACTTGCTCAGGGTCACACGACTACTGAGCGTCTAAGACTGATTTGAACTCATTCAAAGCAATGATACGCTTGTTAATCTCTTTAACTGTTTCTCAATTATAGTCATTCTAACTTTTTCACCTTTAAGATTATTTTCCTTGATGGAGAAAAGAGAAGTAAGATAGCAGCTGAGTCTGTATCCATCTCTTACATTATAATTTGCAAAGTATTTTCCAATCTGTTATCTCATTTTATTGCTACCATACCTCTGTAAAACCAATAGGGGTGGTATTTTTAGTCACATTTTAAGGTAAAGATACAGAGGCTCAGAGGTGCTAATGTATTTGTCAAGGTGCTACAGGAAGCTGCAGAAGCAAGACTAGAACCCAGATGTCCTAATGCCACGTTCAATATTCTTTCCTTTGAACCATCCTGCTTCCCATAGAAGGTTCTGCCTTCTTTGCCAAATTGTAGCTTCTCCAAGTGGTGATCTTAGCTATTCCTTCTCTGTCTTAAAGAATCCTTTGAATATAGTTTTTTTAAAAAAAAATAATAGCTTTAAGATAGTTTTCAACATTCACCCTTGCAAAACCTTGTATTCCAAATTTTTTTCCTCCCTTCCTCCTACCTCCTCCCCTAAATGGCAAGTAATCCAATATATGTTAAACATGTGCAGTTCTTCTATACATATTTCCACAATTATGCTGCACAAGAAAAATCAGATCAAAAAGGAAAAAAAATGAGAAAGAAAACAAAATGCAAGCAAAAAATAATAAAAAAGTGAAAATACTATGTGGTGATCCACACTCAGTTCCCACAGTCCTCTCTCTGGGTGCAGATGGCTCTCTTCATCACAAGACTATTGGAACTGGCCTGAATCACCTCGCTGATGAAAAGAGCCAATTCATCAGAATTGAATCATCGTATAATCTTGCTGTTGCCATGTGCATGATCTCTGGTTTTGCTCATTTCACCTATCATCAGTTCATGCAAGTCTTTTCAGAACTCTCTGAAATAATTCTATTGATAGTTTTTTATGCAACAATAATAATCCATAACATTCATATACCATAACCTATTAAGCTATTCTTCAACTGATGGGCATCCACTCAATTTCCAGTTTCTTGCCACTACAAAAAGGGCTGCCACAAACATTTTTGCATGTCTGGGCCCCTTTCTCCCCTTTATCATCTCTTTGGATGATAAAGTAGAAACACTGCTAGATCAAAGGGTATGCAAAGTCCGATAGCTTTTTGGACATAGTTCCAAATTGCTCTCCAGAATGGCTGAATTAATTCACAACTCAACCAACAATGTATTAGTGTCCCAGTTTTCCCCCCATCCCCTCCAACATTCGTCATTAACTTTTCCTGTCATCTTAGCCAATCTGAGAGATGTGTAGTGGTACCTCAGAATTGTCTTAATTTGCATTTCTCTGATAAATAGTGATTTTGATCATTTTTTCATATGACTAGAAATATTTCAATTTCTTCATCTGAAAATTGTCTATTCATATCCTTTGACCATTTATCTACTAGAGAACTGCTCATCATTTCTTATAGAACAATATATATACTATTACATTCACATACTATAACTTTGAATATAGCTTTTAAAAATCCCTATATGTTGTCCTTATACTTCTACAAGTTTCATTCCATTCCAGTCTTTCGGCTTCTTACCTATTCTTTTGTATCCATCCTTTGTTATGAGCACCTCCTTCTATCTTTTGTACACATCCTTTTAAAATTTCAATCCCTCAGAGAGTTTTCTTTGCTACACTGGTTTTTGTTGCTACTTTCCCTTTTTCTTCCTCACTGGGATTATTTATGATTGTATACCCAGAATTTCATTTCTTAGCTCCCCATCCCTCTTGAGCTGTTTTCTATTTCCAAAGCTTTAAGAACATACCTATCTTTTCTGTCCATGTTGCTGTTTTTTGAATCAGTTTTCCTACAGTCTAGGATATGACTATAAACAATCCATTTCTTTGGGTTTGTTTTAAACCAACCTATACACATATATTGAGAATTACTCCCTCCCATGACAGTCACACTAAGGTTTTACATTATTGAGATTTAGTTCAGAATTTCTGTGTTTTCTCAAGATAGTTTTAAAAGTCTCATTTGGATTGGACAATTTCTAATAGGAAGTCCAGATTGATTCTGGAAATGGAATTCCTGCTCCTTACCCCTCATAGTGTAGCACAGACTTTGCTTTCCCTTGCCTTCTCTTCCCTTGCCTTCCTATCCCTTCCCTATCCTGACTTTCTAGCTTTTCCTCCTCTCTTTCCCACCTGTCTTTCTGAAAATCATGTATTCACCAAGACAGGGAGCAGATGTGTGTGGATGACAGCTTGGTACCAATTCAGCAAGCTGTAAAAGAAGCAAGAATTAAACAGCAGACTTGAGGTTGGGGTCAGGCTGACAGCATAGGGTGCCAGGTCAGGAATTGAATGAGCCTCTGGAACTCAGGTTTGGTTCCTCTGCTAAAGAATCTTCCATGAGACCACATGGATGGGAATAAATCCTAGTTAAAGCCTATGCATGAAAGTTGAAGCTGCTGCTGGGGGTATTCGGGGCAATGTTCACTTGTCCATGTTCCAGTTGACCACAGGAGTCTTGGAACACAATGAATGGGGCTGGGAAAGGGAAAGGAATTGAGGGTATTAAGAAGCCTGATGTCCTAACTGGAAGATAGTAAAACTCACAGTCTAATTGGTAGTGAGAAGGAAGAACATTGAAGTGATGAAAAAAGTACTCTTTGCTTCAAGGGACTCATCAAGGGACAATACCATTCTCCACTTTCAACCTGTTTTGAGCTTAGGAAGAAGGAACAATTAAAAACAAATATTTCTAGTTTCAGTGCCCACTCTGCTCCCAGTCTCTCTCCTTAATGAAAAATCTGCATTTGCTAAGGGCTCTTAGGGGACTCACTACCCACCTCACTTGCTTCCTGCTCTGAAGTAACTCTGGGAAGGGTGCTCCAAAGGAGCATTTGGGGGCTTCCTGACACTTAGCAGCTCTATTTAACAGCATTGCAGCACTGCTAAAAGAATCACAAAATACCAGAGCTGCAATGGGACCATAGGATCCTCATCTGCTCTCTTTTTCTTTTTTCTCTTTTATTTTTCAAGTGAGGAAACTGAGGTTCAGAAAAATGAGAAGAATACAACCAAAACCATATACCTAAAAGATGGCTTAGCTGGAGCTGGATAACCCAACTCCTTCTGCCTTTGGTTCCCTTAATTCAATTTTAGTTGCTAGGGGAGCTGTCAGCTCTTACCCCCTTTCACACAAAAGCTTGAAGCATACAATTGTGAGTTACTCTTTACTTTGAAGGAGAGTCCAGATTTGGTTCCTTGCTCTCCTTATCTCTGCTTGTTTCTTTGCTTGTGTTTCATTCTTCCTCTCTCCTAGCCTAATGATCAACTAAGAGTGACCTTACTTATCTAACCTCATCTCTCATTATTTTTCAGCATTTTGTCCAGTTAGCATTACCACTATCTCTGAAGAATATAATAGCCTTATTCATTTCTGCCTTCATACCCAGGCTTATATTATTTTCTTCACTTGCAATATCTACCTTATTCTTTCTACCTAATCATATCGAATTCAGTCTTCAAGGCTCTGGGCAAGTAAATCACACCTCCACTGTGAAGTCTTCCCTGACTGCTCTCACCTGTAATGATTTTCCCTATTCGTTTACTGAGGCAGCTAAGTGGCTCAATGAATAGACAGTGCTGAGCCTGGAATAAAATCTGACCTCAGACACTTAAGGGCTGTGTTTCCTTGGGCAAGTTACTTATCCGTGTTTGCCTCAGTTTCCTCATCTATAAAAAGAGCTGGAGAAGGAAATAGCCAATCACTCTAGAATCTCTGTCAAGAACACTTCAAAATTGGATCAGGGAGAGTCAGACGTGACTTAAATGATTCAACAATAACCATTTAAGTTGGACCATATTTTGCTATAGTTTGTATGTTGCTGATTAAGTGTTTTTTTAAATATATATGTATTTTTTCATTCCAATAAATAAAGACCATGTAATATATTTCTCCTTTGTCTTCCATTGCGTCTGAAAGCAGTCTAGATGCCCTCACTTCTGCAATATACACTTTTTAACTACCTGCTTCTGTACCTATCATTTACTGACCTCTTGAAGGTCACGAGGAATGAAATATAGTGGAGTGCTGGCCTTGGAACCAGTGAGGCTTAGATTCAAATCCTGTCTCTGATATTTACCAGCTGGGCAACCAGAGAGAAGTCACTTAATCTCTGTTTCCTCATCTATAAAATGAAGAAATTGAGTTACATGGCACCTAAAGTCCTTTCCAGGTTTAAAATAATGATCTATGATCTAATCTCCATTTCCATCAGCTTTTTCTCAGACCTCATCCCTCTTAATGTGTCTCTAGTATCTGACATTGTTGATCACCCTGTTCTTCTTGAAACATTCTGTTCACTGCTTTTATAACACTGTGCTGTAGTGGTTAATCTATTTCTCTGACATTTCTTGCTCTGTCTCCTTCCCTGGACCCTAAAGATCAGCAGTTCTCAAAGTTCTGTTCTCAGACTACTTCTCTTTTTTATTATACTCTTTCTTTTGGCAATCTCAGCCATCCTCATGGGCTCATCTATCACTTCTATGCAGATGAAACACACATTTTTATCTCTAGCCTTGACCTATCTCCTGAGTTTCCAACCTGAATTTAAAACTACCCACTGGACATTCATCATCACCTCCATATCTTATCAGTAGCTCAAACTCAACGCGTCCAAACCAAACTCATCACCTTTTCTCTGAAAACCAGCTACTTCTCCTGCCTTTTCTATTTCTCGAAAAAAGAAATGATTGTTATCTTTTATTTTTACATCATCTTCATTTCCAGTATATCCTTCTCCTCTCCTTCTAGACAGCTATTTTTATAACAAAGAATAAGAGAGAAAATAAAATCAGATGAGCAGCCCTAACCAATATATTAACACAGTCTATATAACATACAGCATTCTACATCTCTTACTGCCCATCCTATGTATAGAAGGGAAGTAAATTCATTCTTATAGTTCTCCTTTGGGGTATATAACAAAGCACTTGAAATATACTAGATTATTAATAAATATTTATTGAATTACTGCTTTTAATTTCATAGTATTCAAGTTCTTTCCCTGTTCTTTTAATTATTTTTATGACTGGTTCTGCTTACTTCCTTTTGCATCAGTTCATGTCTTAGCATGTTTCTCTTTATGCTTTATATTTATTGCTCCTTTCAGCATAATGAAAGTTCATTACATTCATGAAATGTAATTTGTTTAGTTATTCCCCAACAGGTGGATAGAGTGGTAGACCTGGATGGAGTCAGGAAGATCTGTATTCAAATCTGACCCCAGACACTTACTAACTATATTTCTTTGGGCAAGTCACTTTAAACTATGTGCTTCAGTTTCCTCATCTGAAAAATGAGATAGAGAAGAAATGGCATAACATTCCAGTATTTGTCAAAAGGGATCATGAAGAGTCAGGTATGAGTGAAAAATGACTAAATAACAGCAAAATAGTTGGGTATCTACTTTGTTTTCTGTTATTTGCTTATAGCAGCACCTGTGCTGATAGGAATATTTTACTACTTATGGGAATACAGGACCTATCTTTGATCTATTGGGGCATATGGCTAAGAATGGGATCAATGGGGGAAGAGAGGTCATGGGAATTTTACTGACTTCTTTTTTCAAGTTGTAACTTGTGCATGAATTGGGTTCTAGCCCTGACAAAATGGATCAGATTCTCCTAGGCAATGTTTTTCTTTCATTGATAATCTTTATGTTTCTCTTTAGTTCCTCTGCAAGCATTCAGGTTAACTCACAGGATATAGGAAAGATTTAATTCAACCAGACCAAAAAAAATGCAGAAGAGATTCAAACACAAATCCTTAACAAGCCTTTCACCTTTTGAAAACAATCAGTCAGCCTTCCCTGTGGTGAGTCCTTTTAGGCCTCTGGATGTCCAAAGGAGATTGAGTAGGATGTTGAAAGAAGTGGAGACAATAATATATGAGAACTGGTTGAAGGAATGAGGAATATTTAGTCTGGAGAAGAGAATACTTAGGTGGCAATATGCTAGCTGCCTTGAAATATTTGAAGGCATATTATGTGCAAGAGATATTGTTCCACTTGCTCTTGAAGAAAAAACTAGCACAATGGACAGAAGTTACAGAGAGGTTGATTTCAGCTAAACATGTAAAAAAATATAGAAATTACGGCAATCAAAAAGTACATTCTCTTTATATGGGTTATCCTCCCTGAAGGTCTTCCGACAGAGGCCAAGTGGCCATGTTGGAGAAGACTTTTTGTTTAGATATGATTTAGACTGTCTTTGCCTCTGTCTTTTAATATTCTCTGATTCTTTCTCATGTCAAACCCAATTCCTGTCTATTGTAATTTAATAATAATATTACATAGTGCTTTAAGGTTGGCAAAGTGCTTTACAAATATCTCATTTGGTCATAATAACCTTGGGAGATAAGTGCTCTCATTATTCTCATTTTGTAGACGGGGAAACTGATCTGAGGCTGGATTTAAATTAATTTTCCTAACTCCAAACTAACACAATATTTACTCTTACTTCTAGTTGTTTTTTTTACCTCTCTTCTTGTCTTTCATAGAAACAGAGACTAGTTGCTTTTGCGTTCACTGGAACACAAATACATAGCACTTGCTGTGTATGAGAGGAGCAGGTCTTCCATATCAAAGGATAATTTTTTTCATCTGCTTAGCAGAAATAAGGCTGAATTTGGATTCTAGGGATGTGGATTTAACTCTCAGTTCCAAGTTTTCCTACTTGTCTGACAATGGACAAATCCCAATCTCTATCAGCCTCTGTGTTCCCATCTGTCAATGGACCAATAACACAACAACTTGCCTCACTGGATTTTGGCAAGGAAAATGTTTTGTAAAATTTAGTATTATTTAAATATGAGCTTTTGTGATGTATCTCATCTGAAATGAATCATGATAAATTCTTTTTGTCTGATGCTCCCCTTCCCCAAACAAGGAAAGATACTTATCCAAAGGCTTGAATTGCCAATTGTTGAATTTTAAGCATGTGAAAGCAGTGGGGCAAGACTTTTTTTTTTTAAGCCCAGAGCCTTTCCTAGTACTTCTGACTTCATACTGTGCTGGTGGTCATCTGGTGGTACCAGTCTTGGAATATCAACACTCTTAGGAGTACTATTTTCTGACACGAATGAACAACCAATCAATCAATAAACATTGATTAAGTATCAACTATGTGTGAGGTACCGTGCTAAGTACTGGTGCTACAAAAAGAAGCAAAAGGTAGTTTCTGCCCATAAGGAGCTCACCACCTAATGATCCCAAAATTTCATGTCTGTGAATTATGAGCTTCATCTTGACTATAAAACACATTAAAATGGCTAATATTCCCATCATGGTTTAAGGATTGCAAAGTGCTTAACATGATTTCATTTGATCCTCACAACAATTCTTTGTGGTAAGTGCTATTATTATCTCCATTTTTTAGGTAAAGAAAGGGGTAAGAGTTAAACTGAGTTACTCAGGATTATATAGCTAGTAACTACCTGAGATATATACTTCTGATTTTCAAGTACAGTTTTCAGGTTATTATGTTACCTAAATGGGAAAGGATGTAAAAGAGGAAAATTTTGGCATTGACTCCCTTTATTTTATTATAACTTATTCTAGTCCCACTGAAATCTCATTACTAAAAGATCTTTCTCTTAGTTTAGTTGTCAACTAATTCTTACAAAGATATTAGCTGATATAGGTATAATTTCACAAGAGGTGGCCAAAGATGTGACTAATGGTGGAATTTCAGGCATATAGAAGGAGGTATTTAGAAATAAGGACCTTCCTTGGTACCCTTCACACCATAATGTGCTGATAGCTCTGTCTTTTTGGGATTAATACTTGACAAACAATACTTTTGTTGCCACCACTTTCTGACATTAATGATGACAGCATTTGGTCCCTAGCTTTGCCCTGGTCTTGCTCTGACTAGATCAGCAGGAGCTTGATAAGGGCTCCTGAAAAAACTTGGCCCCGACCTATCTCACTCTATGGAGAGTTCTCAATGTTGCCCTCTTTCACAGATGTTAATGACAGTCCCTCCATCTTTGCACCAACTTGATGCTAATTACAGTGCCATCTAGAGAGAATAAACAGAACCATCCTTTATTCTGGCAGTAATAGAAAAATAAAAGGAAAGAAGAGCTGTTCTAAAAACATATTAATATTCCTCCACCTTTAGCTCACAGCTGTTCTAGAACTCACCAATCCCTGTATGATCCTCTGCATCTGTAAATAGGTCAGCTTGACCTGCCAGGTATTTGAACATTGACCCCTTGGGATCCATGTTTGAAAGAAGGCTTAAAAATCTCAGCAGATATGTAAACTCCTGATGAGCTGATGCTTCACATCCTCTAAATGAACTTTAGGCACACATATAACTACCCAGGGTGAAGAAAACTTCTCAAAGCTAGCCTAACTAGTTCTTAGGGTGTGAAATCATTGAACTAAGTCTACAGGGACTCTGGTTCTTGTTATTTTCTCCCTACCTTGGAGAAGCACAAAATTAGTCAACATGATATAATCGAAATAGTACTTGGGGATTGAAAAGACCTGAGTTTCTAATCCCTCTTCAGATACCTACTATCTATGTATCCCTGGAAAAGTCATTTAATTTCAACAGGTTTCAGTTTCCTCATCTGAAAAATGAGTGGGTTAGACTCAATGAACTCTAAGTTTTCTTAGAGTTCATTGACTCTATTAATCTGTGACCTCATGATTCAGATTTGAGTTTTAATCTTGACATTTCCTGATTGTGTGATTAGAGGCAAATCACAACAACTCTCAGTTTCCACTTCTATAAAATGGGAATAGTATACTCCTTGACTAATGCACCATTCTTCAATGTGGGATTGAGGCATTCCTGAGTTCTCTAAGACTGTTCTAACAAAGAACATGAGCTCTGGTAGGTCTTCCCAAGCTGGAAAGATTTTTATTATTGTCTGAGTAAGTGGTTTTTGTCTGCTGAGGACTCACAGCCAAGCTAAATTTGGAAAGTCTCATTATTAGAGGGATTAGGTCAGTCAGTCAATAAATATTTATTAAGTGCCTACTATGTGCCAAGCACTATGCTGAGGATACAAAAATAGTAAAAATATAGTCTCTTCCCTTAAGGAGCTCACAATTTACCTGGGAGACAATGTGCAAATAAAGACATACAAACAAGTTATATATAGGATAAATAGGCAATAATTAGGAGAGGGAAGGCATTAGAATTAAGAGGCTTTCTAATAGAAGATAGGATTGGGAGTTAGCATACAAGGTGCTGAATTCTGAGGGCCATAGCAACTCCAAGACTTGTCTTTAAGATGTTGCTGGATGACTCCTTATCTGGATATTTTAGAAAGGATTCTTGCTTTGGGTACAAGATGAACAAGAATGCCAGTGAGCCTACCTCCAACTCTGAGATCCTATGATTCCAAAAGTGACCGACACCTTTAAAACACTGGGCAGCTAAGCTGAAAGGGGCCTGAAATGTTCATTGGGATCAGCCAGAGGCTATTCTTTGTACTTCCTTTCTTTTTTTTATTAAAGCTTTTTATTTCCAAACATATGCACAGATACTTTTTCAACATTGACCCCTGCAAAACCTTGTGTTCCAAATTTTCTCCTCCTTCCCACTACTCCCTCCCCTAGATGGTAAGTGGTCTAATATATGTCAAACATTTTCAAATATATGTTAAATTCAATATATGTATACATATTTATACAATTATCTTACTGCACAAGAAAAATCAGATCAAAAAGGAAAAAAAGCATCTTTCCCAACATCAGGTCTTTTCCAATGAGCCCTGTCTTCTCATCATGCGGACAAAATAGTTAAACTTCAGCTTCAATATTTGTTCTTTTAGTGAATAGATTGAATTAATTTCTTTTAAGTATTGACTGATTTGATCTTGCTGACCAAAGGACTCTCAAAAGTTGTGCTTAGGGGCAGTTAGATGGCTTGCAGTAGATAGAGCACCAGCCCTGAAGTCAGGAGGACCTGAGTTCAAATCTGATCTTGGACACTTAACACTTCCTAGCTGTGTGATCCTGGGCAAGTCACTTAACCCCAATTACCTCAGGGAAAAAAAAGTTGTGCTTAACAAATATTCCATCATTTATCTAGGTAGAAGAAAACAACAGAACAAAACAAATGCCAGAATTTGATGGGACACTTATGAAGGAACAAAAGTTTTGACCCTTTTTTTTTGGTATGAGGCAGTCATGTCCAAGTCCATCTCCAGGGGATCACAGTGTCTGGTCATGTGGCAAAGTCAGATGAAGATGCAATTAGAGCAAGAGGGGAAGGTCAGTATATCACAGCAAAGTAATACTAGTGTAAACAAAAGGTCAGGGAATATCACCAAGAAGGTTAGGAGGCAAGAGAGGCAAGTTATTCATTCAAAGGTCAGCCAGTCACCTCTGGTTAAATTATAGATATCTTAAGAGATTTCTGGGCTTCATAAACCTGTCAGTTCTGTACTCTTTCATTTTCTTAACTCCCTTTTCCAAGTGACTACTAGAATTCTTTTTAAAGAAGTTAACCTTTGTCTTGAAGGAGATGCACTCAGATGTGTACCTAGGTCAGGAGACATGGGGATATGTAATATATTTTTATTTGGAGGGGGCAATACCTACCTAATACTCCCTTCCTCCAGGTTAATCCCCTCCCCCCAAAGTATTAAAACCATCCCATCGACTTAATTGACTCAGGGAATTAAAGACTCTAGCCAATGACATCATCTATGGTGTTCACTCTTTGTTGCCTGGTTGGCAGACCACTCTGGAAAACTCAAAGGTGAGGGAACTATGTTCAGATGGATCAATCTGTGGTACCTTCACTGAATAGCCTTTTTAAATGGGTTTCTCTTGTTAGGGCTCAAGAAATATCAAGAATAAACTATTCCATTATCAGGTTTAAGCTACCAGGGACTGGTTTGAGTCAAGCCCAGCACAGACCATTTAAGATAGTCTGCTGGTGGGTTTGCCCACCTAAAGTCCATTCCAATCCATCCTCCATTTAATCACTAAAGTGATTCTTCTAAAACTCAGGTCTGATCATGACTCCCCTACTCAATAGACTCCAATGGCTTCCAATCACTTCCAGGATCAAAGTCCTTCATTACTTAGCCCCCTCCTACCTTTCCAGTCTTCTCACACCTTATACCCCATCAGATACTCCATGATCCATTGACATTGGCTTCCTGACTGTTCCATAAAAAAGAAACACTCCTCCTTTTTGTTTTAGGCATTTTGCTTGTCTCTCTCCATGCCTGGAATACTCTTCCTCCTCTGCTCTGACTGCTGTACTCTCAGGCTTCCTTTAAGTCCCAGCTAAAGTCCCACCTTCCACAGGAAGCTTTCTCCAACCTTTCCTAAATATATTCCCTTCCCTGCTTTAAAAATTTCTTATTTATTTCTTATATAATTTGCTTTGTATTTATTTGTTTGCAAATTGTCTCTCCCATTATAATATAAACTCCTTGAGGGCAGGTACTATCTTTCGCCTCTGTGTATCTATCCTTAGTGCTTAGCACAGTGCCTGGCACATAGTAGGTCCTTAATAAATATCTATTCGCTGATCTAATCCTGGCACATAGTAGGAACTTAGTAAATCTTTATTGACTGAGCTAACCCTGGCACATAGTAGGCATTTAATAATGTTTATTAATTTATTAATATTAAATTATTATTAACAAAAGGATTGTCGCAATTATAGAGACATGGAAGCCATCATACTCCTTCACTCCCCTTGATAGATCTGAGACATATTAGAATGAGGAATAGACTCAAAAAGGCTGTTCTGGTGCTTAACTATATGAGTTTCTCTCCTTCCTACTTTGGGATATTTCTTTAGAGATTGTCCTGGTTAAAGATAATAATAATAGCCAACATTTATATAATGCCTTTAGGCTTGCAAAATGTTTTCCATATGTTATTTTCATTTGATCAAGGATCCCTCTGCTTCTAATTCCCATAGATGCTGAAGGCACATTTCTCTTTACTTTCTCTTCTGAAAAGGCCAGATCTCAGCTACTACCTGGGCCTTTAGAGCAACCTTACAGCTTGAGATAAAAAAAGTATCAGTCTTCCTAGTTTTTTTCCCTGACACAAATGTCATATCTTTTTTATTTAATCAAAGCCCTTCTTAACCCTAGGTAGGATTTAAGGGATCAGACACACAAATCTTTAACACTTGTTAATATCAAATTACTACTCATCTAGGGCCATTAGGCAAGGGCTAATTGCAAGGTCCCCTTAAGGAACCATGTACTTCCTCTTTAAGGAATCATCCATATGCATACATGTATACATATACTACACAGACACAGATTCACACATATACACATGCATAGAGCTATGGTGCCCACAAACTTTAATTATGAAGGTAAATTTTAATGGTCCAGGGCATAAGATGGCCTAAATTTTGCTCATCCTTTTAAATTTCTCCTTCTTGGGGCTCACTTATCATCACTCATTATTATTATTATTATTAAAGCTTTTTATTTGTAAAACATATGCATGGGTAATTTTTCAACATTGATCCTTGCAAAGCCTTCTGTTCCAAATTTTTATCTTCTTCTCCCATCCCCTCCCCTAAATGGCAGGTAGTCCAATACATGTTAACTGTGTTAAAATATATGACAAATACAATATATGTATACATATTTATTCAGTTATCTTGCTGTACAAGAAAAATCAGATCTACAAGAAAAAAAACCTGAGAAGGAAAACAAAATGCAAGCAAACATCAGAAAGTAAATAACTCATTATTAAGCACCTACTAGGTGCCAGGTACTATTGATCATGCAATGACAAAAATGAAAGTTCTTGAATGCAGATCCAGATTGGACTATTTTTTATCAAGTAAAAGTAACATGATGCTCCCCAATCCACGTCCCACCCCTCAATTCCATCAATTGCTTCTCATTTTCCCTTGAATTATTTCCATTTATGCTGAAGTTAATTGATCTACCATTGGCTTCTACTGAAGCTCAGATAAGGCTGCCGTTAGGTGAAGCTGGGGGAGAGAAGAGAAGAGCCCAGTAAGGCAGAATTGCAGTGGAAAGATACTTTCAACTTCTGGGCTGAGGATGGAGTCCATATGTCTTGATCTTCCCCATACAAAAAAGTACTTTGTCTTCTTAAACTTGAAATCCTCTGACACAGAGGACACTTCTCTCTCTCTTGTTCCCCCTGGAAGACAGAAGCACTGTGATCGATGCGATGCTGGAGGTAAGTAGGCCGAAGGGAGGTGTAGTTGTAATGGAATAAATACATCTCTGGTAAATCTTCCCACCAAGACATCTTTAAATCTAAAAACGGCCGCTCTGTTCCCTATTGCTACCATGAGAGCTGATGGATCTTTGTACTTTCATGGGAGCCATCTCTGCTTCCTCTTCTACCTCATCACTGAGAAAACAGCCAGCAGACAGAGCTTGGGACCCAATTAAAGATTTCAAGGGCTAGGAGGGGGATGGAGAAAACAGACAGTGGTTTATCCAACACAATGCCCATGCCAACAGACTGTTCTCTGTGACACCACCTGCCGCCTCCCAAGAAAGAATCAACACCCATTTTTCTTTGATGTGGAGTGAGAAGAATCAGAAGCTTTGATATTTGTCCGTTTTGATACCTCCCTGTTTCACACATTCACAGGCTTGCTGTGTGACATCAAGCCTGATTTAATGCATGATGAAGGTGTTGGGCAAACCTGTTAACAGCCCCAGTGCCCAATTATAGCACCCGTTTTACACTCTGATCTTGACGGATGCTGGGAACTTCTCAGATTCTGAGCTTATTAGCATGGGCCTTTTCCTTGTCCACAAGCAGGTTCTAGTGCCCTCATGAGCTTGCTCTGTCAGTGCTAAAAATGTCTCTCCCTCTTAAGTAGGTTTTGTCCACTCAACTAGGGGAATGCAGAGAGGATGGTCTTGGAATCATAGAATTTTAAAGTTTGAAGAGATCTTAGAAATTCGATAGTCCAATCTCACCTTTAACTGATGAGGAAACTGAGTCCCAGAGAGGTCAGGTTATCTCTTCTGATCTCTAGTTCAGCTACAAGGGTGGGGCTTGTGAATCAAAAAGCATTGAAACTACATCTTAGTAATGGGCCAGGACTATTCCATATTTAGTTCCTCTGTAGACCCAAGGTGGTCCCAGGATTTAGAGCTTTTAAGTAGGTTTGGAAATCACCTAGTTCAGCTCTTTCATTTTTACTGAAGTGAAAGCTGAGACTCAAGAGAGAAGAGGAGACCTGAAATATCTGAGTTTATACAAATAGGAAGTAACAGAGTTAGGTCCCTGGAGTACAAATCCAGTATTGTTTTCACCTATTGTATTGCCTCTAGATCTTCCTTAGCTCCAGTTTTTAGAAATTCTTCCTAAATAATAATAGCTCATAGTTACATAGCACTTAAAGGGTCTGACTCTTTGTGACCCTATTTGGGGTTTTCTCAGCAAAGATACTAAAGTAGTTTGCCATTTCCTTCTCCAGCTTATTTTACAGTTGAGGAAATTGAGGCAAACAGTGTTAAGTGATTTGACTAGGGTCATACAACCAGTGTCTGAGGTCAAAACTGAACTCAGGAAGGTGATTCTTCTTGATTCCAGGCCCAGCATTATACCCACCATACCATCTAGCTGCCTAATTTAAAGGTTTAGGGAACATCATATTCATGATAGCCTAGTGAGGTATCTCAAATGTACAGATTTACAGGTAGACATGTCTATTGTCATATAATTAGTATCCGATAGAAGTAATTTTCAATCTCAAGTGTCCAGTGCTTTACCTGTGCTTAGCACATAGTAGGTGCTTAAAAAATGTTTATTGAATTGAACTGAATTGAATCCTGACTCCAAGTCTAGTCCCTACATGATGTTTGTTAGAAAATCCTATACTTGCCTATCAGGCATTTCCCTCAATGGAGGAGTCATCTTGACCTTAACTATCCCAACTATTCCCCATAATGACAAAGAAACATCCCGGATCCCATCAGTTAACAAAATAAGACTCCTGTTAGAGGTCCTGACTCTGGGGCATATCCATGATCTAACACTGATCAAAAGCCCCAATTTTGTCAAGATCAGAATCTGCAGGGTCACCACAAGCCTTTATGATAGGAAAGATCCTGTCCTAGACTCTGGGGGTACAAAGATAAAAAATTAAACAGTTCCTGCCCTCAAGTAGTTTTCATTCTATCAGGTGTACAAGCATGCACATACATATAAACATATACAAGAAATACAAAAGAAAAAAAAATGGAAGTTTTGTGAGGATTGATACTAACTTTGAAGGGAAACTAGAAAAGGTTACATTATATATATATGTCATTATATAAATGTCAACTATAATTATTTTTTATTGTCAGACACATGCCAATTTGTGAGTGGTATCTCCAAACTCATAGATATAAATTGGTCTTTGTGGCAGGTACTCTTGTGCCAGGTAAACTAAGGCAGCGATTATTAAGGGGAAAGAGAATAAGCATTTATATAGCAGCTATTCTGCAAGGTGCTGTGCTGAAGACTTCACAAATATTATCTCATTGGATCATCATAACAATCTTTTGAGGCGGGTACTTTTATTATCCCCATTTTATAGTTGGGGAAACTGAAGCAAACAGGTAAATATCTGAGACTAGATTTGAACTCATATCTTCCTGATTCCATCCATTGTGTCATCTAGTTGCCCATAAGGGATAGTGGGAAGGGGCAGAAGAAAAGTCCATTTATTCCAACAAGTTAGCAAAGTCGTCATGGATTATATGTAAGGCTATTTACTCATAGCTCTGGAACTTATCATTTTTTGGCTCTCTGCTCTCTCTTACAGCCAGCTCCTACTGATTCTAACATCACAAAGTTATGTCTCCTTCTTCTCTTTGCTCATACTGCTACCATCCTAGTCCAGGTTCTCATCATATCACATCTGTCCTACTGGACTAAACTTCTAGCCATCTATTTGCCCCTAATTTTTACTGTTGCCTTTAAACAGCTGCCAAAATAATCTTTCTAAGGCACAAAACTGACTATGTCATTCTCATACTCTCAAACCTGCTTCCTTATTGTTTCTAGGATACAAATGCTTTGGCTTAGCCTTGAAAACTCTTCACAGTTTGGCCGCAATTGACCTTTTTGCCTTTATTTCACATGATGCCTTTTGACAGTCCACATCCCAGTCCAACTAGATGTCTACCCGCTTTTTGTCCCCAATTTACTAACTTCTCCCTCTGTTCACTTGCACATTGCCCCCATTGCCTAGATTGAATTCTTTCATCTTTTCCTTCAAGATTCCTTCAAGATGGCAGCTCCTCCATGAAGCTTTCCTTTATTTTTTTCCAACTCAGAGAATTCTCTCTCATCTCAAATTTTTCAAGATCACTCTGATTTCTTTGTCCTCATCCCACTCTATTACTGTATTACAATTGTTGGCAAACCCTTAAGAATACCAAAAAACTATAATTTTCAAGAAGGCAGGAGCTGTCTTGATTTTTACTTATATATATATTATATAGTGTATACGCATATACATATATACATATAAACATATATGTATGTATACATATATACATATAAACATATATGTATGTGTACATACATATATATGCACACAAATACTCATACACACATATATTCTATCACAGTGCCATGTGCATCATAGTATATTTCTTGAACTGAATTATTGCACTATGGAGGCTGACTTATAGGCCAGGAAAGATCTGTTGGAAGACTAGGATAATGGTGGCTGGCTTTTTCCTATTGGTCAGTTGAGCAGATCAGGATGGACCAATCAAGTCAGTCTGATCTGTTGAATTGTTCAAGTCTCTAATGAATTGCTCTCTGCATCCAACCCAGACACAAACCTCTATGTTAACCCCCAAATTCAGACACCCTGAAGACAGAGGAAGGAATAGCAAAAAGAAAGGAAATCGTTCTTAAGTTCTTGCCATCCAATGGAGATTTTAACAAGAGCTTTTCCTGAAAGAATTTGAGTCTACATAAAAACTAAAAGTAAAAGAAATATGTCTTTGCCCTTGTCTTGAAGCCAAAAGAGATTTGTCACCCTTTCTATTAATAGGAGCAGGAAAACCAGCTTATGGAAAGAAGTTGATGGTTTTTTAGGGCTTGGGTATTCCAAAAGGGTTAGACTTTCAGAAAATATCCAAAACTTTGTGTCCATTTTACTAACTAGTCATTTCCCAAGATATATTCCCTTCTGCTACCTGAGAAAGAAGATAGATTTGTCAAAGAGTCTTAGGATTCATAGTGACTATAAATCTCATAAAATAATAAATAATTATCTTTATAGAATTTCTATGACACTCTAAAGTGTTGTCACTATTTATTTACATGTTATTTGATTGTCATAACCACTCTATAAGGTACATGCTTTTATTATTTACAGATAAAGAAACTGAGGCAAACAGAGGTTAAGTGATTTTCTCATAGTCACACAACTAGTAAGTGTCTGAGATAGGAGCTGAATATAGATCTTCCTGATTCCAAGTCCTGAGCCTTTTCCACCTAGCTGATTCTAGTCCATTTTCCCATCTAGTACTAAAATGCCTTTCATAACTTCTCTGACAGGTCAATATCCAGTTTTTCTGCTAGAAGACTGCCAGTGATGGAAGATTTTCCATTTTCTGAGGCAGGTCATTCCATTGTTGGATGAGTGTAATCAATATAAAGTTTTTTAAACTGGGGGGGGGGCAATCTGCTTTCCTCTTACACTATTCACTAATCCTAGTTTCCCCCCTACAGCTGAGAATCAAGAAACCCTTCTGGGTTATACCCTACAGATGGTCATCAAGTCTTTGTTTGGAAACCTCTGCTGAGGAGGGGATGCTCTTTTTTTATGAGGCGGGTCATCTTATTTCAGGATAGCTTGATTACTTTATTCTTCTCTGAAACTTTTAGCTGTGGTTCCCTATTCAGTCTTCTGGAACCAATGAAGAACATCTCTATTCACTCTTCTATAGGAAAACCCTTCAGCTTTTGGAAAACTTCTCTTTTCCAGACTAAATATCAACAAATCTTTTGACTGATTTTCACTGGATATTATCTTGAGACCCTCCCTCCTTTTGTTAAATCAATCTCTGGATGCTCTCTAGTTTACTAATGTTCTTCCTTTATTATTATTTTTTCTTCAAATAGGTGAAGAATCTTTGTTTAACTTTTACATTTAATTTTTATTTTTTTCTCAATTACAAGTAAACAATTTTTTTCCTGAGGCAATTGGGGTTAATTGACTTGCCCAGAGTCACACAGCTAGGAAGTGTTAAGTGTCTGAGACCAGATTTAAACTCAGGTCCTCCTGACTTCAGGGCTGGTGCTCTATCCACTGTGCCACCTAGCTTCCCCAACAAAATTTTTAACATTCATTTAAAATATATGCTGAGTTCCATATTTTTCTTTCCTTCTCCTTCCTCTTGAGAAGTTAAACAATTTGATATAGACCAAAGCTTCTTAAACTGTTGGTCATGAGTCTGTATAGGAATGCATAACTGAATGTGGAAGTTGTAAAATTATGATTTATTATAAGTAAATGCTTGATACTTGAGGTCATGCAAAAATTTCCCAGGCAAAAAGGGGTCATGAGTAGAAAAAGCTTAAATTCTTAATTATAAATTATATATGTGAAGACATGCAGAATATTTTTTATATTAGCCACGTTGCAAAAGAAAACAGACCAAGAAACAAAACAAAAAACAACAAACCCAAACCCAAGAATGATTTTTTTTAAGTGAAAAAAAAAGAAAGCTTCAGTCTGTATTCAGAAACAGTTCTTTGTCTCGAGCTAGATAGATCGGTTCTTTCTCTAGAGCTGGATAGAATTTTTCATTATAAATGCTTCAAAACTGTATTGTATTGCATTGATGAGAAAGCTAAGTTATTTACAATAGATCCTTATACAATGTTGCTGTTACTGTGTACAATGTTTTCCTGTTTCTGCTCATTTCACTTTGTACTAGTTCATGTAAATCTTCCCAGCCATTCTGAAAGCATTCTGTATGTCATTTCTTATAGCACAATAGTATTCCATCACAATCATATACCACAACTTGTTCAGTGATTCCCTAATTGATGAACATCTTTTCAATTTTTAATTCTTTGCCAGCACAAAAAGAACACAATACAATATTTTTATGCATATAGGTCCTTTCCCTTTTTCTTTGATCTTTTTGTTACTAATGTTCTTATTAAAATGTTACTTCCAGGAGTGAACCCAGAGCTCCTGAAACAGTCTGGCTGGTACTCCTCTGTAATATAGTGAATAGGGTTTCTGGGCCTGAAATCAGGAGGACCTGAGTTTGAATGTAGCTTCAGACACTCACCGGCTGTGTGACGCTAGGCAAGGCTCTTAGCCTCTGACTGCCTCAGTTTCCTCATCTGTGAAATGGGGATAATAGCACCTACTTCTCAGAGTTGTCATAATTAGTTGAGATCATTACTGTAAAGTACTTAACACAGTGCCTGGCACATAATAGACACTATATAAATATTCGCTATTATTATTGATTATAGCAGAACTTTCAACCCCTTATAGCAGGACTTTATATCTTTCATAGGATAATCTAAGATCACATTAGCTATCTTGGGTCACCATATCATATTGTGACTTATATTGAACCTGAAGTCCACTTATAACCACAGACATTTTTCAGATGAACTTCTGTCTAGACTCCATCTAATACTTGTGAAGCTGATTTTTTTGAACTCAACCGTAAGACTTTAGAGCTATCCCTTTCATGTTTTATCTTATATTTGGCTCGATGATCCAGCCTGTGGAGATCTTTTGGGAAAAACTAACAATAGAGGAGTAAGTCAAGTCCACCTTTCACACAACTCATTGAGTATTTGAAGAGAGGGATCCTGTTGTTGTCTTCCTCCCTCCCTGACTCTGAAACTGCTCAGCCTTCTCTTTTCAAAGAGAAACTTTCCCAATTCTTTTATCTTTCATATATAACGTGATTTTGAGATCCTCCTCATCTTAGGTCACTCCAATTTCCCAACATCCTTCTTGAAATATAGTTCCATAGGTAGACATCACAGTGTCAGCCCAGCTAACCCTGTCCAGCCCAGAATCCTGAGGAAGGCAGTTCAGATGGGGGAAGAATAGACTGGAGGGCATGTCACACAAGAATTGTTTAGAATGAAGCTTGACATAGTGGAGGAAATGCTGAAGTCGGAGTTAGGAATATCTGGGTTTGAATTTTGATTCAGGTACTTATTGCACTGATCATAAACAAATAACTGATTTTCTCACCTCAGTTGTCTCATCTGTAAAAGAAAGTTAGGGCAGCTTGAAGGTACAGTGCATAGTGTCTAACCTGGAGTCATGAAAACTCATCTTCCTGAGTTCAAATCTGGCTTCAGATACTTACTAGCTGTGTGACTCTGGGCAAGTCACTTTACTCTGTTTGCCTCAGTTTCCTTATCTGTAACATAAACTGGAGAAGGAAATGACAAAACACTCCAGTATCTTTGCCAAGAAAATCCTGAATGGAGTCATGGAGAGTTGGACATTGGATGTGACTGAAAAATGACTCAACAGCAACAAAAGAAAGTTAATCACAACTACCTCATGAGATTATTTTGAGGATCAAATAAAATTATACATACAAAGTACTTCTGTTCCTCCTAACGGTGTCTCTCCACATTTAATGTGAGAAAATGTGTTTCTTTTCAAGTTTATTTCTCATTTTTTCCTTTCACAAAAATTATTTTTTTTCTGGGAGTTTCTGCATCTAGACTGTCCACATATGAAATGTAACAGCACTTTGCATATGTAAAGATCTTTGCAAATCTCAAAGCTCTATATAAATGTTATCTATTATTGTTCTTCTAAGTCCTGAAGGGCAGACCTAGGAACAATGTACAGAGATTTTAGAGAAGCAGGCATAGGTTCCATGTAAGGAAATACTTGGAGTTGTTAAGAGATGGAATAGCTTACCTCGAAGAGTGGGGAGAGGGATGGATGTTAGTGGAACCCCCAGTTCTGGGGTTATCCATTTGGAAGTGTAAATTTATAATCCTATGATTATCATGTTTAGGGAGAAAACTCCTAACTTCTAGACTGATAACCTATTTGGTTCCATTGAATTCTGAGATTCAAAGTGGGTTGGGGGATGTCTTTTTGGAGGCAGGATGTAATGAGGATTCTAATGGTTTGTTGGCAATCCTTCCATTGAAGAGTTAAATGGTGGGCTATATTCTATGAATCATGGGCCTGATGGTCTTCCAAAGCAATCTCCTATGCTCCCTAATGCTGACATGGGGTCTGAGAAGGAAGTAGAACAATCTCACCAGTCTTTAATCCTTGACCTTTGAAAATTCTACAGTCTGGCCTTTGTACTAACCCCTACTGAGAACCCTCTGCTGCTTGCTATGGCTAAGCTAGAGGTGGTTTTTTAAAATTCTTTCCCTTCTTGTTTATTTTTAAAAATCCAAAAGGGAATTTACAGCTGTGTCACTTTATGCAAAACTAGATTCATCTGTCATTGTCTACTTTACCTTCAGGCTCTGTTAAAATTTAAAAAAAAAACAAAACATTGTTTTGTTTTTTAAAGGAACACAGTGACATCTCTGGAAACCTCCAGCATAAGCAGATCTCAGTGTAATGCATTGCCCTAAATCACCCTGCAATTAGCCATGGACAGAAATTGCAGAAGAGGATTTTATGGCTGTCCTGGAGATGTGGAGAATAATCTTGCATCCTAAGGACCAAATCACCCATACACCCCTGCCTCCCATAACCTGTATTACACAGCTAATTGTGGTTGAAAGAACCAAAAATGTTAAGCTTGGAAAAGAGACTGATGGGATATTTATTGCTATTTGGAACGATTGGTCTCCCAATGAGTTCACGGCCCCCTCCCAAGCCATATGATAACTATTCAAGTTGCTCACAGATTGCTTGTTTGGGTCACTCAGGGAGCTCACTGAATATCCTTCTGTTATTTTTCATGATTCCCTTCACTTTATCATACATGGCCCTACCCCCAACTCTCAATCCTTTTACTCGACGATTTAGTCCTCCCTCTCATTTTAATCCAAATATAATGCCATTTTTTTTCCTTCTGGGAAGCCTTCTTAACCTGGCATCCAAAGACCTAGTTTCAGATTCCAGTTTCATCATCAACTAATTGGATGACTTTGGACAAGCTCTCTGACCTTAACTACAAAATGGGGGATAGACTACGGGTACTATCTACCTTTGAGGATTATTGTGGGGACAAAGTGACTTCATAAATCTTTTTTTTATTAAAGTTTTTTATTTGCAAAACATATGTATGGGTAATTCTTTAACATTGACTCTTTCAAAGCTTTCTGTTACAAATTTCCCCCCTGCTTAGTCTCTACCCCTCCCCTAGATAGCAAGAAGTCCACTACATGTTAATTATGTTAAAATACTTGACAAATAGAATATATGTATACATATTTCCACACTTGCTGTGCAAGAAAAATTGTATGTACAAGAAAAAAAATCTGAGAAAGGAAACACAAGGCAAGCAAATATCAATAGAGAGAATGTTATGTTGTGGTCCACATTTCATATTCCTCTCTCTGGGTGTACATGGCTTTCTTCACTGAACAATTGGAACTGGTTTGAAACATTTCATTGTTGAAGAGAGCCATGCCCATCAGAATTGGTCATCATATAGTCTTGCTGTTGCTGTGTATAATGATCTCCTGGTTCTGCTCATTTCACTCAGCATCAGTTCATGCAAATCTCTCCAGGCCTCTCTGAAATCCTCCTGTTGGTCGTTTCTTACAGAACAATAATATTCCATAATATTCATATACCATAATTTATTCAGCCATTCTCCAATTGATGGGCATCCTTTCAATTTCCAGTTTCTTGCCACTATAAAAAGGGCTGCCACAAACATTTTTGCACGTGTGGGTCCCTTTCCCTCCTTTAAAATCTCTTTGGGATATAGGCCCAGCAGAAACACGACACAGCAGTGTTTGTATTGGGCTTATATCCCAAAGAGATCTTAAAGGAAGGAAAGGGACCCACATATGCAAGAATGTTTGTGGCAGCCCTTTTTGTAGTGACTAGAAACTGGAAACTGAATGGATGCCCATCAATTGGAGAATGGCTGAATAAATTATGGTATATGAATATTATGGAATATTATTGTTCTGTAAGAAACGACCAACAGGAGGATTTCAGAGAGGCCTGGAGAGATTTGCATGAACTGATGCTGAGTGAAATGAGCAGAACCAGGAGAACATTATACACAGCAACAAGACTATACGATGATCAATTTTGATGCGCATGGTTCTCTTCAACAATGATGTGATTCAAACCAGTTGTTCAGAGATGAAGATAGTCATATACATCCAGAGAGAGGCCTGTGGGAACTGAGTGTGAACCACAACACAGCATTTTAACACTTCCTGTGAATATTTCCATGCATTTTGTTTTCCTTCTTAGGTTGTTTTTTTCTTCTTCTCTTTCTATATCTGATGTTTCTTGTGCAGTAAGATAACTGTATAGATATGTATACATGTATTGTATTTGTCATATAATTTAACCTGTTTAGCATGTATTAGATTACTTGTCATGTAGGGGTGGGGGGTGGGGGAAAGGAGGGGAAAAGCTTGGGAAAAAAGTTTTTGCAAAGGTCAATGTTGAAAAATCACTCATATGTTTTGTAAATAAAAAGCTTTATATATAAAAAAAAAAACAAACACTGCTGGGTCAAAGAGTATGCACAGTTTGATAAATTTTTGAGCATAGTTCCAAATTGCTCTCCAGAATGGTTGGATCTGTTCACAGTTCCACCAACAATGTATCAGTGTCCCAGTTTTCCCACATCCCCTCCAACATTTGTCATTATCTTTTCCTCTTATTTTAGCCAATCTGACAGGTGTGTAGTGGTACCTCAAAATTGTCTTAATTCGCATTTCTCTGATCAATAGTGATTCGGAGCACCTTTTTCATAGACTTCATAAATCTTAACATACTAGAAATGAGAGTTATTATTCCTTGAGTAAGATAATTGACTCAGAACTCTCTTTTAATCCCCTTAGCTACTATATATGTATTATGTTCATTTGCAAATTGTTCTTAAGATTGTGTTCCTGCTTGGGTTCTGCTCTTTATGGAAGGAGAGCTCCCTGAAGGCAGGAACTGTATCCATATATCTCTGTACAGGCCCCTGTGCATAAGACATGAAGGAATTAACTGCTTGACACCATCCTCTGTTCATTTCTATTGGGTATGAGAGAGATAATAAATAGCAAGAGACATACCATTATATAATTTTAATACTATTAACTATTACCACCATCAATAAAAGTAATAACTAACATTTATATATGCAAACCAGTGTGGTGGATAGAAAGCTAGCTTCGAAGAAATCAGGGACAAATTCTGCCCCTGAAACATATTGTTGGTGTAATGCCCTAACCTGCTCTCTGGTGCAGAGATAAAAAGATGTGATTTGCATTGGTAAAAGCAGTTTTCTTCAGTGAAATAACACGTCCACTCTGATGCACCAATCCCCTCCCCCTAAATACTCATATATTGCTTTAAGTTTTGCAGAGTGCTTTACATAACTTAATTACTCTATTTCCCCAGGAGGTTTGGCTATTTTACAGATGGGGGAACTGAGGCATAGAAAGGTTAAGTGACTTGCATAGAGTCACATGGTTAGTAAGTACAAGAAACAATCTTTAGCACCTGGCTCTCTTCTAAATCCATCTACTACACTGCTGTTTCTCAGTAAGTCCATATGGAATGCTGTCCAGCTTGTACTGGATTTGGGAGATTGGAACAGGATTGAGGAGGGGCTCTTCTTCCTGACAGACCATCTTTTGAGCTTCTTCCTTGCTCTGCTATTTTTTTGATAGGTCAGAGGAGAACAGTCATTTCAAATAATGATATGTGCTATCCTACCCTCTCCCAATTATTTATCTTCAATGTGAATAGGCCAAAAGAATAAATATGGATCTAAAACTGAAACACTAGACCTGACTATAGCACTCTCCACTTTTTTCCCCAAATCAATCACAAATGCATTAACTCATATTTTTGACATATTCTTAAGGTAGGGCAAGTATTATTATGCCCATTTTATAGAGCAGGAAACAGATGTTAGCAGGTAAGGTGACTTGATCCAAGGTTGTATAATAATGATCTTCAGGATCATTGCATCTCATAGTATCTCAGAGTTAGAAGGACTTTAGAAATCAGACAACTACTCAAAACGGTAAAAACAAACCCCCATGCCATCTTTGACAAGTGGTCATTCAGCTTTGCTTTCATATGTGGTGGGGTGGAGGGCTGTCAAATTCTTTAATTAGTAAAAAGTTTGTCTTTATAGTAAACCCAATCTACCTTCTCTAGAACTCCCACCTGTTTGTCCTAATTTTGCCTTCTGGAGAAATACAAAGTATACTGCACATGATGGCATGTTAAATACTACATTTGAAGATAGTTATTACATTCCCTTTAAGTCTTCTTCTCTTCAGACTAAATACTCCTTCCTCCTTCATTTAATCCTCATAATGTGGTTTCTTTCATCTTTCTGGATGGCAGCTAGATTTTTTCTCTGTTAATATCTATCTTATTAAAAGTGTAGGACCCAGAACTAAATAGAATGCTCTAGATGTAATCAGACTAGTAGAAGATGCATTGGAACAGGTGCTTCACTTATTCTGGGCGCCATGATTCTGGTAAGTTTCATTTCTTTTGCTAGAGACTTATGTGACTGCTTTGTAGAGTAGATGAGCCCAGGGTCTTAAGGTCTAGCTTTATCTAGGGCAAGTTTTGGCAGCAGATAACATTCATCTGGAAAGAAATATGGACCCCACTGTCTGGGGACTAGCCTAGCTTAGTTCAGAGGGGGATGAATTGCCAGAGAATTGGTCCCTGGAGGATAAATTTATTTTTATCTACAGGCATGCATGGAGCCAGCTACTAAGGCATGGGGGAATTATAGCATACACTGGTAGAATGATACCAACATTGTTGAAATCTTTTTAAGAGCAGGACCTATGCAATATTTATTTTTATTTTTTGACTGAAGAATCTTTTGAAGCACCAAAGATGACACTGAATTTCTGTGTGTTTGTTTAGTATCTTCTTTTTTGAGTCATACTGATCTTGTGGTCAACAGGAACCTCCATTTGTTTTTTTCCATCAACATCTGTCAAACCAATTATCCCCCATGTTGTACTTAATGTGATTGAAGTGCAAAGCTGTATATTTATCCCTATTAAATTGTGTTTTGTTGCTTTTAAATTAGATAAAGCATTTATTAAGGCATCTAAATAATATAGAGAGGTTTGGAGTCAGAAAGAACGGAGTTAAAATACAGCCTTGGAAACTTACTAGTTTTGTGACTGAGCAAATCATCTAACTTCTGTTTGTCTTAGTGATTATAAAGATAATAATAGAACCTACCTCCCAGGATTTGTTGTGCGGATCAAATAAGATAATATTATCATAAAGTATTTAGCAAATGCTATATAAATAGTATGATTATTATTAGCTTACCATGTGCCAGAAACTTGCAAGAGTCTAGATACAGAAATACAAGCAAAAGGAAAGACATTCTTGCCCTCAAAGAGCTTACATTCTCCTGGGAGGAAGACAATACATAAAAGGGAACTGAAAAAAAAGAGAGAACACAAAGTGGAAAGGTTGTCTGGAGAATCAGGGGTTGGGGAGATTACAAGTATGATCCGTGTGAACATTTCCTCAAATGGAGGTTTTGGGAGGAACTTATTCTAATTTCTAGAATTCAGAGAAGGAGGGAGGGAACAAGGGTAGACGTGTCTCCAAGATGAGGAGGTCATTGGAACAG
>JAJPUD010001568.1:376701-412822 GCA_023553655.1 Myrmecobius fasciatus
CTGTATAATTTTCCGTGGCTTGTCTATAATGATCAGCCTGGGTCCCTGGCCTAACAACTTACTGAGAAAAGCTATTTAACTCTCCCTTGCCCAAGCCTCAGGGAACAGAATGATGAAGTAATCCACAGCTTGGCTGCTGACCTACTCTGACCTCATTCCCTGTTTTCAGAAATTGGTCTTTGGCTTGCTTTTTTGTGATGAAGCTCTTGCTTGATACACATTTCCTTGGTAATTGGGTCCTGTGGCTCTATGCCTAGGACTGTTCCTGAACCAGGGATGCTTTGGTTAATGATAGGGAGTTCTGCATAAAATAGATCCTTTGATAAGTTCCCTTGAATGAACCAAAAGGGTCCTTGCTACCTTTGTCACATCTTTCTGACTTCAACCTCCTAGATCTTTGTCAAATGCCCACTGCCCTGACTCTGTCCAACTAACTGGGACCTAATAGAATTCTGTTGTTGTTCAGTTGTTTTAATCTTCTCTAAATCTTTGGGATTTTCCTGGCAAAAATACTGGAGTGGTTTGCCATTTCCTTTTCCAGCTCATTTTACAAATGAGGAAACTGAGGCATACAGGGTTAAGTGTCTTGATCAGAGTCACACAGTTAGGAAGTTTGAACTCAAGTCTTCCTGACTCCAGGCCTGTTGCTTGATCCACTGCCCCTTACAGAATTCTAGGACCATGCAATAATTGTGGATTTATTATTGTTGTTGATGATAATAATGATTTTGTAAATAATGTGTTATTATTATATGTTAGATATCTGGGCCATAAACTCAAGAAATCATTTAATCTCATATAAACCTAACATTTATTTAGCACTTTATGTTTGCAAAACACTTACATTATTGTCTCAGGAAGCAACCTGGTTCAATAGTTAGAGAGCTGGGTATGGAGCAAGGAAGATCTGAGTTCACTCTTACTAGCTATGTGACTTTGGACAATTCATTTTGCCTCAGTTTTTTCATCACAAAATAGGGAGAATTACAGCACCTACCTTCCAGGGTTGTTGTGAGGATCATATCAGATAATTTTTGTAAAGCTCTTAGCATAGCGGGCCTGGGACATCGTAATAATAAAAAAGTAGTTGTTTAGTAAATGCTTGTTTCCTCCTTTTCACTCTAATCCATGCCTCTCTCAGATAAATTTTTTCCAAGATACTGTTTGTATCCTATTAGGGTTATGTTTCAAAATTTTCCATGATTTCCTGTTGTCCCCAGGATAGAGAATAAAACCCTCAGGTTGGCATTCAAATCTCCTCATAAATTACCATGGAACTATATATCCAACTTTATCCCCTCACTAGTTCCTTATGTGAATTGTATAATCAAGCTAGACTTAAAATAAACCAATAAACAATTATTGTCACCTCCATGCTTCTGATCATTCTTGTTCATCCAGCTTCCATGGAATACTCTCCACCATTCACATCTCCTTCATCCTTCTCATCCTACTTTCCTACATCATCCCAGTCCACAGAGATATGTCTCTCTTTGAACCTCTATAATTCTTCTTGTTGGTCAACTAGCATCTCTTAAGCATGCACTATGTGCCCAAGCACTGCACTAAGTAGAGAGAAGGCAAAAGATAGTCCTTTTCTTCAAGGAGTCTAATTTAGAGAAACAATGAACAAACCACTACATAAAAACAAGATATATACAAAATAATTAAAGGTAATCTTAGAGAGAAAGAACTAAGATTAGGAAAGGATTCTTCCAAAAAGTTGGATTGGTTTCTGAACCGATCGTTTGGTCTCTCCTTTGCAGGGACAAGAAGCCTGATCATTGTCCTCCCTGCCCCAACTTTCTCCCAATCCACTTCAATCCATCCTCTACATTGCTGCCAAAGTGATTTTCCTAAAAACAAACACCCCCCCCAATAGTCTGTCCTTTGCTCAATAAATAAATGAATAGGCTCTCTATTCACAATTCAGCCCCTTCTTGCCTTTCTAATCTCTTAGCATATTACTCTCTTCTACATTTTCTATGATCCACCATACTTCACACTTATTTTTCCTCAGCTCTTTTGCCCTCCTTCCATTCCTGAAATGTTCCCCTCCTCATCTTTGGCTCTTAGAGATCCAGCTTCCTTCAAGAATCATCCCAAGTTTCAGCTCTTCCAGGAAATTTCTCTCGAGTCTTTTGGTCTCCAATGCCTTCCATTCTAGGGATATTTTCCATCTTCTCTGTCTATATGTATTGCATTGCCCATTAGAATGTAAGCTCCTTGAGAACAGGGCCTGCTTTTTGCCTTTCTTTTTATTCCCAGCACTTACATGACAGTGCCTGGAATATATAAACACCTAATAACTGCTTTTTGATTGGTTACATTATAATATATTAATGTATTCTATAATCTCAGAACTGGAAGGTGACCTTAGAGGCCCCCTAATACCACCAGTACCTGAGCAAGAATCCCCTCTACAATGTTGCTGTGTTCACCAATTTTTTAGGAAAATGAACCCTGCACTCCTGAAGCAGTCCATTCCACTTCTGAAATTGCCTTTTTGCAATTTCAACCTGTGGCTGTTAATTCTGCCCTCTGGGGCCTTGGGGTCAGTGACCATGTCTCATTTATCCTAGTGTGTAACCTACTCATGACTCATGCTCACTGAATGTCTGCTAATTAACTGCATGAATTGGGGACGTGATTATGAAGGGAGCCAATAATAGGACTGTAAAGGACTCACTGGTGGGAGATACTCTGACATTCTGTTCTTTTTCTTTTTGGGGTCACTTTCCTAAGCACACAGTCTCATTTATGTAAACCAGGTAGAGGTATCCTGGGATGCTGGATAGAGCTCACTTTTCCATCCTTCTCTTTGCAGCAAATTTTAAAGACTTTGCCTTATTTCCAAATTTGCAGATACCATGAATACCTCCTCCTTTCCCCCCACTTTTTTCATTCATTAAGCATCTTAAGACTCTGGCCTTCTGGCAATAGAAAGAAAAGTCTAGCCACAATATAAAGGATAGATGAGAGATGGTGAAGAAAAAGGCCATAAATAGGTGGGTGACATGTGTACCTGTATCAGGGGAGCAGCTGGGGGCAGGTTAGGGTGGGACAGAGTAAGTAGCATGGAAGATACTCTGGAGGGATATGGGAGTGGAATCAATAGCACTCGGTAACTAATTGAAATCAACAGGATTTATTGAATGAATTGGATAGGCAGGAACCTGGCAACCAATAGGCAGAAGTGAGGGAAGGATAGAAAGGCTCTTCTTTCTCAACGCCTTTGCCCTCAGCAGTGGGAGCATTGGACAGGAAGGTCCAGACTCTTGTTTGTTTGTCTATTCCAAACACAGGTGCATCCCTGGGAAGCTGAAGTCTTATTGATCGGCTTGGACACAGTCTAGACCCAGCAACCCTCCCCACAGTTAGGCAATTGCTCTAACAGTGAAAAAGAATCCTCGACAACCCTCAGCATTCATTTTTTCCCTTTTCCCCTGGCTGGCTGAGGCTGAACTTGGTGTTGCTTTGAAGAT
Source organism: Myrmecobius fasciatus (assembly GCA_023553655.1). NCBI lineage: Eukaryota > Metazoa > Chordata > Mammalia > Dasyuromorphia > Myrmecobiidae > Myrmecobius > Myrmecobius fasciatus. The sequence goes on from JAJPUD010001568.1 coordinate 380,187, forward strand.
GGCATAAGACTTCAGTTTGGCAAGCTGCCGATTCTGATGAGGAGCCAGGAGAAAGAGAGAGAAGCCTGGACTCAATACAGGGGCAAGGCTGGGACTGGGAAGACTTAACTTGGGGTCACAGTCTCCAAGCTTCCCAAGATGCTGGTATTACCAGTGAGAACTCCTCTGGTCTCCAAGCCCCTGCAGAGGGCATCTCATTTGATCCTTGTTACAACAATTATAGGAACATAGATTTAGAGCTAGAAGAAATCTTAGAGATCATTAATCTACCTCCATTAATTTATTGGTGAGGAATACAACCCTCAAGGGGATTAAGTGACTTATGGGTATGGGAGGGGTCATACAGCTAGTAAGTATCTCAGGATTTGAATTCAGCTCTTCTTAACTTCATGCCCAGTGCTCTATCCACTGCTCCACACTTCCTTTCAGACCTATAAAGTAGGCACAGAGGCAGCAGGGTACTGTAGGAACATGGTTGGGTTTGGTATAAGGTGACCTAGTATTCAAGTATCAACTCTATTACTGCCTATGTGATCTTGGGCAGATTACTTATACTTTGTGTCACAGTTTCTCATCTTTAAAATGAGGGAGGATGCACTAGGTAGCTTCTAATGTCAACTCTCCTGCACTAAGTTTATGATTCTGTGAGCCAACCCAATTTAAAGGCAAGGAAACTAAGATTCAGTGTGACCTCCTGATAGATGAGATCACAGAGCTGGTACATATGTAAGAGCTGGGATTTCAACCGAGGTGTTCCAAATCTGTGTCATATTCTCCTCCTGGTATAATGCTCTTTTTGTTGTTGTTGAAGAAATTGGGGTTAAGTGACTTGCCCAAAGTCACACAGCTGGGAAGTATTAAATGTTGGAAGGCAGATTTGAACTCAGGACCTCCTGATTTCAGGGCCGGTACTCAATCCACTGCCCCCAGAATGCTCCTTCTTAATAGATATCCAGAGTTTTAGATTCAGTTTGGACCACTTGCTAATAATGATCTCTTAAGTTCACACCTATCTCAGGAGTCATGTCTCCTTGTTTACCTGTAGGAATCCTACATTAGCTTTGTGGTCCTAGACAAGTGGATTAACCCTGTTTGACTCAGTTACCTCATCTGTAAAATGGCAAACCAATGTCTCTGCCAAGAAAACCTAAAATGGGGATCATGAAAAGTCGAACACAACTGAAAAAACTCTTGGACTACTATGTTTAAACTTCAGAGATACATAAAGAGGCAGAAGACAGTCCCCTGCTCCCAAGGAGCTTTTACCAGCTTCTATCTTTTGCCCCATCCTGCACTTCTGTCTGCCTGGATCTCCCTGGTTCTGCCTTCCCCAACCTGACTCATCCTCTTGCTCCTTAAGCCTTGCTGTAAGAACACACAGCCCAGACCAGGGCTTCCACTCCTGAGATCTTACACCCCCCTAAGCTATAATCGAATCTTCTAACCCCTACTTCTCTCCTGTTATTCCTGCCACAAAACCTGGCTCCCTCCCTGCTCCCCACTTTCAGCCCATTTCCCCTGGTCCGATTCTCTCCAGAAATGAAGATGAGAGGGCTTTCACCACACTCCCTAAGCCTTCGATCCTCAGCGTCTAGAGATTGCCAGTCCTTTTCCTCCCAGACTCTTCCCAGAATCTTGAATTTTCCTGCAGTCCCAGCTGGCCTGCTCCCTGCTCCCTGATTAGAGAAACACAAATTGCTTTGGTGCTAAGAATAGCATCTTCATCAGTGACTAAACAGCCCCTCACACAGCTCTCTCCAGCCCCCCTCCCTGGGATGTGGTCATTTCTAGAAAGGAGAAAGGGAAGCTGCTGGCTAAGGAAGACCCCAGTCTGTGGAGCTCCAAGCTGGAGCCTTGCTCTGGGGTCAATGATCCTGGCAGTCTGCCTGAGATCCCTCCCCCATCCCTTTCTCCAGGAGCCTCACCAACACTTGCTACCCAGAAATGCCCTCCAGCCAGCTTTCCATTATCCATACCTAGAGAGGAAACATCTGGCTTTCGATTGCTTTACCCGGCTTACTGGGAAGAGCTTCACCTTCTTAGACTTAAAGTTAAGTGTCCTGAGTCCATTTCAGGGGTCCCCAGAAGGAAATATGGCCTGGGGTTAGGAGCCAGGAGGGGAGCTCCGAGCAAAAACCTTGCTGCTAATTATTCATTTACAAAAGAATAAATAATCAAACAATAAACCATACCCAGCATTTGGATCTGAGCAACCTTACCATGTGCTCAGATGATTTACCTTATCTATACTACCACCTGGGCAAAAGGAGAGGCCACAGAATCCACAAAGTATTTTTTGTAACTGTCCTCTTGCATCATTATTTGCCTTTCCTTATGCCCTACACCTGGGGTTAGGGAATAACTTATGATTTCACTGATAGAGGGAACACTCAAATGAGGGAACTGCCTTTGAGTTTCCTGGAGTGCCAACAGATTAAGTGACTTATCTAGGGTTACCTGGCCGGTATGTGCCAGGAACACAGATTCTTTTTGTTCAGGGGGGTACCTGTCTATCCACTACACCATGTTGCCCCTTCCTCCTCTCCCCAGGTATCAAGGACTTAAAAGTTAACTGGATTTCTTAATTAGTGGATATCTGCTTCTTCTCTCAGTGAGGCTGAAAGCAAAATAAAGACAGGGATTCTGGGGCAGCAGTGAATAGAGCACCAGTTCTGAAATCAGGAAGACCTGAATTCAAATCTATCCTCAGACACTTAACACTTCCTAGCTGTGCAAGTCATTTAACTCCAATTGCCTCAGCAAAAAAACCCCAAAAAACAAAAAAACCCCCCAAAACCCAAAAAACCAGGGATACCATATAGGTCAAGATTATCTTCAGATTTAGAGCTGGAGAGAAACTCAGGGGCCATTTAGTTTAACCCTTTCATTTTACAGATGAGAGAAATGAGAGCAAGGGAGCTAACAGGACCTTTTCAACACAAGTAATTCTCAGGGGTGGGATTTGAATTCTGGTGTTTTTCCTGCTGTCATTGATCTTTTCAATGAGTTCCACTACTTCCCTGCTTCATCATAATACCTGCACACAGTATGTGTTCACTCCTATGCAAGTGACAATGTTTTATCTATATACCATCACTCTTAGCCCTCCAATTTAATAAGCAGTTATTAAGCACCTACTATTTTTCAAATAGGTGGCAGCAGTGAATAGGATCGGAGTCAGGAAGACTCATCATCATGAGTCTGGCCTCGGACTGCCTAGCTGTGTGACCCTGGACAAATCACTTAACCCTGTTTGGCTCAGTTTCCTCATCTGTCAAATGAGCTGAAGAAAGAAATGGCAAAGCACTTCTGCATCTTTATCAAGAAAATCCCAAATGAGATCACAAAGAGTCAGACCTAACTGAAAAATTGATGAACAATAATTTTCCAGGCACTTGTGATGGGCACCGGGGCTCTAGTGTGTTCAAGACTTGGTTCATGTGCCATCATCTCCTAGAAGAAAAGTGGAAAGGCTTGTTCCTGCTCTATTCATGCCTAAATAATTATCTATATACTTATCTCTTTACATGTTATATTTTCCCAGTAAAACACAACTAGAGCTAATAAGAGGAAAGGGAAGGAGGGAGTGCATTCCAGGCATGGGGAAAGCTGGGTAAACACATGGAGACAGCCGGGCAGGGGGCCAAACGCTCATAAAAGCACACATGCATACATCCTCGCTCTGTTGTGCTTAGTATTGTCTATGACAGCATTACCACCAGAACTTGGCTGTTGGACCAGCAATTTCATTGATTCATTTCAATTCAATGAGCATCCATCAAAGTGTGAATTCCCTCTCCCAGGAATAGATCAAAACTGCATATAACTTATGGTCTTAAAGACTTGCCTGAGATATAGAGGCGTTAGATAATATAACCAGAAGCTTGAGATAATAGATGAAGCACCTGACATGAGTTCAGGAAGAGCAGGGTTTCCAATCCTAACTCTGAAACTAGAGATTTTATTTACTTATTTCCTTGTTTTTTTTTATTCATTTATTTATTGGTATCCAGGAATTGGGGCTAAGTGACTCACTCAGGGACATACAGCTAGTGAATTTCTGAGGCTGGATATAAACTCAGGTCCTCCTGATTCCAGGTCCTGTGCCCTATCCATTGTGCCACTTTTCTTCCCCCAACACTAGCAGTTCTCTTTCTGTCTGTCTGTCTGTCTCTCTCTCTCTCTGTCTCTCTTTTTGTCTGTCTCTGTCTCTCTGGTTGTATCTCTTATGTTTCTGTCTCTCTCTGTGTTTTCTATTTCTGTCTCTGTCTCCTTCTGGGACCAAAGGCAGATTCAAAACTGTACTAAAACCCTGAAATAGAGATGGCAATATCCTTGGGCATTCCTTACTGGCACCCTCCTTGCCACTTGCTTGTTTGTCTCTCTGCCTGGTGAGTCCGAGTTTCCTTATCTAATGATTCTTAAAAATCTAGTCTCTGGGTCCCAACTTTTCTTAAATGTGGGAAAATATGAAGTATAAGAGTCCCGTGGGTTTATAACTATTATCTCAGTGTCATCAATTATCCTTGCTTTGGGTACCACTCTGACCTTGGGTCCCAGTTCCACCAGAACTATCTCCTTGTTTTTTGTAATAAAGCCCCTACTGGTGTATCACTTGTAATAGCTTAAATTAATAACAATAGCCACAACTCTTACTTATAGAGTGCTTTATGGGGAGACCATGGTGCTGTAGATAGAGCTGGCCTTGAAATTAGTAAAACTGGGGTCAAATTCCATCTCTGATATATACTGTCTAGGTGATTTTGGGTGCATGTAATAAATAGATAAATAAATAACAAATGAATGAATATTTATTTGGCACTTACTCTGTACCAAGAGCTTTACAATTATTATTTCCTTTGATTCTCACAACCACTCTGGGAAGTAGATGCTATTGTTATCCCCATTTCATAGAAGAGGAAACTGAGGCAGATAGAAGTTAAGTGACTTGCCCAGTCACACGTCCAGTAAATGCCTGAGACCAAATTTGAACTTTAGTCTTTTTGACTCCAGGTCCAATGTTCTAGACAACTTTAAGTTTTCTAGATCAGGGCTTCTTAAACTTTTTCCATTCATGGCTCCTTCTTGCCCAATACATTTTTATATGACCCCCAAGTATATAAAATAGGTATATAAATGTTTACTGGTAATAAATCATAATTTTGTGACCCCCCACATTCAGTTATGTGACTTCATTTGGGGTCATAATTTAAGAAGATTCATTCTAGGCAATTCTCTGGATTGCAGAGAAGGTACTGACCTGAAGAGAGGAAGTTCACCCACTGAATAGAGGTCTCTGTATTCCTGAAATCACATATCTAGTCCCTATATTTTTATAGTTTACAAAGCATTTCCCTCACCACAGGTAGATAGTGCAATTATTATGCTCCTTATTTTTTTGCCTCCCCCACCCCATGATGCTAAGGCTTCCTTCATCCTAAGGAGCCCATCCATTCTCTGGGTCCTGATGATGTCAGGCCAGCTTATAAAGTTCCAATCATATAGAGAAGAGCCTAAGGAAAATGGTTATCTGACTGCTCCACCTTCCTCCCAGGTGGACCTTCCAGAAAATAAAAAAATGAAAGCCCAGATGCTTGGCAAACTGAAAGACTGTTCTAGAGTCATGGCCAGGTCAATACCCTGAGTGATGAGGCAGAAGAGTTTGGCAACTTGCCCTCAAGATTGTACTTCTTGGCCCGGTGCTCATTCTTCTAAGCACCTAGTTTGAAAAGCAATTATTTTAATAAAATGTGAATTTTGGGCCTCCTGCCTGAGGTAGGAATATAATCTATAACACAGATGGAGGGAGGGGAATACAGCTGCATTATGTTAATTAAATATATGTTAGGCATATGGCGGCACACCTTCAGACCAAGAGGCAGAGATAATTTTCTTGGATGTCATACACTCTTATGCATGCAGCAAAAAGCAGCCAGGTATCCCTGAAAGAAAAACAGACCGGCTCAAGGCACCACCTCAAGCCCATGTAATTATAATCGCTGGACCATCATTCCTGCATTTGGGCAACGTTCATACTCATCCAGACTCATGCCAGCCAATCTGGGTGGGTTGGCTCTGGTCTGCTAATCACCTACATTCTGGTTCCCCTTTTTTTCTCCACTTGATTGTCTCCTCCTGGTAGGACTCCCAACATCAGTTGCTAAAACTTTGGTGGCTTCCACTAATATAGCTAGAGCTGTCTGTTTTGTTGGGAGATGCTGTGTGTATGGCCAGAAAAGGCAATCAGAATGTCTATGACACACTCATACATTCACACACAGTAGTAATTATAACTTACATCTGTATAACTTTGGGATTGGCAACCTTTCAGAAGGATAGTGCCAAACTCCTGATTCTTATTCTTTTGGGGTGTGTGTGTCTGTAAGACCAAGAAAAATTCTGAATTAATCCTCAACCATCTTAATCCTGAAAAAGGGAAGCTCTCCTCCCACAGACTCAGATGGAATTCAACTGAACAAACATATTTTAAGTCTCTTTTGTAGGAAGAACACTGGTCGGTACCAGGGAGAAATACTGAGGCTGACCTCAGTCTTATGGTCTAGAAAGAGGAGGAAAACATACATCCAGATATAAAAACACAAGCTAATATGTGATAAATTAATCAGGAGGATATTAAACAAAGTGCTATGAGAAGGGGAAAAGATTGGGACTGATTGGAGGTATAAAAAATCAGGGAAAATTTCACGGAGGAGGTAGCATCGAAACAGACATTTGAAAGGTGACAATTCAATAGATAAAGAGAAGAAGGAAGGGAGACTGAATATAAGAAATTGGAAGTAAAAGCATGGAGGGGGGAAAATGTAGAATTGATTCAGAGGACAAAGAATAGCCCAGTCTGACTGATACTTAAAGCACAGGAAGTGTAAGTATAGTAAAAGGAATAATAGATCGAAAATCACATGATGTCAGAGTTGGAAGGAACCTGCTACATTATTTGGTCCAGTGCCAATTGTAGACTGGGACACTACTAGTGGCTGCTCAGCTTTGTGGACTGTCTGAAGCCTTTGCTACAGGAAGATCATCTCCTTCCAAGACTCCTTTGTCCTTTGCCTAATCTTGGTCTTCCAGGCTGTCCTGGATGTCTCCTTTCAAAGCTGGACAATCGAGGCTCTGCCTAGTTGAAGCCAGCTTAGTTCCTACCTGCTAAGAACTGACTGTGAAATTTTCAGTGTTTTTATACCTTGGAAATTAGCATAGGCTACAAATTAGAGCTTGATTTATTGTTTTGTTGATTGTCTAGATTTAAGAAAGTGATTAAAATTGAGAAAATGTTAATACAGAATAAAATTTAAAATGTATTAATTATGTATTTTGAGGTCTCTGCCTCTGCCTACTCCACAGAATAAAGATTTGGATCCCATGGATTTTTCACTGTCTGTACTCCATACCCAGATTGCTCACTTCTTTATCTCCACTTTCTGGCTTCCCTTCTTTTAAGTCCTAACTAAAATCCCATTTTTAAAATAGAAAGTCTTTTCTAATCCTTAATTCTAGTGCCTTCCTTCTGTTAATTAGTACCTATTTTGTATTTAGATTATTTGTGCCTGTTTAGTTGCATATTATCTCCCCCATTACATTATAAGCTTCTTGAGGTCAGGGACTGTTAGTCTCTTTTTGTATCAGCCTTTAGCACAATGCCTGGCACATAGCAGGTGTTTAATAAATAAGTGTTTATTATTATTAATAAATGTTTATTGATTATTGACCTCATCTAGTCCAACCTACACCTGCCTGAGAATCCTTTCACAACCTGACAAGTGGTCATCTAGCCTCCAGAGAAGAGGAATCCTTCCCTCCTGAGATCATACTATGGCCGGATGGCTCTTATCTTTTGGAAGTTTTTCCTCAAATGGTGCCCAAATTTGTCTTTATAATTTCTATCCCTTGCTCCTGGTGAATTTTCCCCTCTGGAATAATGGAGCCAATTCTATGGCTTTTCTTGAGATAATCGTTAAATTTTCACCATGATCATTTACACCTTATAAAATGGCAAATACTACAAATTGGGGCTTGATTTTTTTGTTTTGTTGATTATCCAGACTTAAGAAAATGAAGAAAATTTTAATTGTGCAGATTAATCTTAAAAGTGTATCAAACTCTTGGAGAGTTAATTGTTAAACATTGGTCAACACACCCCTGGTTGAATTCCTCTTCTACAAGACAGATTTTCAAAAACTTGAGCACAGCTATTTTGTCTCATACCAAATCTTTTTTTCCTTTTCAGGTTAAATAAACATCCTTAGTTTCTCCAACCAGCCCTTGGAGGCCTCATACCATGGTGATCATGCTTTTCTGGGCTAGCTCTAACTTTATAGAATCCTTTCTAAAATGTGGTGATCAGAACTGAATATGATGCTCCAGCTGTTGGCTGACCAGGGCAGAGGTTCACCTTTCTGAGCCTATTCCTCATTTGAAAAATAAATATAATTTGCACTGCTTATATAAAGTGTTTTATAAACCTTTGAGTTCCAGATTGTGGAAAGAACAATATTTACCAGAACTTGTACCTTTCTTAGTAGGCAAAGAAGCTGCTCCTAACCCTTCATTTATCCAGGATGCTAAAATCTAGGGTAGTTAGGGGGCACTAAATTGAGTAGAGCTCTGGGCCTTAAGTCAGGAAGTCTTCCTACTGAATTCAAATCTGGCTTCAGACACTAGCTGTGTGGACAAGGGTCAGTCACTTAACCATGTTTACCTTAGTTTCCTCATCTGCAAAATGATCTGGAGAAGGAAATGGCAAACCACCTCAGTATCTCTGCCAAGAAAATCTCAAATGGGTTAGTGTGGAGGGAACCATCTTCCTCCTAGTCACTCAGATTCATCACACCAGTGCTATTGCAACAGCTGCTGGTACAAGGCTGCCTGCCTCAAGGATTTTTCCGCTCCACTTGAGTCTCTACTCAGTTGCCAAAATGATCTTCCTAAAGTGCAGATTTGGCCATATCACTCCACTACTAAATAAATTCTACTGACTTCCTAACATTTCCAAGATCAAATATAAAATCTGCTGTTTGTCTTTAAAAGTCCATCATAACCTGTCCTCATCAGCCAGCTACCACCTCATCTCCAGTTGTCTTACACCTTACATTTCTCCTGCCCATGCTCTTCAATCTAGCAATATTGACACTGATACTGACTTCTTAGATGGGCCTTGCATAAGGTGCTCCTCCTGATTCCTGCCATTTTTACTATCTCCATCCTCATTTCTACTTCTTGGCTTCTGGGAAGTTCCAGCTAAAATTCCACCTTCTCCAGGAAGTACTTCCCAATTTCTCTTAGCTCTAGTTTCTCCCCTCTGTTGGTTATCTCCAATTTATCTAATATATATCATATAGATATATCATTGTGTGTACCTCATTTCCCTTATTGGACTGTGAACATTTTGGGAGCAGGGATTGTCTTTTGCCTTTCTTTATATCTTCACCTCTTAGTACAAGTGTCTGGTGCAATAGGTGCTTAATAAAATATTAGATATTTAATAAAAGTTCATTGTCTCTCATTTCCAAATGGAAATTAATATGGTCAGTGAGTGGGTTGATTCAAAAAGCAGTGGGACATTCCCCAAGGTTGAAGAGCACTGATTGGCTAGCCTCTTTCAAGTACTTAGGCAACCAAGAATCTGGGGAGTCTTCTTCAAGGATTCCAGCTTTAGCTACTAGACCTGGAAGATACTGCTCCTATTACACATGTGAATGTGAATAATTATTGCTTACCTTATGAGGTTATGAGGAAAGCTCTTTGTAAACTTCAAAGCATTTTATAAATGTAATTTTCTTTTCTTCCCTCTCTCCCTCCCTTTTTCTCTCCCTCCCTCCTTCTCTCCCTTCTTTCCTTTCTGCCTCCCTCCCTTCCTCCCTCCCTTCCTTTTTTCCTCCCTCCCTTCCTTCTCTCCCTCCCTCCCTTTTTCCTTCCTTCCTTCTGTCCCTCCCTTCCTTCCTCTCTTCCTACCTCCCTCTGTTCCTTCATTCTTTTCTTTCTCCCTCCCTTTCTCCCTTCTTCCCTCCCTTTCTCCCTCCTTCCTTTCTTCCTCTATTCCCCCTCCCTCCCTTCCTTTCTTCCTCCCTCCCTCCATTCCTTTGTTCCTTCCCTTTCTTCCTTCTTTCTTTCCTTCCTTCCTTCCTTTTCTTCTTTCCTTTCTCACTTTCCTTCCTTTCCTTTCTTCCTTCCATTCTCCCTCCCTTCCTTAGGTCAGGCTAATTTCTAATTACTCAGGCATCCTATAAAGGAGAAGGAAATCTTAGAAATAAATCTCTGAACTGGAAATTAAATTTCTTCCCCCAATACTTCAAATAGCCATCTAAACAATCTATGTCGAGCTTCTGAAAGGATGAGAAGGGTTCAGAGTAGATCTCATCATATTCCTGTGGACCATTAAATCTTATATATGACTTCCAGCTGCAAAAAACCCTGAGATATAGCCTTCCTGTCCTCCCAAATAATCCCCTCTGGTTCCTTCTGTTCCAGCAGTCCAGCCTATTTCTTCCTTCCCGATAAGAGCGCTTATCACCCTAGGTCACAATAACCCATTCACCTACCAAACTAGGCCCCAAGAGATACTTTCCAGCAAATGAAATACAGAGATATCTCTAATCACTAACCCATAATTACTTTTCCCACTTTAGCTTCATTTTAACTCTCATTATTTTAAAAAAAAGTTTTCTGTCATATGCTAATGAATTCATACAATGAGCTAAGGGTAGGAACAAGATGTGGAACTGCTGAAGTAAGCTTTGGAAAGAGATGGCTCAAAGTATGAGATTCAATGGAGGTCTCACCTTAAATTGCTAAAATAAATTTGGGGAAATTACATCTAAGGATTGTCTCCTGAGGTGTACAATATAGTCAGCTTCCTCTCTTCACTATGTTAGGAAAGGGATCTTTAATCAGAGCTTGGGCTCTTGCTGTAATCTATCAACGATGAGTTTTTTCTTATCTTTCCTTCAAAACTCACATTCCCTGGGAAAGCGGCCCTGATGAAACCTGCACCATCAAATCACATCCTTGCCAAGCTGATCTTCAGCATTTATTTATGCACTTATTAGCATTCATTTTTACATCTATAAATATGCTTGTTTATTTTTCATAGGCATGTGAGCATACTCAAGGTGTAGGTATATAATTGTGTGTGTGTGTGTGTGTGTGTGTATGTGTTCTATCTCTCCCATTAGATTTCTTGAAAGTTAAGTCGATGTTATTTCTTCTTTTTTTTTGAATCATCCTTTGGGAGCCAGACAGGACTTTGAACTAATCAGAATGGTGCCAGAGAAAGACACCTTGATTTAAGAATCAGAAGGCTTGGATTCCATTCTATACTTTGCTACTTGCTAAATTTTTGGCCCTGGGCTACTTAAATTCTAGAATTCTAGAAATTTTACTTTCTTTACCCATAAAAAAGAGAATAATACCTGTGGCATCTATCTTACAAGACAGTTGGAAGAACCAATGAAAACAAGTGTAGACAATCTGCAGACCTTAAAAAGTAATAAGTATATAGATGACAGATGTTATTAGTTAATATTATCTATCAATGATCCTATGAGATTTGTAGGAGATGTGAAATGGGTGTTGATACTTGCCTTAATATTAATTTTATTCTATAACAGGTTAAGAAAGCAAAGAAGTGAATAGCTAATGATTCTGAACAAAGACAAAAGAGCTAACTGCTAAAATAAAAATTGGAAGTGTCCTTATCACTCTGAGTCATAATAACCTATTCACAAGTGAGAACCTTAAGAAAGAATCATTCCTCTTTTGAATTTATAGTAAGATAAGTAAAGGAAGACCACTTACTGTCTAGATTTTGAGAAATTTCAAAGAGTTCTAGGAAAGAATATAGGTAGGATATATAGGCAGCTATGTGACATAGTACAAAGCTTCTCATCACACTGTGGATCACGACCCTATATGAAATCAATTTATAACTGAATGTGAGGGCCATGAATTTGTGATTTATTATCAGTAAATTTTTAATTTTAGCTGTGACTCTAAGCAAGTCACTTGGATTCTTTTTGCTTCAACTTCCTCAACTGTAAAATAGTGATACATGATAATAGCATCTAATATTCTCCAGAGTTGTAGTGAGCATTAAATGAGATATTTGTAAAGCACTTAGTATGGTACCTGGTACATAGTAAGTGCTCAATAAATGCTTGTTCCTTTGTCTCTTTTTCCCACCACCCTAAAATTCTGCAAGGGAAATTGGTACAGAAGGCATGAAAATACTTAAGAATGAAATTCTAATGACACAAATATAAATGAAATTCTGATGAGGAAGAAAGGGGAAAGTTATTTAAAGAGGTTAATATGGATGCAAAGGGAAGTGACTTAGGTTTTAAAAAGACAAATATAGAACACAGAAGCAAGAGAAGGCAATGGAAGAAGAATACAATGACAGAGAGGAGCCCAGTTCTATAAGAACAGTGTCAAATATGCTAAAAGTCAGAGCAGGTAGAGGCTGTAATGGATGTTGAAAACAGAATGAGATATTTGAGTTTTCTTTTGAAGCTTGATTGTAGGCAAGTCAATGATTTAGTAAGGACAGCTGCTTATAGTCAATGTGATGGGCAACAAATGATAGAAAAAAGGGAAAACTGCTCAACTCCTCATTTGCTTTGGATTACACTCTCCAGCAGAACAGCCTACATATTGAGAAAAAGAAGGGAAAACAGGAATTAAAGTCTGAGAACAGTGAGGAGATAGTAAAATTGTCCCTAAATATCTTTGAAGATTACAAATGACAAGGCTCAGATGAAATACATTTTAAGTTGCCTAAAGAACTGATAGGTAAAATTGCTCAATGGTTGCTAATGATCCTTAAAAATTAACAGAATATGTCAGGTGCCATAGAACTCTGGAAGAATAAACATCCTGAATTCTAAGGACAGGTATAGAATGGAGTCTTTTAAGATCATAACTATAGCAGACATCTTACCCCATTTGGAGATGTTACTACTGTTGCTCAGTTGTGTCTAATCCTTCATTGCCCCATTTGGATTTTTTTTTTTTGGCAAAGATACTGGAATGGTCTGCCATTTCCTTCTCCAGCTCATTTATAGATGAGGAAACTGAGGAAAACAGAGTTTAGTGACTTGCCTAGGATCATACAATTATATCTGAGACTGAATTTGATCTCCAGAAGGTGATTCTTCCTAAATCCAGGCATAGTATTCTATCCATTATAATACCATCAAGCAGCCCTAACAATGCTAATTAAAGCATTGCATTGTTAGAAATGTTGGAGCGGATATGGATGCAGGTATATTGTCTTGTTTAGATGGGCTGTGAGATTCCTTCTAGCTCTTGAGAATCCAAGGGCCATTTCCAAAATTTGTAGTTTATATGCGAAAACATTCTATAACTTGCAAAATTATACATAAACATAAGGCTTTATCAATGTTTTCTGACTCCCACCTGGGGATTCTTTTACCCAGATGTTTTGGTGACTCTGGCTTCGTTCACCATCCCTGAGCTGCTGTTCTGAAATGCAATTCCCATCCCTTTCCTCTTGCCTCCAGAATTTGCCTACTATATTATAGTGGATTCAGACCCATATTCCAACATGGAGCCAGTTTCAGGAGACCCCAGATGCCATCCTGACCTGCCAATTTCTGGGATGATGTTTGCCAGCTCCTATCCATCTCTGACATCTGTCCATGTTCACTCCTGAGCATGGAGCAGTGCCCCAAGTAAACTGTGCCCACTGAACATTGAGGTGTTTATGAGGCAGTCCAGAGCCTCTGATGATCTATGATATAAAGCCAAGAAGTGAAAGACCCATTCTGAAAGAGGGTCCCTGTCATCGAAGCTCTGGGGGGAGCATCTAACAAGGGACAGGGAGAGAAGAGGGGCCATTTTCCTATACATGACACAGCTGTTGACTATCTACCTTGTTAACTTGAGCACAATTAATGCTCTGAGTCGGAGGGCTTCATGTTTATTCATGTTATTTTTTTGGCACTCCCTCTGTGTATTTCACTGACTTTCTTCTTGAAAACCTCTTCCTATCTGTACCTTGAAATCTGTATACATCTGCTTAAATATTCCACTAGCTTTACTGGGGGAAGAAGTCATCATGGAGTTAGATAGAAAGAAATTCAATTCCAAATAATTTCCATTCTAATTTGTTGACCCAGCACTCAACTTCTTTCCAGGAATTGAGCTTAGTGAATTCTCTATTGGCCTAAGGTATTTTCTGTGGGAACTGAGATTATTGGGACTAATTACATGAGTCTGCTTTAAGGTGGGATTGCTCATCCTTGCAACTTGACAGTAAGTGATCTTACTTCTTTGGCTCAGTTGTTCTTCCTGTAAAATGGGGAGGAGGGAAAAGAGTATTCCAAATTCATTATTGTTTTTCTTGGATTACATACATCTCATTTCCTTGACCTCCAAATTTTGTTAAGCTTTGCAGTCCTGATAGGCAAGGGAAGTCCAGACTAGATATGAAGAATCTTAAGTGAGCATTAGATCAGAAAGTTTAGATGCTGACCAATGTGAGAAACATTTATATGCACATCTAGTCATTCTAATTTGGTGCATTATTTTTGTATTTGTATATTTTCTAATTCTTTGCAAAAAATCTTAAAATATAGACTCTTGTGGTCTAAACTGCATGAAGACAGAAGATAACTTTTGGAAAATGACACTAAAACAGAAAAGTAGGAGGAAGAGGATGAGGACAGGTCACTAGAAGCTGGCTATAATTGATCTCTGAAGTCAGGGAACAAGGAAGGTCAGAAGACTCATGATTTGAGTAAGAGGTTGTTAGAGAACCAGTCCAAGGTGTATAATCTGTATACTAAGAGCTGAACCTTTAAAACTGGATCTTTCACATAATCCCTTCCTTTTCTGTATCAAAAGGGCATAGGATCGGATGAGAAAATATTTTTAAAATGCTTATACAGGTGCTTATTCTATTCCCCTTCCCTTCTCTCACAGGCTGCTGGGAAAATGCCTTCCTTGCCCTTTGGAGTGCCCAACTTCCCTCAGAAAATGTTTCATGTTAAATTTCCATGGTTCTATTTCCACTCACTTAACTTCTTGGTACTTAGAGAAAGGGGAGTCCAAGTCTGTTTCTAGAGGTCCTAGGGTCTAAATGTGGGACTACCAGGTGACTCTAAGCAAAACCAGGATGGGGATTTGGAATGTGTGCTGATCTTAAAATTGATCTAAACAAGAGGTGTTTGAGTTTGATGATCAAGGTTTTAAATAAGGCCAAGGGGAGGGACACCCATCCAGGTGCTATGCTCTAGTGAAATTGCTTCTCCCATAAACAGCTGAGCTAAAGATAACAAGAAGAGACTAGATCTTAATTATCCTCCTATTTTCCCCAGTGCCTAGCACAGTGCTTTACATCTGCCTAATAGATGGCTGTAGAATATATGGATGAGCACAATTCCCCCAAGTGAGCTTTCTCTCTCCTCTATTCTTGACAATGTTTTGCAAGTCTGGCAATAGGAAATAAATTTATATCTCTTATTGTAGGCTAAGAATCCTTACTCTCAAGAAGACAACCATTCTTAAGTCTAAGGATCTGCAATCTCATCAATGTGGGTCCTTTCTGGAAATGCTATTTGAAACACATTCAACCTTTTTCATCAAGGAGTCCATTCAACATGCTGGGGACTTTCCTTTTAGTTCCTTTGGAACTTTTGACATCATATGATGGCCAGTGGAGCATGTGGGCTGGTCACTGGTTGCTTCTCACTTTTAGTACCATCCATTAGGAACCTTACTTCCTATGCAGCAGCCAGATTCTCATCTGAAAATCTTTTGAGGTAGCTAAGACCTCTACTTTTAGGGCAAGCAGACTATTTTGAGGCTCTTAGTGTCTTGGTGATATTTTGATGTTTTAATATCTTAAATTGAAGAAAGCAGCACCAGCATTGGGAAGATAATCTGCACTGAATGAAGATTTATTTAAATGAATGATTGAAACTGGACCAATGCCAATCTCAGTCTGGGTAAAACCCAATAGTCCTTGTAGTCCCTCATGTTCTGCACGCATCAAGGTGTTCTGAGAAGGGGAAATGAATTTAGAACATGGCTATTGTATTGAGTGTCTCCTCCCCATCACTTAGGATTCATACCCATCTGTACTGCTAATGCATGACCCACGCTCTCAGGCTCCCTCCCATGCCTTCCCCCTCCATGAGCAGCATCTGTGAAATCACAGTGACAGCTCCACTTTAGTACCCAGAAAAGGCTTGTGATTATATCTGTCTCAGCAGGGAAGTGACCCCCTGGCTGTCCCTGTCCCTCCCTAAGCAGTCCCTCCTTCTTCATTCAAACAACTCCTAGCTTCCCACCTCCTCTCCAAAGCTTTCCTAGATTGATGATGCAAAAATGAATAGTTTCTCCTGAGAACCAGCACAGTTAGTCAGGGGGCTCATCCAGTAATAAAAGGGGGGAGGTATAGCCCTAGCCGACCTGTTCATGGCTCCTTTGGCTGCTTAAAAAGCCTCCTTTGGGGTTCAGGTTAAGAGCCTAGATGTTCCAGCTGCTCCATGTGCTGGCACTTCCTTGGTGAGGGCTTGACTGTCGAAGATGTCTTTACAAACTTAAAGATTTTCAAAGATAAGAGAAAACATAATCTCCGAATTGCAGAGTAGGAAGGGACTTCAGCAGATAGTAGGTCCATCCTATACCAGAAAAAAAGAGTCTCCATTCCAATTTTTGCATAGTTATAATTATTAGAAAGTTTTCCTTGCTATCAAACCTAAATTTGCTTCTTTGGAGTTTCTATACCTATTGTTTCTAGTTTTGCCCTGCACCCTCCATCCAACTACTGCTCCCAGTACATGGTTAACCTTTAGATAACTGCTTTAAGATCTGCATAGCACTTTGCATATATTTTATCCTTTTCTTAAGTGACAATCCTTCAAGTACTTGAAGGCAGCTATCATTCCCCCAGTCCCCTCTCCACTTTCAGTTTTCTTTTGCTCCTTCAGTCAATCTTCATAAAGAGGACTTGAGGTTGTCTTCAGCCCTGAGATCAGACTTGTTTTGCTTGATTAAAGAGAATAGAATAGAAGAGAAGCTGCTAAAAAGCAAGATTTAGGTTGGATATAAGGAAAACAGAAAACTTGGTAACAATTAGAAATAGTCCCAAAGTGGGAAAAACTTATGTGGGAAGTTGTGGGTTCCCACCTTTTAGAAGCCTTCAAGGGGAGACTGGATGACCACTTGTTAGAAAATACTGTAGAAAGATTTTTCTATTCAGTTTCTCATTGGCCTAGCTAGACTCTGAAATCCCTTATAATTTCAAAATTTTACAAGGGCCATGGTGAGGGGTGGAAGCTGGCTGACAGTGCGTCTACACCGTTCACTTATCAACATTTCCATCTCCAAAAGTGCCTCCCTGTGTTCCTAAAGCTGGGCATACTACTGATGTATGGCGTTTAAAGGACAGTTAGAGCAAGTGTGACATTTGAAAAACTAAAGTGTGGGAGGTAAAAGGCAAAGGAATGGTTAGTACAGATGCTAACTGAAGAAACTGCTCCCCTTACAAAGAGCAAGTGAGAGCTAGGCAGAAAAGACCCACGTGGGGGCTTAGAAACCGCCAAACCATATTCAGTGCCCTTGGACTACACTGATTTTCTCTGCTACAGCTGGGTCTCCGTAATTGAGATGGAAGAGCTCAGAAGTTTTAAGAGGTAGAAAGGACCCTGGAAATCATGTTTTTTCTCTCTCTCATTTTAATGATTAAATGAGTTAACATGTAAAGTACTTAGCACTATCTGTATGCTAGCTGGTATCATTATTTTACAAATAAAGAAACTGAGGTTCAGAAAGATGAAGTCATTTGCCTGTGGCCACACTGAGGTGACTTAGGAGCAGAGCTAAGATTAGAACCCAGGTGTTCTGGATCCCTGACTAGTGCTGTTTGTACTACACCAGAACATTTCTGGATCTTCACATTGCTCCTTCCCAGGGTTTGACAGCTACATTGTACAGAGAAAGGGCAATTGCAAGAGAGAAGCCCACTGGAAAATGAATAGAATTTGTTGTGTGTTCCCTCTTTTACTCTCCCCCCTTCTGCTGGCTAGCACTTCCAGGCAAGAAGGGCAGGGGACCTGGGGCAGAGATGGGGGAAGGGGCATTATGAACTCTGCAGGGGGAAGACAGCCTGCAGGGCTGGTGCAGATACCAGTGACAAGAGCCATTTATTTCTGAGCCAGAGATTAGACGGCAACTGAGAAATTCCTCGTTGTATCATCCATCACCCAGGCAGCCTCTATGAGGTCACTGAGTTTCTCTTCACTGTGATGTTTTCTTCCTCCTTTGGGTTTCCATGGCTCAAGTCCCAGATGAGAATGCCTAACTGAGAAGTAAAGGAGGAAGAAACTCTAAAGATTGCCATAATAGTTACTATCCAAGCATCTGGCACTGGATCATGCTGGATTGAAAGGACATGACTCCAGAGGGCAATAGGGTATCTTCTCTGTGAACTGCTCCATGAGCTGCTCTTTGTGCAGGGGGTGGGAGGTAGCAGTAGTGGTCTAAGACCTAAGTGCTCCTATTCAATAACCAGGCATTACAGAACTGTCACAGCTGTTCCTAGGAGGTACTATTGGCTGATGGCACTGCTGAATTAAGCAAATCGGAGGTCTTTGAGGTCTTTTCATATTCTCAACATGAGTAAACATTTCATCAAAAATTACATTTATAGCGTGATTTGTTTTACAAAATGTCTTACATATTATTTCATTTGATCCTCACAACGACCCTGCGAAATACATAATATTATTACTCCCATTTTACAGATGAGGAAACCAAGATAGAGAGATATGACATGTCTTACTCAGGGTCATACATATAAATGAGGCAGGATTGGAACTCAGCTCTTTCTGATTCCAAGTCCCACACTCTATCCATTGTATTTCCATGGCTGTCAATAAATTATTTAAAAGGAACCCTACCTATCATAGGAATATAGATCTACAATTGGAAGGGACTTCTGAGACCATCTAATCTATACATCTTATAGATGAGGGAACTGCCCTCATGTATTTTTGCCCAGGGATAATAATCTACCCAAGATCATATCAGTTTTAAGTAACTGAGGTAGGATTTAAACCAAGACACTCTGACTATAGTCCTCTATAACATACTGTCTTCCACTGTTATCTAGTTCAACCTGTGCCTGAAAAATCTCCCTGTTATAACATCTCTGACAAGTGGCCATACAACTCGTGCTTCAACATTCCCTTGATTCAGACCCCATCATTTCCAAAGGCAGTCCACTCTTTAAAACAAGTGCTCATGAAGAAAACTCAGTAATACTAATACCGATCTTCTATAAATTTGAATATTACTATGATTCAATTAATATGGATAAATTTTTGACATTAGGGGAATATTTTTTTCTTGGTATCTAGGATCTCTGTTTTTCTTATAGTCTTCTTAATTCTGAGTTGGTCACATAAAAGACAAGCTCTCAATAAATGCTTACTTGTTGATTGACCTGAACTTGACTGAGGAGGAGGTGGAAGGAGGGAGTATAAATTCTATTTTTGCAAGATACCAGTGCTTTTCAATTGGTGTTTTGTGATAGTATAGTATGTCATAAAGACATCCTTGGTGGGTCACAACAGCCCAGATTTCCTTACCTCCATTTGCCAAGTTTTAATTAAGAGCATGGAAATGGAGTCATAATCATGGCGAAGAAAAGAGGGAGAATCACTGGGGAAGGAGATGTACAAAACATGACAATATGTGTGACTGGACAGGAAAATAGATGAATAAATACATGGATAGGAAGGAAGGAAACCAAACACTAGTCTCGCCCACTTCTGTTATGTCCCAGCACATTCATCCATATGTGACAAACTGAAAATGTTTTAAAAACAATGAAAAGTATAGATCCATATAGGCAATCTGGGGAAGAAGAAACAGAGGAACTTCTGAGGATGCTTTCAGTGGGCAAACTTCTGCCTTTTGCTTTGGGAAAAAAGTTCCTAAAAGAAGCTCTCATGTTAAATGACAGTCCTTCTTTCTTGTAAAGCCTGGGTGTATAGAGTGTTTTTTGGATTCATTCCCTCCTTTTCCTTCCAGAAAATCTTAGAAATAAGTATCTGTTAGCTGTATTGGAACTTAAGGCTTTGACATTGTTAAACTGGAAGGAACCCGCTGTAAACTGGCCAGAAAAATGGATACTCAAACATTTAGTAAATTCTTGTTTTCATTCACCTTGAAAACTATTTTATTCTCTTCCTTAACTCCTCATCTTTCCTCATCCTTCCTTCCTACTCATCTTTCCTTCCATATTGCCTGCTCTTTCTGGCTCTATTTAAAGGATATCAAGTACTATGCAGAATTTTCTAACTCAGAAGAGTTCTCTAACCATGCATTGTAAACAAAATCACAGGAGTATGTACCCTTCCACTTGAGAAAAACATCATTGGTAAAGGAGGTAAAGGTTCTTTTCATGAATCATGAGAAGAGGGAACAGAGGGAAAGAAAGTTCAGAAAACACAATGGAAGAAAAGAGAACACACAAATAACAAGAATGACAAGGAAAAGAGGATAGGTGTGTTCATGAAAAAGTTGTCTATTCTGTCTCTTAACATACCTCAGTTTAAGAATTGGCTTCTCTTGTCAGGTGAACTGCCCATGGTACTGACCTCTAACACCAGCCCAATAGTCAATTTGCCCTGGCCATGGTGCTGAACTCTAAATCAATTTGTAAGGTAAAAATTGGACAATTACTAGTTTATTAATGGAGACAATTTTATTCCTCAGGCTTTTTTTTTGCTTAGATTCATGAAATGTCTACCACACCCTTATTCACAAGAGCTGTTGATAGATTCTCTTACTCCACACAACCAAAATCAAACTAATCCCAAATTATTAGAGGAATTCTAACACATCATGGAAGTGCTTTACTTTGCCAAAGGAATTACTTACAAGAGGCAAAGAAAATAGGAGACAGATCTGGCCCATAATTACACTTTCATGATCGCCATGTGTTCATTATCCAAGGGAGCAGAGCCAGACAGAGGCTTGGATTCTGCTACAGGTGAAATCCCCTAGAGGGCTATGTTATTGGCTGACATAGGATCTTATTATGAGTAACAATAATAGCAATGATAAGAATGATTGCATCTTCTTATACTGACGTAATGATTTAAATTTACAAAGTACTTTCCCTACTTAAGTTTTGAGTTACAATAACTATTTATCCCCATTTTTATAGGTGAAGAGATGAAATATCAGAGGATTAAATGATTTTTTGTGTAGTCATACAGATAATAAATGTGAGAGTTAGGTTTACAACTCAGGCCTTCTGATTCTAGGATCTGTGCTCTTTATTGTATCATGTCTCCTTAGACAAAGAGTGAAGGTATAGGAGTATATGAAGTGTAAAAAGCAAATGCACCATAACAGTCATCTCAATGTGCATTGCTCCCATCAAAATAGTCCACTTGGGAGGTTATCTACTAATTTGAATAATATTTCCACTACTCAAATCTTTTAGCTGCTCCTTTCAGAAATGCCATTTAGTACCTGGATGCATTCTTTTGAACATTCTCAATTGTGACAAATCTTCATTCACTGAAAGTGAACTTGATATCTGGCAGAAGCACATCTCCCTCATCATCTTACTGTAATGTTCAATCAGTAAGCTTGCTCAGCATTAATAGACCTTTTAAAATGAGGTAAACTGAAACAGGAATATTCAGATTGTTAGGAAATGCAGATAGTGAAGCTGCTGCCAGAATTCGAATGAACTCTCTAAGGAGGAAGCAGCATGGCACAGTGAATAGAGTGCTCAAATTGGAGTCAAAAGGACTTAGGTTTAAATACTGCCTCATATTTACCAGCTGTGTAACCATGGCTAAGTCACTTAAACCTCTCCCAGGCTTAGTTTTTCATCTGTAAAATGGAAATAATAATAGCACTGACTTCACAGAGTTTTGGGAGTTCAAATAAGATAATATATCTAAAGCATTTTATAACTCTTAAAGTGTTAGATAACTGATTAACAAGTATTTATCAAATACTCATTTGATAAATGAGGCACTGTGCTAAGCACTGGAGCTACAAAAAAGGATAAAAATATTTAGTTATTATTATTACTACTCAAATGTTTTAGAGGCATTCCCACATTTAAGATCTCTTCTGAATTACTACTGACATGCAGTCATCCGATACCTGCTTGAAGAACTTAAGTAAAGGGAAACTCACCATCTCCAGGACTTTCCTACACTGTCTTTGAATAGTCCTAATTGTTAGAAAGATCTTTGGGGTTTTTAAATAGCATTTTATTTTTCCCCAATTACATATAAAGATAGTTTTTAACATTCACTTTTATAAGATTTTGACTCCACATTTTTTCTCTTCTTCCTTCCCTTTCCCTTCCCCAAGATGACAAGCAATCTGGTACAGGTTATACACATACAATCGTATTAACCTTTTTCTATATTAGAAGAATCAGAACAAAAGGGGAAAACCATGAGAAAGAAAAAAATGAAAATAGTATGCTTCAATCAGCACTCAGTCTCCATAGTCCTTTTTTCTGGATGTGGACAGGCTTTTCTATCATGGGTATTTTGAAATTTTCTTTTATCACTGCATTGTTTCGGAGAGCTAAGTCCATCAAAGTTGATCATCACACTCTTGCTGTTACTGTGTATGGTGTTCTCTTGGTTCTGCTTACTTCACTCAGTATCAATTCAGGTAAGTATAGAAAGGTCTTTCTTTCTCTCAAGTCAAAGTCTACTTTTCTACAACTTTAATTCTAGCTCTGATTTCTGGTTTTGCAAAAAGCCAGATCTCTTTTCCTCATGGTAGCCCTTCACATTCAAAAGAGCTACCACATCCCTCTAAAGACTTCATCAGGCTAAGTAGCCAGTATTTGTACAGCATGTCTACAAGATCCCTCACCTCCATGATCACCCTCCTCACAGTTTATATAAGTAGTTTCTCAAATATTATCTCCTGAACTGAATGTAAAACTATAAATGTGATCTGAGTAGGGCACTCTTAAGGTTATGTAGGACTACTGTCTTCTTAGTCTGAGTATCTGTGTTTCTATTACTCTAATCTAAGAATACCTTAGTTTTTTTTAAGCTTCCGTGTAATATTACTGGATAGAAGCCAAATAATATGAGCAGGAGTTATGTTTGAATTCTTTTAATTCTCCGCCAGAACCCTTTAAGGTACCTTGGATAGAATAGAGAAGTCTATTCAATTGGGTGTGTGTGGGGATAATAAGAGGCTATCTGTAGTACTTTGACTCTGGGAATTCAGGATCTGAGTACTGGAGGCACTCAGCCTCACTAAACACAGACTGAACCTCATTAAAGTGGACAGATGATCACTTTGGCAATGAAGGGAATTATTGGGTATAATAAAGACTTATGGCTCTAATCGAAGAGCTGGCTGATTTGTCAGGGCTGTTTTTCAGACTCAGGCATCAGAGATTCAGATGAGGTTGCTGCCAAGGGAGTTAACACTCAGGGTACTTTGTTTAAGGGATCTTTTCTGCAATGGGAAAGAGGGATAAACTGGAATTCAATTTATTCTATATAAATCTTGCTTGTCCATAGTTATTTGCATGTCACCTTCCCCAATACACTGTGAGCTTCTTGAGAGCTTTTGCTTTTCTTTGTATCTCTAGGATTTGGCACAATGCATGGCACAAAGGAGATGTTTAATAATTTTTTTTTGATCAATGGGTTTTTCACTGAAGACTCTGATTCTGAAAAGATGCAATCATTTGCATCTATTGAGAATGAATTGGAAGAGAGAAGAGAATAGGATGTAAGGAGTGTTTATGTTGGTAAATAAAAAATGCTGTTTGGTTTTGGGAGAATCAGTTCTGCTCTCTGGACCTCAGTCTTCACAACTGTGAAAATGAGGAGGCTGGGCAACATGATCCCAAAGTCCTTCTTGGTTCTTACAATCTTTGTTTTACTAGATTTAGAGTTAAAAAGATTTGGTTCCCAATTCTGGTTCTGTTGCTATCTGTGGGAACTTGAGAAAACTTCTGTAATTTCAGGGGTTTTCCATTTCCCCATTTATAATTTGAGTGGGCTGGACTAAGTGATCTAAGAACTCTTACAACTGCTATAATGCGTTAGGATGTTAGTTTATATGATTTGCAATGTATTACCTCTCTAAGGGAAAATTTGAATTTTAAGAGGGGTCTCTGGAGGGGATTCCAGAAAATGAAAAAAGCATCGACCTTGTCCTTAAGGACATTATCATGCTTTAATCCTCCTCTCCCTGCTCTTGCTCCTCTTCTTTCTCAGCACCATCACAGCACTCATCCTTTTTAATATTGAGAAGACATTTATGTAACACATTAGGGACTTTGTAGTGATTTAAATCCATGATCTTATTTGATGCTGGTAAGCATCAGAATCTAGATTCAAACCCATATCTTTTGCTGTCCAATCTAGTTCTTTTCTCATTTTACCATGATATTCTTCTCTAGCTGAATAGAGGCTGACACAAGAGCATGAAGACAGTCAATGAGAAGCTGGAGGACAGAACAAAGGAAGCACCTTGATAACCATTTACAAAGCATCATGTAAGTGCATATGAATATTGCATAATGTGAAGACAAAAGTGACAGTAGGAGAACAGAGTGCAAGATGACTGAGGTTCATTGGAGAAAGCTTCTTGGAACAGGTGAGTATCAGACCAGCAGCCCACATAGTAGAATAAGATAGTTTGGCTTGGAAATTCACTTTATGGCTAAGAGAATACTTTTTTTCCAAAGCAATTGGGAGTAAGTGATTTGCCCAGGATCACATAGCTAGAAAATGGTAAGTGTCCATCTAGCTGCCCCGTGAATAGGTATTTGCTTGCCTTTGAAGGAAAAGCAATTCTCTCCACACAAAGAGAGGCGGCTGCTGTAGCATCCCAACCCAGTTCCTATCAGACAGAACAGGGCAGCTGAGTGGGGAGAAGAACATGGCACCAAATAGTGCTCTTTTTGAACACTTAATATGGCTTCTTCTTCCCAGCTGCTAAATGCCCATTTCCATGTTGTGGATATTCATTGGTGAGTATGGTTAATATGTGAGTATAGATTAGCATGTTCAGGATTGATGCAGAGCTCCCTTGCTGGCAGCTGATCCCACTGAGATCCATGAAATGACTGGCACAAGCAGGAGAGAGAAGATAATCACTGGGATGGGATGGAGTTGGAGGAGGGGGAGGTTTCTTTCTTGAATTGTTAATGCTCTGGAGTATAGCCAACTCTTGATTATCCATGTATAGGATATTTCACTGCATGGAGTTATCTACAGAGATATCTTTAACACTGGTATTCAGCTTCCACTACACTTTTGAGTTGCTTAATCTTGCTATCAAGTTCAATTCCATTAAACAATTGTTAATAATTATAAACGATAAATCTATATGATGCTTTATGTTTTGAAAAGCACTCAATTAGATCATGCTCATTTTATGGATGAGGAAGTGGATATCTGAAAGGTTCAGCAATTTGCCCAGTATCAAGGCTTTAGACTCAAGGATCTTCACTCCAAGTCCAGCATGACTCCGAAAAGCCATATTCAGGGAATACAAAGTAATCAAAATACTAGCCAAGGAAAAAATAATTTAAAAAAGTAAAAAAAAATACTTCAAACATAAATACATCACCTTCCAAATCAGAAAGAAAGGATTGAGAAACTGCTGCTTAATGCCAACCATTATTGGTCAAGTCAATGCATTTGGGTCTCAGGTTTTTTATTTGCAACATGAAGAGGTTGGACTCCTTCACTCCTTATTCTCCAGACTTATTTCTCTATCATCCCTCAGCAGTTTTCTCACTCTGGAAGATCCTGTGGTCCCTTCCTTTGATTAGTATTTCTTCCTAGAACCTCCACCTATGGGAAGGAGCCTCACTTGTCACCCAATTCAAACCCAGTCACCCAATGAAAGTATTTACAACATTCTCAATAACTGATAGGTATTTATTTAACTACCTCTAAAGATGGTAACTTCCAAGGTCCTTTTTTATTCAATGAATGGAACAGGCCAGCCATTTTTCCTCTTTTCCCCATGCTATCTGATCTACAGACTGCTTTCTCTATCTTATCTTCTTGTACCCCATTCCTTCCTTTTATATATTGCCTTTCCCCCTTAGAATGACCCTAGAGGGTCAAAGACTAATTCTTTCACTTGTATTTCTAGCACTTAGCAAACTCCCTGGCATATAGTAAATGTTTAATAAATTGTTGACCTTTAAGGTACCTTCCAGCTCCAAAATCTATGATCCTTTCATAAGGGGAAGAGACTATACACAGGTTGACACACAGAAAAAGATGTGATTGATTGGAAAATATAACCCCACTCCACAAGTATATAACATGGCAAGCACATCAGAATATATTCATCAGGTGCAACTCCTTCTTCAAAGAGTCAATTAGGGACACTTCCACCCCCCACACTGCTATTGACCAGACTGTTTTTGGCCTTAGTACAATGTTTGGCACATAGTAGGTGCTTGAAAAATTCTTGTTTATTCTCTTAGTTCTCTCTGTGGTCAGTTCTCTCTGTGATCAATGTTAATATTTTTAAAGTGGTGATTATTTCAAGCTTTTGGAGTAATGGGATGTGAAGGGGCTGCATAACATTGATTAAAATCAGAAAATCACTGAGATCTTAGAGTCATTATTAATAAGATTTAGATCTGGAAGAGGCTTTACAAGACTATCTAATCCTACATTCCTATCTTACTGGCTGAGGGATGAGGATGGGGGTTAATGACCAACCAAAGGTCATCTACATATTAAGTGGTACAGCTTGCCTTCACAATCAGTCTGACTCCAAATCCAATGCTTTTTTTTCCTGTATGACATATTGTTTAGTAAATTCCACCAAGGAAGGAGCTTCAAACCCAATAACCCAACCAAATATTTCCAAATTCTCACTGCTGATTATAAAGATTTGCTTAACTGCCTCTAGAGATGGTACTTCTGAAGTCCTTTAGGATCCACGATTCTATGTGTAGGAACAGGCCACTTGTCCATTCTAATTTTTCTGGGAGGAGGTAAAATCAGAATTTTGCTTGGTCATCTTTGCTTAGCCCCTTGTCCATAAAAAAGCTCTAGAGCAGTAGCCATGGAAAGCCTTCCTCTAGGATTTAATCCCAATTTTCTGAAACTCATTCCTTCTTTGCTGGATTTCCTGCTTGAGGTACCACCTTGTTCTTTGGGACCTACTCTCTCCTGGACAAGTTAGGCTTCTCTGGCCTGATCCTGGGAATTTCAATGAGCCATATCTGGTCTTTCTTCAAGGAGAATAAAATTCCAAGGGTAGGGCAGACCAGAACCATTCAGGCACAAAGTACTCTGCCAGTGCTTGCTTCTTTCCCGATATTACATAATACTGCTGAGTCTCATTACAGTTCCACTTTAGAGTTTTAATTTCACTTAGGAAGGGTGTGCCCTGGTGCTATCCCTTGACTTCTGCTCCCCCAGGGATTTTCTCCCAGGGCAAGCAGTTTCCTTTGCCTCATTTCCCTGGACATTATAAACTCAAGGCCTTTGGCTTCAGAGAAACTCAAATTCCATTCTTCTCTCTGAGGAAAACCATTAGACCTGCACTTAGCAACCACTGTGAGGGTATTTTTAGCCCTGGCAGGAGCATAATGTACAAGATGTAATAATCTTGGGCTTGAATTTGCTCTCCTACCCCCACTCCAACCACCAAGACCTAGTCAACATGAAATTGTGGTTGATGTATAATCACAGCTTATGGAAACATCAGAAGCCCAAACCAAACTTTGCTGTTTGGGATTTGCGTATCGGAGGCTATTTGGCAGATGGTGGTGATGGGGTGAAGGGGTAAGTCTGGACTTGGTCCATGGGGGTGAGGAGACAGATCTGAGTGTACCAGGTATATGTATGTGGGGGGACAGGTCTGAGCTTAATAGGAAGAGGTGAAGGGAGAGGTCTGATCTTGGCAGGTAAGGATAAAGGAGAGGACTGAAATCAGTTCAGTAATCCTCAGGGACAGATTTTGCAGGTGGAAAACTGATAGGACACAAAAGCCCAGTAAATAAGAAAAGATGCTCTACCTACACATAGAAAGTTGGCTGGGTTAAAGGAGTAAGGTAGGCGTCCTCCTGCTGGATCACAGTCTTGCTAACTTTCAGAGCAACCATCAGAGAAGACTGTTGAAAAATCGCTTCTCTCGAGGACTATGGGAACTGAGTGTGAATCACAACATAGTATTTTTATTCTTTTTTCTTGCTGTTTGCTTGCATTTTGTTTTGTTTCTCATTTTTT
Organism: Myrmecobius fasciatus; assembly: GCA_023553655.1. Classification (NCBI taxonomy): domain Eukaryota; kingdom Metazoa; phylum Chordata; class Mammalia; order Dasyuromorphia; family Myrmecobiidae; genus Myrmecobius; species Myrmecobius fasciatus. The sequence continues at coordinate 408,458 of JAJPUD010001568.1, forward strand.
CCCTTTTTGATCTGATTTTTCTTGGGCAGCATGATATTTGTGAAAATAAATATAGAAGAACTGCACATGTTTAACGTTTATTGGATCACTTGCTGTCTAGGGGAGGAAAGAAGGAAAAAATTTAGAACACAAGATTTTGCAAGGATGAATGTTAAAAATTATCCATGTATATATTTTGAAAATAAAAAAGCTTTAATTAAAAAAACACTTCTCTCTTCCTGTATCAAAAGTCTCAATTCTTGGAGTATGAAATGAGCTTCCTTTTGTTTCTCCTCTTCCCACTAGCTACAATATGGCCTTATTATGGCTAATAAGACATGGTGCTTCTAATCAGCATGAGTTCAATCACCAAATGGAAGGAAGGGAGAGTCACTTAGCTATTCCCCTATCTCTTTTTCCCCCACCCCAACTGAAGAGCATGTTTAGCTTTAGGGAGACAGGATCCAGTCCTAACACAAGAGTCTGAATGTTTTGCTCTAAGTGTTTCAATAGCTTCTCCTGTTTCCCTAATATCTGGTGGAAAGGAAAAGAGGAAAAGAGTTCCTCCCTTCTTTGGATGTTTTAACCTGCACAGCTGGTTCAGGAGACTGACAGATGTGGGAGGCTAAGAGAAAGGGCAACCTCATTAGCTAAGCTCTCCTGTGCACACCAAGAGTTCTCCCTACAAATGCCTTTCCTGGTAGGACATTTGGGGAGAAATCGGGGAGAGAACAGCGTCCACGCCTCTGGCACACAGGCAGGGGTGCCATAAATATTCATCAGCAGTGCTGGGGAAGGGGTAGACTGCAGTCCATGGATCTGTTTCCTGACAGACAACTATGAGTCAAAGGTATTTGCATTCACAGTCCTCTCTCTGTCTTCCAGGAATCACTCAAGTGGCCCTGAAAATTCATCCTTGGGTCGGAAATTGAGTAAGACGTTTCTCTGGCCAAATATTCTTAGATATGGCCTGTTTCTCCAAACTCAAAATGAAAATTTGCAGAGCTGTTAGCTTTTTCTCTGGCTAGAAAGGTGCTACAGCTCTGAAAAGAGCCATATGGTGTTAAAAGTTCAGTGTGATTTATCTCAGCCTTGTAGATAGATAAATGCCTGTCTGGATTTCTGAGGCCAGTTTGTCTCGAGACCATGGGTTCCTATTCCATGAAACCCTCGGTTATTTGTTCCTAGGCCCCCAGTCCAGATGGACAGAAAGAGATTTCTCTCATTTTAGAGACCATGAGTATAGAAAGGAAGTGGTCTTTAAATGCAATCCATTATGAATTCTTCATATTTACTTCCTATAGTACCTGTCATGGGCTACAGAAATACTTCTTCCTCTTCCCTTGCTCCCTTCCTCCTTCTTGATATTACTTTGGATACCAAAACAGCCAAACAGAACAATTCTAGTTTCTCTTCCTAATAACAATTCTTTAAATATTTGAAGTCAGAGATCACGTGGCCCTCACCTCATAAATATTCCCAGTTCTTTCAGCTGATCCTCATATGATGCAAAGTGATAAAAATCTTGGACTTTGAGTTATAAGACAAGGATTCAAGTTCAGACCCTGATACTTGTAGCTATATAACCATAGATGAGTCCCTTAATCTCTCTATGAATCAATTTTCCTTTCTGTAAAATGGAAATAATAATATTTATACACTCAGAGGGATCTTGTAGGAAAGCTGCTTTTAAGCCTAAAAGCTCTCTATAAATGTGAATTATTATTGTGACATGTTTTTCAAGAGGCTTGCTCAACCTGGTTTTCTTCCTCTTGCTGAGAAATATTACTGCCTGTCAATGTCCCTCCTAAGACACAGTACCCACAACTAAACATAATACTCCAGGTGTGGTCTTACTAGTGCATAGTACAATGAGTCTGTCATCTCCCTCTTGTACATTATGCCTTTAAAAATAATTACTGATATTTTAATTTTTACATCACCTATATTTCCCAATGTGTCTCTTTCTCTTCCTCCAGACACTATCCTTTAATACAGAATAAGAGAGAAGAAGGAAAAAAAAAAGATTTGTAAAATTTATCAACACATTAAGTGACTGGACATTATATGTACTATATTTATTTTAACAGGACTGGAGATTGAACTAGATTCTAATGTTTTTGGAGGGGGTGGGGCAGAGAGGAATGCCACTTTACACTATGGACTCATATGAGCTTACAAGTCCAATGAAATGCTCAGGTCTTTTTCATATGAACTGATGTTTTTCTTCATCTTGCACCCTTCCTCATGAAGTTGATTTTTTTTTTCTTTTTGCTGAGGCAATTGGGATTAAGTGACTTGCCCAAGGTCAAACAGCTAGGAGGTATTAAGTGTCTGATTTGAACTCAGGTCCTCCTGACTTCAGGGCTGATGCTCTATCCTCTGTGCCATCCAGCTGCCCTGTGAAGTTGATTCTTTAAACCTAAATGTGGAGGCTTTAAATTTATATTAAATTTCATCTTTTTTTAAGGTCCAACTTATTATTGTATCTTGTCAAAGTTTTATGGGACCTCAGTTCTGTCATTCAGCCCATTAGTTCTCTCTCTCAGCTTTTATCTCTCATGAATCTGATAAGCATGTTTTCTATGCCTCTAATCAAGTAACTGAAACAAATATTAAACAAAACAGGACTGAGGATAGGTGCCTATGATACTGTTATGCTAAACTTCATCCCAACTTTAGTTCACAGTTCCATCAACAAAGTAATAGTGTCCCAATTTTTCCACATTCCCTCCAACATTTATTACTTTCCCCTTCTAATCATTTCAACTAATCTGTTGGTTGTGAGATATTTCAAAGTTGTCATAATTTTCATTTCTCTAATCAATAATGATTTAAAACATTTTTTCCACGTAATGATAGATAGTTTTGGTTTCCTTCATTCAAAAACTTCCTTTTCATATTCTTTGATCATCTATCAATTGGGGAATGACTTTTATTCTTAGAAATTTCACAAAGTTCTCTATATTTTTGAGATTTGAAACCTTTATCTGACAAACTATAAAAATCCTAATTTTCTGCTTTTCTTTTAAACTTGGCTACATTGACTTTATTTGTACACTTTTAAAATTTAATTTAATAAAAATTATCCATCTTACATCTCACAATGCTATCTGTTGTTTATTCATAAATTCATTTCCTGCTCAAAAGTCAGATAAACAATGTGTTCCATGTTCTTATCGTGGTAAATGATATAAGATGTTGGTCTATACCTAGTTTCTGTCAGACAGCTTTCTAGTTTTCCCAGCATTTTAAAAAACCAAACAGTGAATTCTTATCCTCAAAATTTAAATCTTTACATTTGTCACGCACAAAGTAACTATAGTCATTGACTACTGTGTAATTATATCTCTATTCTGTTCCACTGAATATTTCTTAGCCAGTACCAGATACTTACCACCTTATAATACACCTGAACATCTGGTATTGCTAAACTTCTTTCTTTTACATTTTCCCCCATTAATTCATTTGGTATCCTTCACCTTTTAGTCTTTCAAATGAATTTTGTTGTTACTTTTTAGCTCAATTTAATATTTTTTGGGTAATTTAATTGAGATGGCATTGAATATATATTTTCATTTAAGTAGAATTGTCATTTTTATCTTATTGGTTCTACTCATCCATGAGCAATTAATATTTTTTTAATTGCTTCTGTCTGACTTTATTTGTATAAAAAGTGTTTTATAACTATGTTCATGTAGTTCCTGGGTTTGTCTTGGCAGGTATGCTCCCATGTCTTTTATGCTGTTTATAGTTATTTTAAGTGGGGTATCTCACTTACTTTCTCTTCTTGCAGGGTTTTGTTGGTGATATATAGAAATGCTGGACTTCCTTCCGGGGGTGGAGCCATGGTGGTGGAGATCAGACAGGAGTCTCTGTAACCTCCTCTAACCTTCCCTCAAACCAACAACATATGAAGCCTCTAGACTGATTTTGAAGCAAAAAAATCCACAATATCTGGAGGACAACACGATTCTAGAAGAAGATACTCTGGAAGAACTTCAAAACAGATCTGTTTTAATTGGGCAGGGGGGTGGTCGGCTGAACCCAGACTGCAGCACAGGAAGACCAGGGCAGGGAGCTGGAGCAGTGAGCTGGAACAGGAGTCGGAACAGGAGTGGGAGCGTTGTGCTTTTCACACATCTGGGAGTCTTCTGGGGGGCCTCTTGGGCCAATCTGTCCTGATTGTGGGCAGGTGGTTTGGAGGGTCTGCCTTTTGTGGGGGGTAGATTGTGAACCACTGAACCCCTGATGAGCATCGGACCTAGCTGCCATTACACAGCACCCTAGGGCGATCAATCAATCAGCAAGACTGATCAGCACCAGAAATAATTCAATCAGCAGAACTGCCCAGTACCTGAAATAATTCAATCAGCAGAACTGCCC